>VXBT01007850.1:0-291553 GCA_013400235.1 Oriolus oriolus
TCCTTCCTTCCTTCCTTCTCCTTAATCTCTCTCTCTTTCATTCTACCTATTCTCTACCTGTCTCTCTCTCTTTTGCTCTTTCCATTCAAAATCAACTGCCATGTGTTTATATCAGAAGGTAAGGCACTAACATATACCAATTTCCATGCCAAGTGTATAATTCACTAACAAAACTTCGCAAGTTTTTGCGGGCCCTCTGATTTTTGTTGTTTCTTTTTGCCTGAGGGCATCTATGAATCTTGGGTGTTCCCTTCCCTTCAGGATGGGACACCACACTCTTTGCCCTTTCTTTCAGAGCTGTCAATGGCTGTGATGTAAATTTTATTGTTGACAGTGCCAGTGACCTTTCAAAAGGTTTAGCTAGCAAACGGGTTTTCTCAGCCCCTTTCCTTCTTTCCAAGCATCATTTTTAATTGTAAGCATAGACATCAAGTACAGATAGATTATCAGAAAGCCTTACAAGCAGGAGGCTGGTGTGAATATTAAAACTCCAGTTGGAAAGAGCCTAACGTGTAAGTTCACTTGTCACTTTTTCTGCTAAATTACTGAGTTGTTTGACCCCTTTCTTCTTTCTCCCACCCAACCCCCACCTTCAAAATACCAAAAGCAATTAGAGCACATTACTGGCTAAATCACTTGTTAAATTTCAGTTTTTAAGTCAGAGCCAATTCTGAATTATTGCAAGCAAAAAAGTACCTTAATTACAGTAAAGCTTAGGGCACTTAACTGGTCCTAGTTGCCAGATTTCAGGAGGATTATTGCTATTATAAAACAGAGCAGCAATACAGCAAGGCAAGACTCTGATAACTTCCCAAGCGGGATGTGAAAAGAAATGGATTTTTCCAATAGTTGAAATAGAGAATATGATGCTATACTACATTTATAATGATTGGTAAATCAAACTCTGCATTTAACTCTCTGAGTAGATTTCAGGTGGGCACAGAAATTCACTTCAGGTTATTCTCCTCTTCCCTCCAAATGAATTGACAGCCTGAGGGGAAATCCTCCACCTGTCTGACACTAATGCAGACTTTCCTAACTAATACTTTTCACCTATGACAGTCACAGGTCAATCCCAGCGCTTGGCACCTGGGATAGAGATGGGAGTAAACGAACATTTTTACAGCAGGAGAATAAATAAGTCTGTTGCTGTGATCACACCTCATGTTTTGCATGGCAGAAGGGCTTCTCACTCTTAGATATTAGCTAAGGGGCCATTAAGTAAACAATAAAAAAAAGTGTTATCTTCTTCCTGCCCCCCTAAGCGAGGGTGGCAACTCCAGCGTTGTAGCCGGAGCCAAGTCTCAGGTGAATTTTAATCCTTCATTATTCAGTACATACTGTTTTTTCCCTTTCCCTCTAAAATGACAGTCATGCTGTTAAGCATAATAATTGTTCATGAGTGAGCACTGCTTTTTGTCCCTCTTGATTTTGCCTCTAAGGCAGGCTTCTTACTCCACCGAGGTCAAGGGTCACCTGCTAAATCATGCATACCCACAATCCCTGGTGAATTATGCAGTTGACAAACTGCCGCTAATGATTAGTACAACCTGCATTAAAACCCTGGCACTAAATTGATATTACTTGAGTGATGGATTACACCTCTAATGAGCGGATTATTGCCACAAGTGACCTTGTCGGCTGAAAGAGTGTTTCAATATAACTAACATCTCCCACATTCTCGTGTCACAGCAGTTCTAAAAAAATATTCTCTCTTCTTTTTGATTTTTTTTTTTTTAATTCCTGCTTTGCTTTCTAGTCCCTCAAACAAGCAGGTAACCTGTAAACAGCACCTCTAATGGGATTAGTCATTACACTGTACCTCAATCAGTACAGCTTCATGCCTCTGAAATACCCAGTGCGCAGAAAGATCATTTTTTCAGTCAAAAACTGTTCTTATTTTCCTCCCTATTCTTCAGAATATTGAAGTCCACTTGCAAGCACATTGCCTCGCTGCTGAGCGGATCACATGGCCCCGAGATATCAGTAAATTTGTTGCCCTTTTATGAAGAAACAGATGAAATGATGGCTGTGCACGTCAGCACTCTCTCAGAGGAAGTCATCACTGCCTAATCGTATTGATGGGACAGAACATGGTCAGAGCACCTTCTTCATCAAAACACTCCACCAGAGTTGATCACCTGCCCCACTTGATCACCCAGGGTGGACTCCTGAGCTCTCCCGAGCAGGGAGCTTGTGTTCTGCATGTGTTTGTGAGCACTGGAGAAGCATGTCCAGCTACTCTGGTGTTTTATCGGGCGCAGTTCAGACGGCAGTGCTGCCGCTCGTCAGCATCCAAGTGGCAGTTAATTCACCAGGAGGGAGGAACACGTTTTACTAAATGTTTCACCGAAAAAGAAACCCCTCCTGCAAAGGGACTGTGCTGAAGACGAAGCTGCAGTCTGCCTGTGGAGTTAATAGACCCCTCGTGGAGCCTCCTCACGCCTTTGTCTGGACACAGTTAGTGGTATATTCACAACTGCCTGTCACGCTACACAAGTGCAGATGAGGCTGGAGGGGACCGTATATTGATGGAATTAATTGAGCATAAGCCATGCTGACTGGCGGGGAAAATCACATGAAAGAAACAAAACACACGTGCCTGGCCATTTCTGTGTTCTAACAAAGAATGAGCAGCTACAAACAAATAAAAATCGTGGTGGAGGATGTCAGCACGAGCTCTTTATTATCAGTGGCATTTCATTCCCTGAGGGATCTGCACAACCCTCAAAAGCAAGACTCATTCCCCCAAAGTCAGACGCGTTATATCAGAGAAAATCCAGTTTAAATAAATGCAGTATTAAGTCCTGTGACAGCCTCTGACAGGGTCAGATTCAATCTCCCAGTCCATATTGCTTCCCTATGACCGCAGCCTCTGCCTTCCCCACTCCTCCCTGCCTCCACCCCACACGCTATCTAATACATTTGATGTTCTGCAAAATGAGGAAAAACCCTAGTGCTATAGCTATAATGAGAATGTGTTCTCGGGATGCCCATTAATTAATCCTGGGAGACCTCTGCTCCCCTGTGCTGTACCGTTAAAGCTGCAGGCAGCTCAGATGCTCTTCCTGGCAGTTCCCAGGGATGCAGCAGAAGTGAAGAGGAGGGTTTGCAGGGCACTCTGAGGCAATGGCTCTGCACACCCTCCTCCCCTCTGCCCACCCGAGCTCTTGCCTGGGCACATCCAGCCCATGCTTGCTTAATTGGCCGTCTGGCCCGGCAGCGTAACAACAGTGTTGGCTGCTTCTCTTCCTGTTGCAGGGTGTGAGAGGGAAAATGTACGATGGGTTGGTCTTGAGATATTATACCAAACGTCAAGGCCAGGCAGATCACCCCGTGCACATGACAGCTGGCCCAAAAATAGCAGAGGCAGCAGGAGTCAGAGTCACCTAATGAGCCTCCTCTTACTTCGGCAGGTGTTCATGTTACAGGCAAGGCCAGCGATCTTACACTACAGAGGTCTCTGCTTCCTTTTTTTTTAACATTCTCAGCTCCCAGGTCTGCTTTGGGACAGCTCTACAAAAACAGAAAAAAAAGTAACAGCTTGAAATTGACAGACACATTCATCCTAATATTGCCATGGAAAATCTAGCAGGGGAAGGAAGTAGAAAGGGGGAATGAAAATATTAAAAAAAAAAATAATAAACCCCAAAAAAAGAGATTGCCAAGTACCACACAACACCCAGCTTAATTTCCTGTTGTTCATAGAAGTTAACAAAACACCAAGGAAATATCCTGTCATCCCCTCTGCAGTGATTACAGCATTTACAGTAGCTATGAGAAGTATCCACAGGCAGCAACAGGATTAGCAAGGATGCCAAGAATAAGACAACTCTGTCACCTTAGGCTGGCATCAGTGACATCAAATGTAAAGTGGCTGTCACGTGCATTAACAAACTCATGCATGATCAGTCTTCTGGTAGACTAAGGGAGAATGGTGCTGCAGGCTCCACAAATCATGGAAATGCAGAGGCAGGTGAAGAAGTTGGAGGTAAGGCTATGTTCCTGCTGGCTAAGACCTGCAGTGCCAAGTTCACAAACTACAATGAGTCAAATTGCGTCTTGCCCTACTAAACTACCTTTCATCTGCCCACTTGCAATTTAATCCTTCGCTGTTCATAAATGTACATGGAGAAATATTCTGTTCTCAGAGTCAAGACACCATTGTGGACAATGCTGATGACAAAATCTGCACTCTTTCCAAGTATGAGTTGAGTATGGGAACGGCGTCTGCTGCTTCTCCCTCTCTGCTGCCTGGTGTGAAGCCTGAATGCATTCCAAAATTATAAAGAAAACATATAGAGTCTTTTTTTCTTCTTCTTCTCTCCAGCTCTTTTCCATTCAGAATCAGCAGGGAATGGACTTTGTTTGTTCTTATTTATAATTGTGGTATATTGAGGGATCTTCAGAGAGATGTGTTTCACATCTCATCTCAGAAGTCCATGCCTATTTTGATCTTTTCCAAGCATAGTATCAGATATGTCTCTGGTTGCTTAGAAAGATTTGTATCCCGCACATATGCTCCGCACTGGAGGATGGTGGATTTGTTTTTCTGTGGGTCAGAAGTAGAAAATTTTGACACTGCTCCTTCCAGTGAATTAGTCATTGCCTGGTTTTTGTTTGTTTGAAGATGTGGCCCAACACCTGCTATGTCCTATTATGTTAAATGGCTTGCTAGAGTAATTTGCTTTTGGCAGCAAATTGCAGACATGGGTGCTCTGTGCTGAAACAATTGTACTGCCTACTTAGCACATATTGCCCTAATATTTTTATAGCTATGTATACAGAGGAGGGCTACTCAAATATTTTCCATAGAAAAACAGTTTACTGACGGTTTCCATAAAATGCTGCTTCTTTCCAAGGAAAATTTTACTACTGGCTGAGAAACTAAACAACTGAAAACTAGTGGGCTTTTAGTCTTGAGGCAACAACCAAAAAAATGTTAATTAAAAAAATGTAGAAATGGTGATTCAGAAAGCAGAACAGCTTTTCCTGCAGGAAAGCTTTATAAAACAATCAGTGCTTTACGAAATGTGCAGTTTTTATGCTCCTCTTTTATGGATAAGGCTTTTCTGCCCCACTTCATACATAATATGTAGTAAGCAAAAACCTACCATGATGCAATCAAGAGAAGATGCAGTGGCACAACAAATACACAAATACTTGAAAGATCAGTCACCGGTTAGAGAGAGAAATTACAATGCCACCTTCACTAACTCTTCCAAAGTCAGTCTAAGATACAGGGAGTCTTTCTGGAGGTGTCTCTCCTGGAGTTCTTTCAACAAAACACAGTCCCTGCCTCAACTTCAAAAAATAATAAACAGTTATAAACTCTCTTAGATGTGGAGGAAAGATGACTAATGGGCATTAAAGGTTTTAGAAACGTCAGGCAAATAAAGGAAACTCAGAACCTACCTTTTCTGTATTGCCTCATTTTGAAGTCCATTTCTAACAAGAGATTAGGGGAAACTGAATAGACTTGCACTGGCAATCCTGGAACTATATAGCTTGATAAAAAGCAGTAGAAGAAGATATAGTTTGCCCAAGCTAAGAAACATCTTAGTTTTTCTTACAATCTAATTAATTTGCTTTATTTCTCATGGCTGTAGAAGCGCTAGTGTTTGAGGCGCTCTGAATTAAGTACTGAGATTCAAGAACAGGAATCATAAAAACCATGAATCACTGTGGTTATATTCAAATCCAACAGGTTTGGGCATCATTTTTTAAGTAACCCTCTTACACTAATATACTAAAATTGCACGATGAAATCCTACACTGGCAGAGAAATTAGATGACTAGGTCTTTTTCATCTACACTTTCTCCGGTTCCAGATTTCTGTGGTTTTATTATTACAAATTATTTTAGGAATCATTTTTCCTGTAACAATGAACATACTTGTTCTCTGTTTTAATCATTGAGAGACACAACAAGGCTAACATTGTCATATATTAAGTAATTGAAACACTTGGCCTTCAACTGTAGTGATATCCCAGGTGATTATCACCCTGCTGGGTGGTATCACTTAGGCTCCATAGCTCCTATAAATTTTTATCTTTTGGTGGAACAAAGTAAAATATTGACTAAAGAAAAAAAAAATGGAGGGCAGTCAAACTGTAGGGCTTTTTTTTCCTGAGTTTTTAAATTTTCCAATTGTCTTTCTTCTTAGGACTGTCAACCATGCCAGCTATTCAGACATCACACCAGTATGAACTCCATGATTATATGCCTTGAAGGCTAGCCAGGACTAGTAGGGTCCTCCCATCTGGACGAAACTACAGTACTTGTAATCCTGATGAATAATCTGGTTTTGGTCTGTATCCACCAATTAAGTTGTCTAATGTCAGGAGCAACAGGGAGCTGGAAGGAGCTGGAAGGAGCTGGAAGGAGTAAAGCTTTCGAGGACTCCATCAAAGCCAAAAGGTGACATGAGGAGTAAAGCACTGTCAAATGTTAGGAAAAGCATCACTGCATGACTTTTCATGAACAAAGGAAACTGGAAAATCTGTGTACGCTACAGTTCAGAGTGGAAGTCAGGCAGAGGCTGAAGGAAATGACTTTGCTTTGCTGCTTGGAATTGTAAAGGCCAGTGCTTTAGACTTCTCCACCCCAAGCAGATTTGTCTTACAGGAGCAGTTCTACTTTGGTCATAGGGAACATTTCTATCAGTACAAGTTTGTGGAGTTGAACCTCAATATAATTCCCACATTAATATGAGTTGTCACAGGAAAAAAGAAAGAAAGAATGAAACGAACATACACAACTAAACCTGCCATTGTAGTTGGCCGAGGTAAAGAGCAACAGGGTATAGAAATGGAACCAATATGGTCTGCAGAAACAAGCACCTATGAGCTAAGAAATACACTGCAAGTGAAATGTGCATTATATGCTAAGCATTAAAATGTAGTGTTCTGCTTTTTGCTTCCCACAGAAGCAAAACCCACTTTTTCAATGTTTGTGGAAATCCACTAAAAGCAAAATGAGGAAAGACCTTAACGATGCTCTTTCCTTCCAGTAACAACAGATATAGGCAGTGTAGTTCATTTTTTCAAAAAAAGAGAACAATTTCCACTTTTTTGTTCAGTTTCTTTATGCTGTGCAGCACAGAACATAATTACTTTACACTGTAGGCTCAAAAAGTCACTAAGCAGCTGATAAAAGGCAAAGAAAGCAGTACGATTTTCTAGCTGAAAAAAGGGCTTTTCTTATTGGAGCTGATAACTCTCACCAAGGGCTCCAGGCTTTTGTTACATCAATTTGAGGAACTCATAATCTCTGCATTATGAATGTTCAACCAGTATATTTTCTGCTGTAGTGTATCAAGCACCTTCAATATCACAGCTCCTGTTGTCATTGTTGGGTAAACAGCTTTTGACACGTTTTCAATATGATTACATTAGAACAAGTGGGTCATGATTGATAACCTAATATTTAGGCCATGCAAATCATCAATCACAGGAAGTATATTAATTATTCAATGAAACCATCTAATGCAAGAATCAATGTTGGAAATGAAGAAAAGAAACTCACAGCTCCCAGCAGAGGCTACACCACATAATAAAAAAGGAATACTAAATAATCTCAGCCCATAATCCTGTTTAATAAAATCCATTTATTTAGCTGTCAAAAACAAGATACAATTATTTTAAAAAAAAACAACAACAACAAATAAAACCCCAAGATAATGAAAAACTTTTTTTTCTTGTGGAAAACAGATTTTTGCATTTTTATGCTGTGATTAAATGTGAAGTCTAAAAATACACTGTAAATTATGAGAATAGCTGTGACATACATGAAGAAAAAGAACCACTTAGAAAAACAGGTGTTCTTAGTGCTGTTAAATCAATTATAACAGTATGACACATGGTCTGCAACAGCCCAATAACCTTACAGATCCCCTACACATCACACACACATGGAGTAACTAACAGTTCTGCATAGGAGTGGACACTGTCCCTTTTTAAACAATCCAAAATTACTCAAGTAGCCAAAGCAGCCCTAGAAAGAAGGATCCTAAAAATGTCTGCCATCCTTCTAAAGCGACACAAATTGTGGCCAAAAAGGTTTGTAATGCACAGAGGGGCATAGCAGGCAACACTGTTACAAACTTCGTGACCCACCTGGCTGATTTGTTGCTGTGATGGTAGAGAGGGGGTTTGATGGCACTCACCTGAGCAGGTAGCTCTCTGCAGGCTCTTGTTGACTCATATTCTGTGCTGGTCTTGACTTCAGCAATTCCTGAAATAACTCAACCTGCTTCATCTGAAGCAGACCCCAGGCTATCCTAAACATAAAATCTATGGCAATTAATGTTGGCATTATCAGCATCCACTTAGGCAGGAAACTATGCAGAGACTTCTACATCTCCTTGTAGTATAATCCTACATGACTTCCACTGCATCCACTCTCTTGCTGGTTATTTTCTCCTTTAGCACAATATCTCATCCCTAGTTCACAAGGCCCTTTGCAATTTTTGGCATAACACTGCTTGGGCTGACACTGAAATGATCATCTCATAGCCACCTCTCTTTTCATTTTAGCATGAAATCCCTTTCTCTGTCTGCTTTCCTTCTGCATTTTAGCATCAGATTTTCAAAGCATACTATTTATTCATAGGATCTGCTTTTCTTTCAAAGGAAACATCAAAATATTTTGGTGCTCTCTCTGCACACAAACAGATAAGAGGTAAGTGTGAGATTTTTCACAAAAGTTCCATTCACCAGAGTGAGAAAGAAAAATAAAGACAGAAGCATCTGACTTTGACTGTAAATACAGAGGAACCCTCTTGGACCTTGTTCTATTTCACTGTGTCTAAGATTTACAAAGGTCTACATGTACTCCCTGAGTGGTAGATTGTGACAATGTGCAATAACAAGTCCACCAGAATGAATTGGTGACCAACCCCACTAACCTTATCTGCACCATGCCAGTTCACCCGCAGAAAGACAGTAATTACATTAATTGTGTGTCTAATACCTCTTTGTCATTGCCAAGAATTAAATACACTCTATCATGAAACATGGCTCTCAAGGTTAGATACAAGAAGGACAGTGACAGCCATAGCAGGCTCTTGCAAACAGCTCCAGGAAGCCTTGACTGGCGAGGCAACAGCTCCATCCACAGTATCTGCCCAGTGAGGTACACTCGAACATTTCACTCAGTCAAACTTACAGGTGTCCTAGCTTATCTTCCTCCTAGGAAATAGTATTATAGTTTCAGCACTTGCCTGCTTAAATGGTGCAGTATTTGTCAATGAGAGGTTTATGCTTCTGGAGAAATGCTACGGCACAGCTTGTGATCTTCCTCAGTCTACAGGTGGAAAGGCCCAGGGGCATGGTGGCATCATGGAGTAGGGAGTCCCCACAGAACCATTTACCCCCTTTAACTGAGCAGACTCATTAACAAAGTCTTGATTTTAAAACAGGATATTCTAAACAAGCTGAAAAAGCGAAAGTTTCTCTCATTCCATTACTATATTTTAAATGTTGTCAGGCCAGCTTGACTTTCTGTTTAGGTAGACAGCCAGCTGGTGTTTAAG
Organism: Oriolus oriolus; assembly: GCA_013400235.1. Classification (NCBI taxonomy): domain Eukaryota; kingdom Metazoa; phylum Chordata; class Aves; order Passeriformes; family Corvidae; genus Oriolus; species Oriolus oriolus. The sequence continues at coordinate 9,536 of VXBT01007850.1, forward strand.
CCCTCAGTACTGGGTTTTATGTACTTACAAGTTCCCAGGGGTCTACATGACTCCCATGTTTGTTCCTACCTCAACATCTTTCAAGTACCTTTCTTGAACACTGGTTTCTACTAGTAACCCCTCTATTAATACCCATCATAAGATGCTCAAGGTCCAAACCAATGCCAGTCCCAGAGGTAGTTTCAGCATCTGAAATGCAACCTTTCCCCTGTTTCCAAATCTCTTCCCTATCCAGAGACAAATGTTAACTGAACCCATCAAAAACAAAGCTGATGTAGAGTTCCAAAGGCAATCAGGTTTTAGGAATGTAAGACTTGAAAGGACTTCTAGCTTGAGAGTGCAGTTCCTTGCCCTTACGAGGATTGATCATGCAAGCCCTTTCATGAAAGTCCTTCGGAAGCTTATCAGGTTCTATCAGGTTATTATATATATATGTATATATATATATATAAACATACATATATGTGTGTATATTAGATTTTGGGCTTACCACTGCTATGGTGAGATTGTTCCATAGCCTCACCACTGTAAGAGCTAGAAACTCTGTAGAAACTCTGTTCTAATTTTCAAGCACAAAGCATTCATGACTGGTTTCTGCTCATTTATTTTGGTCTTAACATTGTTCTGTAGCTCTTCTCTTTCCTTGGAAGCAAAAAATTGCAGAAAATGCAGACAAGCCCCATATTCAAAATGGAGTACACAGTTTAATGTACATAGAGATAGGAAGTCCCCAAACAAAAAAAAATTATTAAATAGTACAGTCTCCTCCAAATTGCACATTAATAAAAATATTAATGTCTGTCTTCTAAAAAGATAGCAAAAATGGAAAAATATTGTTGAGTAGCAAAAATTGTTAAGCCAGAGCTTTAAATGTTGTACCAGTTCCTAATGAAGGTCCTCTAAACTTCCTAAGAGAACTCAGTTGTTTTACAGGAAAATGGAAATTGAGTGCATTCAACTCTCTCCATTCAGTCTGTAACAGGGAGAAAATACACATATACATGCAAAGAAAATGTGTTTAAATAACAATTTTCCTATCAAGAATATCAGGTAGTTATTTTTGGAGAATATGGGGGAGGAAAAGCAGAAAGAAGATCACTTCATCTATCTGGAGAGATTTCAAAAAAACTTTTTCCAGTACTAATGTGGGTAAATACAAATCACAAACAGATGAAACCCTGGGGTAAAGCAGCAGTATGACTGTGCTTTGCCATTGCTTCTCCTATCACCACAGCACAGCTTTTCACAGCCCACTGCTCTATCGTCCTGTGACTCCAAGTTCTTGGGTGAGAGCATTGTGGTTCATCAGAGAAGAGTCAGTGACAGAAGTTGCAAGCAGCTTTCTACTATAACACAGCAAAGCACTTTCAGACTCTGTTAACACAAATGTACTGATCAGTTATCCAAGCACTTGCAGTTTTTCTTCTAAAAGAATTGAAATGATGGCACTGAGCAAAGGAAGTTCAACCACAGCTACAGCATTCTGATCACTACAGAAGATAGTGTCATGTAGGCCTTTCTGATTCATGCCAACTCTTGTTAATACACTCAGGCTTCTCCTTTAAAATATTTTTTAGTGTATCTTTTATGTTTAGTTCAAAAATGCATTGTATTTACCCAAGAGATCAGACCAAGTTTCTGTTTCCGAAACATGTAGACAGATTTTTTTTTTAAATTCCACAAGAGACTAAAACTCATGCTTCTGGTCTACCAGGCAATCTAGGCATTCAAAAGAAAAAACATTTTTCTTCCATACCCCAATGGACAATTGATTAAACACACATTATTTTAGCTGTGGATTATATTTTCAGGTTTTAAATCAGAATATGTACATTGGTAGCTACCTGGCCTCTTGTATGAAGAAGTGGAGAAAAAAGTACAAGTCACACAAAAGGTGACAGAAGCCACATCAACAGAAAACTAGTCAAAGCACATGGAGTCAGAAAGTCCACCATAGAATAGAATTTGGCCCACAGACTGTATCTTGAAGTATCTGTGGCAATTTATACACAACAGTTTTGCTTTATCTCATTTTGAAATCTTATTGATACACTGACTTAATCGAATCATTAATTTGACCCCACATATGCAGAAGCAGAAGATGAACTTTGTCAGTCTCGCTTGGTGCTGAAAAGCTCTTGGACCAGACTTTCACTGTTGCTGCTCCCGAGCCAGGTGTTCTCGGCATAGCACTGAATCTTTCCTCAAGCCAACATCCATTTCCACTTATCATCTTGTACTTTATTTCTTTCAATATTATGATATTGCTCATGTGAAGAAGATCAGAACAGCTCCAGAACATTACCATGCTAATGCAGATCTGCAGGTTTTAGGACCTCTGCTGGTCTCTCCAAACGGATATGCTTCTCCTCCTTGTGCCTCAAGCTCCCTTTTCAGTCGTACCAATGCACTCAAAGCCTTGAATGCTCCCCCCAGCCTAGCTGTCTAAACCTTTTCATTCAAAACCTGAGTGTAGATTGCTGCTTTCTTTCATAACAACATTGGAGTTTTCACAACATGAGCTACCAAAAGTCTGGGAATCCTGGGCTTGTTGCCTTCTAACTGATGGGATTCATGTGCCCTATTTCACAGGCAGTTTTCAGCTGCTCCCTCTAGGCTAATATGCCAAGAGAAGGATGCAGTTTCAGCCAAACTTGGAAGCTATTTCATTCTACAGAATGAAGATTTGACTGCGAATCTCTTTAGGTATCAATCAGATCAGGTACCCCATTTTTCACACAGCCAAGACAAATGCTTAGTCACCTGGCTGAAGGGAGAGGTATCCAACAACTCTGTTTTGTAAAACTCAAGCAATTTGGTATGTTTGTAGAACCGCTGTTGGATTGAGCCCCTCACACAAGCAAACAGAAACACCTCATTTATGGATCCAAGCAAAATTAAAACATGACACAGACTCTGAGCTTCTAAGACTATCAAAGATGAGGTGCCTATGATAATGACCAGAAGTAGAATTTAAGTTAAAAAAAAAAAATCAAATGTCAAAAACCTGTGCAGGTGCAGACTTAAAGCAGTAGAATGAGCAGAATTTGTGAGAATAAGCAAGATACCAAAGCCACATTTGGAAATTTTGGTCCCTTCATAGATTTGACTCCCATTTTTCAGCACCTTCATTTCCCTTCTGCAAAAGACAAATACGAGCACTCTTTTCACAGGAACATTATTTAAAAAGGCATGCAATAAAATCTGTGAGGGGATGAGCCCCACAGGAAAAGTGCAAGCCTTTGAAAGAGAAATTACAATTCATATACAGATTTTCCAAAGTAAGTCTTCAGCCACTGGCAAACTTCCAGAAAAAAACATGTTCACTCTGGGGCAGTGAGGCCTTGTACTTAGCCCAGGGCTGTGCTGGCTGGACATAAGTTAGTCTGTGATACCTGAACACCACTGTCTCACTTATAATACCTTCTGTGTTGTTGATTGCTGGTATCACACCATGGTGTACAGGACTCAATATGTTGGACAAAACACATGCAGAACATGCTAGTCCCTCACGCCACCCTGCTCCTGATTTGAGCTGTCAGTGTAGAAGAGGCAGAAACTCTGCTCTTCTCCCACATGAGCCTTCGCCTGCTTCCTCCATCACGGAAATTGTCCAGGGTCCCAGAGAAATGTTCACAGGCATTTGTTGTATGCAAATAGCTGCCAAATAAATCATTGTATATTGCAGCACAACCCCTGAGGGGTTTTGTACCTATGGAACTTGCTACTGTCACTCCACTTCCCCATATACCTTAATCATGTTATTCATTCAGCAAGAAAGATGAATGTTACAGCATGAGACTTTAATCCCTCACTGCTGAGGATCTGATTCTCTGAGAGACAGCAAAAGAGAGACCAGGAAATGCAGAGGAAAAAACTTAAGGTAGGAGTCAAATACCATTCTTTCTCAGCACTGGATTTAGGCAAGGATTGCATTATAAGAACATCTTCCTAAAATACTTCAGGAGAAATTCGTCGCGTGAGAACACATTGATTGTGCATGTGTGCATGTACCTATGTACACATCTGTAAATACAGGGCCTAAACAGGACCTTTAAGGCAGAGAATTTGCAACCTTTTAAAGCTTCTGAAAAATACTTCCCTTCTCTCTCCCTCTGTTGGCTAGCTCTACAGATTACAAAGTAACTTTACAAGAATGTTTCCTCTGTCTTCCAACCCTTTGAATTTTTTTCCATAAAGACAATAAAAATGAAGTAGCAGCAGACATGAGAGGGAGAGAAGCACTGCATTTAGGGGTAATCTAAGAGCCTGTCTTTTTAATAGCCCCAGTACATTTTAAAGGTACCAGTTTATTTGATAGCTCTGCAGTCAGTGCTCTCTGTATGAAGGGCAATGCCTATTTCATCATGTTGCCCTTGACAGTAACCCTGATGAATCCCTTCCACTAAGATCTAAGGTCTCAGTCCTCCATTAAGACTGCCAGCAAATATGCTAACTACCAGGTCCTACACAAATCTAGAGGAAACTAGAAGACCACTATGTCACACCCCATAATGCCCCTAGAACAGTTATGGTGTAACACTAAACAGCATCAACACTTTTGCTTACCTATACTCAAGAGTGTTTATAAATCAGCAGATGAGAGATGCAACGCCATTGTAGTTCATTACAAACTTCTCCCTCCAGCTGGCCCCTATTACTCCAAAAAACTAGGAAAGTACAAGAATTGGGGGGGAAAAAATGCAGCTTTTCTTATTTTCAAACAAATTGAAAAAGGAGCTAACACAACATAGTCCAGTTAAGGTTTATGAGAAGCGCATCTAACAGATTGTTTCTGTGAACCTTTCCTCTAAGCCTGAGCGACAGCTTAACCAGCAATCTTCATAACACCAGAGTCACTTACATAAGGTGAAGACGCGGTCTCACTTCCTTTCCCAGTACATCTTTCTGATCTCATCCCTGCTGGAGGGATTGACCTGTGTTGATTTTCTAGATCCATTTTGATGTAAGATGATTGCAAGCCTGCTGACTCTCTCTTCTTGGCCTCATTCCACGTCCTCTATCCATCAACATGGGAAAGAGTACTGCCTTTCTTGAAAGCCTCTACTTCTGAGAAGGAGCAGAATGACAAAAGTGATGAGTTATTGAAGTTAGATATGACAGAGATGTTAGCCCATTGGCCAATTCACCAGTTTTATTAATTCATTAAATTAATAATATTATAGCAGATAGTCATAAATTTCATTGTCCCTGGTCCAGGAAGGGAGTAAGAAAAATAACTTTTTTTATTCAAACTAGTGTAAAAGATAGAATTTTTTTCTAAAACCTTACCTATCAATTAGATTTCCCAACTGGCTGGTGACTGTGAGGGACTCACTACCATATTACCATTATTCAGTGGTGTTGTGGTACATTGACACTACTTTCATCCTTCCACTACTTATCAGTCTCCACCGGACAGACTTGATACATCTTTCTGTTCTGTAAGCCCCACTTGACTGCTAGTTTCCCAGGTGAGAGAAACCTTGAGTGCAAGAACAGAAGGACTGAATCCCATTTCTGCTACTGCCACCCAGCTCTGAGTGGCCACAGTGCACAGCATAGTGACAACCATGGCATTCCTGAGTCACCATGGATTTGCTGCATGCATTTAATAGTCAAAATACAAAAGATTCTAATGAGGACTGGTGACACAAAGCCCTCCACACCTCCTTCTTGCCACCCCTGCTAAGCTAGGGAAGAATAGTAGTTTATGGACAATCTCAGTTTACTCTCTTGTTCATTACTATTGATCATTCTATGTCAACAAATGAAAGTACAATCGTTAACATTGCAGATTAATTGTTGCATCTTGATCTATAATTAAGCAATAATGTGACAAGATATTCTGGGATAGGAATAAAAAAGAATATGATGAGACACAGTATCTGGCACAAAAATTTTGCTGACTGTGTAAAATCACAGCTCAATCTTGAGCTACTACCCCCAAAATGCCATATCATCTCAATTTGCATCAAACACAGGGGAATTAGGGTACAGGACTATATAGTCTGCAATATTTGCACAACATAACAGAGACCAAGAGCCTAGTTTAGGAATGTGCTTTATATTCTAGGATTTTTTTAATAACCTCTTTACTTTTTTACTGAATCAAATGAATCAGGAAATGTCAGCATTTTATATTTTCACGTAATCCACAAGGAAGGTAATTCTACATCAAGTATTTACTACACACTACTCCACAACATGCTGTAGTCTAGATAATTATGCTTCATGAACTCTCTGTGGCTGGACCATGTCTTGCTAAACCTCAGAGCTCCACTGAATTGCCCTAGAGCCACTACTTTACATCACAGCCAAGAACAGCAACCATATCTTTGATCCACCAGATCTGAATGATTATCCTTGATCCCAAAGTGTTGTGCTCCTATCCCAGTACTTCTCCAAAGCAGAATGTCATGACAGAACCCCATCATTGCTCAGCTCAGCCCCAACACCAGAAAGGCTTGCATCAAGACTGAGCAAGCTTTATTTGTACAAGGCAGAAAGGTGGTGGCCTCATCATCATGGTGGTGGCCAATCATGTTCTGATTGTCTTCATGAAACCACAGTTGTATGGGCAATTGAAAATCAGTTGTTAATTTTAAGCACACAGGTGTTCAATGAAAAGATGGCTAGGTTATGAAAATATACCCAAATCCTTCCAAAAGTGGGGGTCTGTGCAATATGAACATAGTGAACAATTCACTGCTGAATGTCTTGATCAGGTTGCCAGCACTGGTTTCATGAAATGATGCAAGAAACAGTTTTCTCATTATTTCTCATTTAACCAGATTGTTATCCTGGGAAACATTTATTTAAGAGTACCAGCATGTGCTGTTGCAAATTAATGACAGTTACTTTCTCAAAGTCAAAAGTATTTTCTCAAAAATATTCTACTGGAAAAGGATTTCTTACCTTATTCACCACTTTTCTGAGGTTACATTGTTTGGATTCAGCCTTAAGTTTCGGACTGAAATCCAGACACAAACATATATGCACTCTTAACCTGCAATGTCACCCTGGACATAAATACGATTAGAATTTCCTCTTAATTATATTTCTGCTAGTACAGCTTGCATTTGCAAAGATGCTCAGCACTTTGTTTTATGCAGTGTGCAGATTTTCATGAGGGCACATACATACTGTTAAATTACAGAGATATTTAGCATAGGCACAAAATAGTTATGCACTCTTTTTTCTTTTTTTTCCTTCTCCTTTCTATACAGTCATAGTTCACTGGCCAACATCAGCATAACAGCTGCAATAAAGGGCAGAGACTTTGTAAAGAAATTCACCCTATTCTGGCAGGACATTTCTTATTATTTTTTAATCTGGAGAGACATTTTTTACAGAGCAAATAGGAAGACACAAGCACTACCCAAGTGACCTTGCAATCCAGCTTTTGCAAGGCTGCAAAGGCGAGATGTCATGCCACAGACCAGGCTTTTATTCTTGGCTCTGCCAGCAGCAAGCTAGCAATGCTGGGCACTCACCTTAGCTCTCTGCCCCTCGGTTATCTCACCCGTAAGGGAAGGATAAGGCTATAGTATACACTTAGGTCCATGGTTGACAACAATAGTGCAGTGAAATGGCTGATCTTTCAAGGGAATAGCTGTTATTCCTTCCCAGAACTTGAGTGAATTTGGGGGGCGGGGCATGGAGGCAGGCGGGAACACTACAAACCAAACCAAGGAGGACTTCTCCTGAAAGCCATCAGGCTGCTGCACAGTTCCGGCCTAGTGGTCTCTTCCAGTGTGAAGGACATTTCTGGGACCTGGGCTCCCCCCTCACTTCGAAGTGTTCCTGCATAGCAGCTGATTTTGAAGAATGCCCCTCCACAAGGCTATACAGACAGACAGCAATGGGCTGCTGTGTACCATAGAATCACAGAATCATGGAATGACCTGGGTTGAAATGAACTTTTAAGACCATCAAGTTCCAAACCCTCTGCCATGGGCAGGGATATCTTTCACTAGACCAGGCTGGTCAGAGCCCCATCCAACCTGGCCTTGAACACTTCCAGGGATGGGGCATCCACAGCTTCTCTGGGCAACCTGTTCCAGTGCCTCATCACCCACAAAGTAAGGAATTTCTTCCCAATATCTAATCTAAACCTACTCTCTTTCAGTTTGAATGAATTCCCCTTGTCCTACATGATCTTGTAAATAGTCTCTCCCCATCTTTCTTGTAGACTCCCTTCAGTAAATGGAAGGCCACAATCAGGTCCCCCCAAAGCCTTCTCTTTTCCAGGCTGAATAAATATATATATGTATATGTATGTATATATACACATATATATATGTATATATATATGAGAATATATATATGCTGTATAACCAGCGACCTTTTTTACAGACCTTCTTCAGAAAAAAGACGGAAAGAGTCACTATTAGGCATGAAGAATGGAACACAGCAGACTCACTCATGCCACCAAGCACGCATGTGTGAGCACATGCATATCACATACCCACACTCAGAGGGTCGGGCTCTTACCTTTATTGCATAAGATCATCAGGTGACATTCTTACACTCTACTTTTATGGCATTGCAATAGCTGTAGACCTGCCTGAAGGGTTGTCCCCAAAGTCACCAGCTTAGAGGAATGCTTGGACAGCGTAAAGCCATGACAAGAAGTTTTATGCCACTAACTAGTGGCTACCAGTGGCTATATCCCTTTGCATGGGGCTCATCTAGGCCTCAGGGGCCAATGTCAGTTTCAGCATTCTAAAGATGGTAGTGTCAGATTGTTAATGAAAAGTTTTCAAATTCTGTCGACTAGTGTGCTCAAGAAAATAAGGTTGTCTCCTGTGTCCTATAACAACAGACATTTCTACCCATAAATAGAACTTTCTAGCCACACAAGTCCATATTTTTCAGTGGTAATGGTATTGCCTCAACAGCATCAAGTGTCAAGGAGTGGCATGGATAAGTCATGCAATATCTGCAAGATAGTGCTTTAGGTTCACATGAATCACCCCTTCAAAGAGCTGAAATCCCGAGAGACCTGTGGGCAAGGGAGCCCCATTCTAGGCTGAGATAACCCCTCCTGAGGTTGGCAGTCCATGCTTTCCCAAACACACCTCAGCTCTGGCACTACACCATCACCCAATCACAGCTCTTCAAGATTCAGGAGATGTGAAAGAGGGAAGTAGCACAGCAAAGATATTTGACCATCAGAGGTTAAAACTGGCCAGCAGGAAGCCTGATTAATGCATTTGTACCAAATGGGAAGTAATATTTAATTATTATTCAAAAAGATATATTTACCAAGCTAAGGTTAGGTGCCTTTGTCTTTTTAGCTTTCCTTGATGCAAAGCGGAAGGAGACGAGCAAAGAAATTAGTCAATAAAGGCTGTCAGAGGTTGTACCTTGTCAGTATATAAGTTTTGATGCGAGTTTTTCATTAGTTTGAGATATGCCCAACAGACATTTGAACTCCTGTAGCCTTATTATTGGTTTTCATTATTTTCCATGTAAGGAAAAAGTATAAATAAGAACCCTTGATATATCTATTTTATGTCCTTCATCTCTTTATATACATTCCTCATGCTCCCTTCTAATTGTCCTCTTATGCTGTAACCTTTTCATTTTCCCTAGATAGAGAGTTTGGGCTTTGCCTTTTATAACTTCTACCCATTGCCCATCCTATTTATGCTCTGTATTTCCAGTTAAAAATACATCATGATAATCCAATATTTTCAGTGTTCTCTAGTCCTTTATTCTAAAACTTTTCTTGCTTTTTCATCACCGCTGCTCCCTAATTTGTCCACTGACAAACCCTTTTCTGCAGTGACTTCAGTTCGGTTAGAAGGCAGTGATCAAATTATTCCTTCTAGTATGTATTACCATGTATTTTTCAGCACTGAATTTCATCTGACATCATGTTCCCCAGCCACCTAGCTTTGTTAAGTCCCATCAGAGTTCCTCACAGTCTCATTTCATCTGGACTAACCTAAATAATTTTGCAGATTTTGCGACCTCAACATTTTCCTCCCCCAGTCCTCACAGGTTATAAATGGGTCTGTTAAATGCTTGGGATCACACACAGCAACATCATAATATCATGCCGAAAATGGACCATTTATTCCAAATCTTTTTTTTCCTGAAAACCAGCCATAATTGGTGGCAGAATTTTACCCCTCTCACCTCCCGTAGAATGGCTGGATTTTGTTGACTTAATTTTCTTAGCAGCCTTTTGAAAAATGAAAACTGTATCTGCTAGTTCTCGGAAACTGAACACAAGTAACATGTAGTCCTTACCAGCATCTCAGATGCTGAATATGTTAATTTGGATGGATACCTCATCTTTTGACACCTCTGCTTCCTTAGTCAGGGAAAGTATCCTTGAATGCTTGCCCTGTTTTATACTCTTCCCTTGGCATCTACTATTGGCCACTTTTGAGACGGAAGATGGAATAAATGGGCCTATGGTCTTGCTTGGTACAGCCGTTCCTATGCAGTAATCCCATCTTCATTATCTGAAATATTAGGTTTCAGGTTGGGTTTTCCCCAGACTCCCTGCGATGACGAATGATTTAAAGAAAACATTAAGACAAAAATGCTCGAAAGTGACTGATTTTGGATGGCATAGGATGACAGCTTTGTATCACATCTGAATGTAAATAACTTCCTGCTTACTCTCACCTTCGAATCTTTAATGGAGACAGTAAAATAAGACAAATCTTATATTAGTACACCCTCGAGCCCATCAATCATTTCCCTTCCTCAACAGAATACAATTACCTTTGTATATGATTTTTTCTACAGTCTTGAATCCACATTACAGTGGACTCAACCACCTTTCAATGAATTAAGAGAAAAATATTTTTGAGATGCATCTAATGTTTCCCATGCTATTATCATCTATACACTCTGAATTTACTTTTTTTCTTTTCTTTTTTTTTTTTAAGGAAGAAAAATAGCAGACAAGCACATATATAAAGCAAATAGTTTATAATCCCATGACTGAGGTCAGAGCTTCACAGAGGCTGTATTTCTTTCTTTTCTTGTCTTATTTGTTGGTTTATGGTATTAGGAGGAAAAGTCCAAAAAGAGATCCAGTCACCCTTCTGGTTTTAGAGATTATTATAACACTCGTCATTATTTAACACTAGATTGGAGTGACTCACTCATAGACTGTCTCATTGACATCAGTTCAAAGTCCTCTAGCACTAACATTGGCTCCACATTGATAGATATTTTAAATTAGAAGCTGTAGGGTCTGGATGAAGGGCAAGCTAACAGCATTGACTTTGAGCTGCTCTTTGTACCAAGACAGATGTGTACACTTTTGACAGTAGGAAGATTAATCAGCACTGAATATTTGGGTAATATTCCTCCTCTGGGCCTGTTAATTGCTGCCAATTTTTCGGAAATATGTGAGGTTTAGTGCATTGGTGATTAGGCTTTGTACTTTTGGTACAAGGCCTGACATCTGGACCACCCAGGTAAAAGTCCACTGCATATCAGAAAACAGTTGACTCTAAATGCTTCGGAATGTCCCCTTACAAAAATGATGTTTGGTGGCTAATCCATGAATTCTACATAGGCTGCAAATGTCTGCTTATGCTGCAAGGTCAGAAGAAGACCCCTGAAATAACAGAATTTTTAAAAAACAACTAATTTTTAGTTTTCAAGAGCCCCAAACCTAGACCCCCAAACCTGAGTGTTACAGGAAAAAAAATACTACAAGGCAGGTTGAGGCAACTGCTTTGGGATCCTTTATCATTGACTGCCATTTAGCCTGGAGATGCCGTGTTCCGCCCACAAATCACATGTTCAGTAACCAGCCCACTCAGCCACAGCCAGCCAGTAATTGTTTGCTGCACAAACTCTGTAACACTTCATTAGTTCTGCCACACATCTACTTCCACTGAAGGTAACTTTCCAAAACGAAAACGCACAGAGCAACATTACAACTTCCATCTATTTTTAGTGGAACTTAAAAAAAAAAAAAAAATACAGGAAATGCAATTGAGGAAAAGGCCTGCTCGCACTGTAGTTTACAATTTAAAGCAAAAATATGACCTGCGTTTTTGGTTTGGTTTTATTTTTTTTTTCTGTCAATCTTACATTTCTCCAATGAGACTGTGAGAAATGTGCAAAGTTATGTGATCATTTTTGACAGTTCTTGGCAGCTGGGCAGGCAAGCATTGGAAAGGATCTCTCTCTCCCGATCCAAGATTAAATTTGGACTGAAACACAGGGCTCATTTAGGCAGCAATTAAAGGACCTTATAGACTGAGGGAGAATGAAATGATAAATGCAAAGAGGCTTATTTAATGGGGATATTAAGTAAACTGCTGGTAAAAATGCCCATTTATCATCCACTGATTCCTAATTGGTTTCCTGTTCCTGCCTGCATGTGGCATTTTCAGAAGGAATTACCTTCCTTTAGTGCGACTGTTGCAAATGCAATAAATCAAGGCCATAGATTTCTAGCTAATTTAGATGGAGACTAAATTGGAGCCAAAGCATGCAAGAGTGCTTGCAATTAATGTTCATTACAACTTCTAGCTTCAAAAACAGGAAGGATCATTTTAATGCACCATTCCCGAGCAGGGACGCTGCTTCAAGACTTGGCCACTCTTTGTATGCTCAACAAAAATCACTTGCCTTTGTAAGCCACTGGACTTCCTGAAACCTTCCTAGGAATTCAGACTGAGGTCTAGCAACCCTTTAAACACCTGTACTTCAAGAAAATTCCCTACCTTTTTTTTTTTTTTATTTGCCTCATGTGTTATAAAGGCCTGCTCACACAAAAATAGCTTATATTCACCATATCGTTATTGATCTCAGATACCTAATTCCAGCAACATAAACTTTATTTCCATCATGTGGTGTGAGAAGGTACAATTTTTTAGATTAAAAATTGGTAAAGTAAACTTTAGTTTTCCAAGTGCAGCTTCAGTAGATGTTCTACAGCCTTTCAGTATATTCCTTTTCCAAGGGTTCAGCTTTGTCAAAGAGAAGAAAAAAGACTTGTTACAGTGGGAATGTCCTTGTTTTGCCATTCTCACAAGGTGCTTTAGAGATGGAATCTGTCTCATTTTATGGCATGTTATTGTTTGATACAGCAAGGTGCTTTTGAAAACACATGCAGTGACCGAGACTTTCTACAGCTTTTGGCATTTGCTCCACTAGAGTGTAGACCTGATATGCAGTACTGTGAGTATAAACAAAACTTGGGTAGCTGTTGTGAGTTTCCCAACACAGCAAAAAGAACAAAAATTATTCCACTTCCTGAGTACAGCGAAGATCATGGAACTCATTTATATTCAGTGGAAAGAAAATTGGTTTACTGGGTCTGAATCCCTCCAAAAGTTTTTTATGTATAAGTTTATCTTTGTTTCTCTTACACACTGAAAAAAAAAAAAAAGTGCTTACTTGTCTTTTGCTTCCAAAAAATACAATTGACACAATCTAAATACCTCATAGCAATCAAGAGAAAATGATTTAGAAATGCACTCTATCTTTGGTGTCACAGAACAGACAACAATATCTTTTCTTTAGACCTGAATCCAGTCACAGACAGATTTTTTGTTCTCTTCTTCTTGGTCATTTACCATTTAATTCCTTGTTCCCAGTTTGGATCACCACTCACAGAATTAACATTCAGAATTTACAGCTTTCAGAGCTGGCATGTTTGTTGCAAATGATCAGTTTTGAGTGGAATAGGTTGAAACCCAAGTGGGTGATAAAGAAATCCATTAACTTACTGACACACAAATCTTCCATCTTCCTCTGTAATGTACCCATGAATGGTTAAAGGCAGTACCCTGGGGAAGATGAGGGTTACACTTATTCTCCTCCCCCAACCGTATGTAGATAAATATTCATTGGAAGAAAACCTGACATGGAAATACAAATGTTGGTATTAATGCCCGTTCCGAGAGTCCGTGCTGTGGAGGAAATGGGCTGGCAATCTGAAGATCCAATTTCCTTTTTCCAGGCTCTGCTACCAACTTACTATTTCATCATATGCAAAACATTTCATTTTTCCATGCCTCATCTTCTCTCTCACAAAAGCGTGTCTGACTTCCACAGATGGGAATTACCATATACAAGCACTAACTACTTTCACTTTTTAATTTTAAGCAGCTTTAGGATATTTACCCTGAATGCCAGGAGCACAGAGAAACACTAAGGCAGGCCTGGGAATGCTCTGCCATGACGGAAAGCAAGGCATAAATGTTCCTTAAGTAAAACAACCTGTCTAGCTCTTGCCCAGCCACACTTCTGTTTCAGTGCTTGCTTGCACACACAACTGAAATGACTTAGTGTTAAAGGAAAGTGTGGATTATAGAGAGAGGGAGAGCACTTAAATTTGCCATTCTATCTAAGGATTCCCACTGGTTTGATATTTGATGAAGCCAACTGAGGTTCCAGGTTAAGGAAGCTTACATTTAATTTACACAATACTTCAAACAGTAGAAAATTACACTTTAAAAGTACTTATTCTCTTTTTTTCCCTCCTTTTATATTACTTAAATACCTTAATAAATCAGGGCCTAGAAGACCTCTGAATTTAAAAGCCAGAAGCAGATTTTTGCCAGCAGAGCATATGAAGCTGTTGGGGCCTGGTGCTCTCAGCCATTACACTTCAAAAAGCAGAGAGTGCAGATCTTGGACTACAGTACTTGCAATTCCAGGGCTTGATCTGACATTAATGGGTTTTATACTGCTTTAATGCCACTGACTGCAGTGGAGCTACTGACATATTTTTACCAAGGCAAGTAACATCAGAATCAGGCCTCAAACCTCATGGCTGATAGGCTCTCGTACCTAAGCAGCTCAATAATTTGTTTTAAATCCTTCTCAAGTTACCATTCTTAAGGCCTCACAATCTTCAGAAAGGAAGATGTTTGGGTTTTCTTTAAACCAGATGCAGCTTGTCTGCCAAGCATTTCGCCCAATTAAGTCCCAATTTTATATTATTTTTCAACCACATGTTACAACAAACAACAGAGTAGAAACCCACATATGGTTTCTGATATTGGAATAATGAAACTCAAAGAAAGAAAGAATTGAATTTCCTGTGGTTCCTTTTAAAAATACAAAATGTGTAATATTTTAATAGACTAAAATCAGTACACATGGAATATTACTTGGTCCCAACTGAATACAAGGTTGTACATTAATGGAAAAGTCCTGCTGATGTAAATGAAGAGGCAGAACACTGTACTAAATAACTGGGAATTTATTACTCAACCAAAACCATATACAGAATTGGTACACATGAAATCCACTGGCAGAAGGGGAGAGCATATTTATGTTAAAAGCAGCTGCCTGTAGCCAGTGGTGGTGGAGTGAACAGATTCTGATCTCACACACCTACAAATGAAGAGTAATTCCAGTGTTTCCACAGGGGCTGCAAGACTGCAAAACAGTTGTGGAGAAAACTTAATCGGCTCGAGGTAAAATTAACTCCACCAAGTTCTCATGAACTCATCAGCAAAACACATGCAGTCAAAAAAATATGGTCAAGTGTGTTTCATTTCTTTTAAATGATGTGCCTGTCCCATAAACAACTTCCATTAACAATGTGCCCTGATATTCAATTTCCTATCTTCTTGTTTTGGTCTGCAATGCACAGATTTGACAAGGGAAGATTAACACAAATTAAGGCCCTCCAACATGAAGACCCAGTAATGCATGTGCTACTGGTGTTTCCTGTATGCAGGCTCCACAGAATCAATGGCCATCCAGGGTTAGGCAGGTTTAGCTCAAATCAAAGCCATTCATACTTTTGGCATCATAGGTTCACTCCACAATGTGTTGCTTCCCACACCAGTAATCATACATGCACCATGGAAAGAACCATTTCAGGGGGGCAACGGGCACAACTTTCAAACCTGGATGTCTTACAGCAAGCCGTGAAGATTGAAAGATGCTTCAGTGCAATTTATTCTCTGTGGGGCTCAAAGGGAAAGAGTCCTAGAACTCAAACCCTCTCTTCTCCCTCCACCTCTTCATCACTTGTCATGACTTAGGGAAAGAAAAAAGTGAAATAACATGGTGAGCTGTACAGCCCACCTTAAAACAATCCTGTGTGAGAAATGTACTGTTATTAACCTTCCCCTTGGTATGTATTAATCCACAGCATTCTTCACATCTGTAGGGTATCAGATGCAGGAGGGAAACAACTGGTGTATGTAGAAAACAGCACAAAGTAAAACTACAATCTGAGTCTCCTGAACAAGGTAAAATGCAGCAATCCACAAGGGTAAAGTGACCACTTTAAAATTAACCGAGAGGATTTACAGCTGAGAATTAATTTCATCTCTATTATTATGTCAGGTAAAATAGTCTCAGTTATACACTAATTTATATGGAATCACAAAGGAAATCCTATTTCATTAAGTGGATTAAGCATTAATGTATTACCCTTTCCATTTTTATCTTCATTTCATAAAGTGCCTAACAGGAGGTCAAATTAAGAGACCAAATTAACATTTAAAAAAGTCATAGTGAATGTTATACCAGAGTGATTCTAACCACGCTATTCTTTATCATGATGGTATCAAGGCTATTTTAGCCTTGGTACTCAAAATTAATAACTGTTATTTCCACAGGGAACCATTTTTTCTGAATGTAAATCATTCAGAAAAGTCAGGCAGAAGAAACAAAAGCATTACTCATTTCAAACAAAGGTGTAAGCAGAACAGGAAGAAAGCAAGCAGAAAGTGCTAAATCAGTTCCCCATTCTCCCTCTGTGAGCCATGCAAAGGAAGCCCTCAGCAATCTCAACTCATGTTTATGACTGAGACCAATGGAGTCCACCCTAACCCAGTACATCGTATCAGCTATTTTGAAGACCTTTCTTCAATTACTGATTACTCAAAACAAGATGATGTGACCATTGCCCACATAAAAACACACACTTGTGCAAAGCCAAGTTACTCACCAGAGCAGTTCTCCAAATCAAATTCCAGCCACAATATTTTGTTTGCTCTGCTTGTTTGTGTTTCTTTACACCATAGTCATTGTCCTGCTAACACAGTTTCCTAGCCTTTGATGTTGGTAATTCATATTATCCCTAACTAACATTACAGGTTCCTCATTCCAATGTTATTAGATCAGTTTTCCAAGGAATTTCTATTTTATTTGTGTAATGTTGTTTATATGTCAAATATGTGTCAAGTCTGAGGGCACTGAGAGTTTAATAGCTTGGAGTAACTAGAGAAATCACATCTGGAAAACAGCATTGTTGGAATCTGAATAATAAACTCATCTTACCATAATAACAAACAGGAAAGATTTCTGTATAGAAATACATAACTTTGAAGAAATAATTTTTCTATTCTAATCTTCAAAAGCGCCAGTACCAGGTTGTAGCCCGACCATTCAATTTAATTAGTGCATCTTCTTTTTTGCTCCTTTGCTCATTATGAGCTTTAATTTGGAATGTTTTGATACACCAGTGAACACAGATTTCCCACATCACATGGGTAGGGAAATGAGTAAGAAGAAGATCACCAAATGCAAATTGAACCTGTCCTCTGCGAAGGACTTGGATGTGCTGGCCTTCTACCCCCTTCTTCCACCAGCAGGCAACCCATAACCTCCTAGTCTTTTTCTAAGAGCTGCTCTTTCTGTGCAAAACGTTTTACAAACATCCTATTCCATCAGTGGCTGGCTTCTCCACCATTCTCCTACTCCCACATCCAAGCAAAGCTTTTCTGTTGGCTGGTATTACTTCTCATTTTTGAGGGTTAGACTTCCTTTTCACAAGACTCACCTCCCTCCTTAGGGACTTCCCACACTATGAGAAGAACACAAAGACAGCTCTGACCCCTCTGCCAAACTCTGCTTCCTGCTCTTCCCCTGCCTTTCAACAAAGGGCATTGTGGGTCAGTTGCTAACATGGAAAAAAGTGGCTTGTTTCAGTGCCTGGTAAGCTGTATTGGGAGAGGAGAGGAAACATGACTGGGGAAAGATAAAGTCTTCCCGGGACAGGTGGTATTGGTTCTGTGAATAATGCGACTGAAAATGTATCTATGGATCAAGTTACAGAACTTCTGCAAGTTCAGGCTATGTTTGGCAAATCCTGAGGTTTCAAAAAATAGCTAGTCAAAATCACAAAAATTTGTAGCCTGTAAGATTTATATCTCCATAGCTAAAAAAATTATTCTACTGCTAAGAATTACAGCAATTGTATTGCACAGGAATTGCAGGACAGGAAAGGAAAGGGACAAATATGTCTCAAAAGTCCTTTTTTTTTATTGAGCATGGGATGGTTTTCTAAGCACCTTTCGATCTCTGTTTTTCGCGGGTATTTTTAATATATGTAGTCTCGCAGAGATGTTTAGTCAAGAAGTGCTATGCTGGTCCAGCTGGCAGAGAGAAAAAATTCCCTGAGGAAATGACCAGTTAAGGTCATTGTTTTTATTGTCCTGTCACAAGTACTGTTCAGAGTGAATCGGTGCTACTCAACGTGTATCTAGCCACTTTGGCCCACTGCACATCAAGGACAAAAGGCGTGTCAGGCAAATATGTCACCAAGAATGTGGGATTTTCCCTCTGAATGTGTGTGTCTCTCTCAGCTGGCTGTGGAGAATGGGTCAGTCACTAATATAGACTACCTGGACTTTAAAATGCCTAAACTGGAAGAAATCAATTATGCTCATGCCAGAGGCCATGAGTAAATCAAAGACCATTTTATACTGACACACAACAGAAATATAGCTTTGTGCCAGCCCAGCCAGGTCAACCCAGTAAGACTGAAAAGAAGGGAGAAGGCAATGAGATGCTACTGTTTGTACTTGGCACAGATAATCCACCCATCTTCTGGTTTTGCACAAAACAAATTCGCAGATATGTAGATGGGGAAAGGAAACATGTATGTGTTGGTCCTAGCCTACGGTGCATTTAAAAAGACAAAGCTTAGGAAAGGCAAGTTAACTAAAAGCCACATTCTCCCTGACCAGGGAAAATTTCTTCCCTTCTTTTCCAATTGGCCAGAGAGTCACTGGTATGGAATTACAGATGGGGCAAGTTGAGGAAAGTCACTTCAGCAGTTCAGAAACACAGAAAAGGGCTCAGAAAATGAAGTTCAGTGTTTTAGAAGTTGCAAAGAGCCCAGTGTGGGGCAGGGAGATAACAGATCTAGCAGGCTGGCAAACAGAAAACAGCAGAGGGGTACAGGGGTTGTGGGTCCAGAGAAGCTGCTGAATGAGGTTATGTCTGATCATTCGTCCACATGTCTATTGACCACATGGAAAACAATGCTGGAAAACAAGCCAGAATGGCCACACTGGTCAGTCATCCTGATGGCAGTCCTCCAACAGGTGGAGTGGATTATGCAAGGAAGAATGATCTGTTTTGTACAAGTTATTGCTGGATAGTTCCCAGATGTGTTAATAAAGCTGCAAGCTATTCAAACAGCATCTCAGCGTCCAGTCTGGCTCTTCCTCTACCTCTATCCTAATCTTCAGAAAACAAGACTGTTAGATAAGCCAGTGACCATCTTACTTAAGGAGTCTCACCTTTTGTGAAATAGAGCAAACTTTGTTTGGAAAAAACCATAACATTTTCAGGAAAATCAGGAACTAATGGGATTAAGCTAATTGGCAAAAATGGAATGACAGACACTTGACACAGTCCCATGTGCAACATTTCAGTGGTTTCCAGAGCTCAGAAATCCAAAGGAAGGAATTGCCAATTTTAGTTAGGATCACAAATAGAAATCCAAAAATAATTTTGTACAAAATTGTGCAAGTTTACAAGGATGTGATATAATAATGTGTTTCTTTCCGGTACCAGGAAAATGGCAAGACAGCCTACTGAGCTATGGCTTTCTGCCTTTACAAGTAAAGTCCCTGTCAGCTGTTCACTTTCCCTCTGCAACTGGAATGAGACTGCTGGTCCTGGCTTTCCACTAAGCTCATGGCAATCAGAAATCAGGAAAATTAGCTTAGTACATGTTTTCCTAAGCAGTGAAAAGAGACATTCAGGCAAACAGAAAAATCAGCAGACATAATAAGATTAAGATATTCCTTATGATTTTGCTATATTTTCTAAAACACTGCTTTTGTTTGAAAACAGCAAAGTTTACAGCCCCCTTTAATGCCTTCACAATGTCAGCTAACTGTGGCCAAACAGACTGAAATAATAGCTGTATTCATTTAATAGGGTGTTAGCTTTGAAGTTTAATTATCAGGGGTAGGAACTCTCCACATTCAGGGAAATACAGACTGAAGTATGAAATCCACTTGGCTGCAAGATCATTTCTACACCATGTCAGTGCAAGGAGGAATTTCAATTGCGTGCCTGCAGAAGTGAAATCAGATCTCTAGACTGTCCTTGTTGCCTCTCACAATCCCAACATCTGATCCAGTCCATACAACATCTCACTGATTTCCTTCCAGAGCCTGACAAATTCTTCTCCTCTTTCCCCAAAGTGACCCCTGGGAAACAGGAACTTGATTGGATTGGATTTTTCATTTCTGCTGCTGTCTGTACCACCCTTTGGAGCATCCAGCACTGCAGATTTGGCACAGACATCAATAACCACATAAAAAAATCCTGAGACTTTGGGAACCATCCCAACTATTTGAGAACTCTCCCTGAAGATGGAGGGACCTTTCTCTGCTGTTTAACACACTGAGCACTCATCTCACCTCCATGAGAGGTAACACACTCTCCTCCTAGGACAACAAAAGTTGTCACTTGCATTGCAATAATGTAAATTGAGTTGATCAGTCCAGCTGGCAGATCTGATCCATGCAGTCCATCCATTCTGATGCCTTTTGTTCCCATGGTCTCAAAGGAGATCAAGAACAGTTGTTAGGATGGCACACAGACTACAGAAGCCATTTGGAAACCCCTCACACTTTCAGGACACTGTTGGGTATTTGGTATATGAGTGGCCACAGCCACCTCAGACATGGAGACAGTTCCCAGGCTGGCGTTCAACCCCAGCCTGACTGAGAAACTGAGAACTGTTGATTTTAATGTTCCCAGGGAGGTAAGGAAAGAGCAACACAAATCACATGCCTGCAGCAAGACAGATCTGCTTGGGAAGAGAGGTACTCCTCAGGATTTGGGGCTCTGTGAACATGAGGCCTAAGGGTTTACAAACAGGATTCCAAATCTTCTCTGAAAGTGTCACTGCACTTCACCCAAACAATCCAAACCTGCTAAGAACCAAGACAATCTTTTCCAAATCCAGCAATGGCCTTTCCTCACAGTGTCCATTCTCAGCTTATAGGCTTAAGTGTCAGGTTTTTTTCTTAGTTTACTTCTCAAGCAATGCTTAAAATGCTATATTTGTGAAAACACAAAATAATTTCCTTTTTGTTCATCTCCAATACCTCAAAAAAGAAAATGGATTTCATTTAAACATTTCAAAACTTAGATGTGCACCATTAAAATTTTTCACTCATGTGCCAGTAAAATCAATTATCACAACTTCTCACACAATTATCTGAAACCTCAAGGTTTGTTTTTTTGACAGTCATTCTGTATAGCTGAAAAAACATAATTACTTTGACTCAGCTATCAATTATATCACAGTATCTTATTGCATTATTTTAGGACTACAATAGATGAACATACAATATCGATATGAAAATACAAGATCAAATTCAACAGCTTCACAGTGACTCCAACCAAGAATTTTAAAGCCTTAATCACAGCACTGATTGCACAAGAATATGCAATGAACTGCCCATACAGTGTTCATGGTAAACAGCTCTGCACCTTCTCCCCCAGTATTAAAAGGCCAGATAGAAAAGTAAATATTTCCTTAAAAAAAAAAAAAGCAAAAAATACCTCATTTCTGACAGATAAATCCCCTTAAGCTACAAAAAAGGCAAATAGGATGCAATAATTAGGATGAGTTATCCAACATGCAAATCAGTTCCCATGGATTGCTCAGGAGCTGCTGAGGGTTTTTCAGCAGGTTTATCCAGAGACAGTGGATTCCTTTAAAAAAAATATATCCTGGGAAAAAGGCACAATGGAACAAATGGGCCCTGCCCTTTCACAGAGCATCTAGCTGACATGTAGCTGGCTAAAAGAGTATAAATGATTTAAAGAAAGGCTAAGCAGAAATGTACATCAAGTGCCATTATTTTATCACCCACTTTAATCACAGGCTGCTGTTCAGAATGGTTTGGGATGTTGGTTGTAACAGAAGAGATTTCTGTACCATTATTAGTACCTCTGAACAAATGCAGTGAGCATGGGAAAAAAAAGACAGCAGGAGGGAGAGAGAGTGAGAGTGAGAAGGAAAATGTAGCAGCGGTTAAAGCATAGTTTAATAACTCCAATCTCAGTCACTTTTTTCATATGTATTGTATGTGCAAGTCCATAGTACAGCATAATGTGTCATAATTTGGCCTCCAATTCTGACAGCACTGCTTGACTTGGGCATTAAATCATTGCCCCGAGGAATTCACATTCTGGCAATTCCTGATGGTAGGGCTGTCATCTCCTCCCACACATGACCTATCATTTTTGACATGATTGAATCAAAATTAGTCAGTACATTTAGATGTAAATTAGAGACATCCAAGAATAATAATGAGCACAAAAATATAGCTCTGTGTAATTGACACGGCAACAGCTTAGTACAGTCTTCCACAGTGTCCTCGAAATTATTAATATCACGATAACAGAAGTACTGTATCAAAAAAGTGAGAAAACTTTTCCTTTTTTTTTTTTTGTTAGAGAGGCATATTTAACTAACCCTTAAATCCTAACAAAATCTGTAAGTGTTCACCCACCTAGCACTTGCATTATCCGTGTGGTCCTCACCAGAGACAGACGTAACCAGACTGCCAAGGAGCACCTGAGGGCTCTTGCATCCTGCCCCACTCATGTCCCGTCCTTCCACCTTCACCACCATTCCCGCTTCAGTCACCGGCCACTGCCTGCCGTGGTGCCACCACGGGTCCCTGGGGGAGATGGCCAGTTGCTGCTCTAGATGATGCCTTCCAAAACCACCAGGACTCTTGTGCACTTCCCAGTGCTGCCCCACAGCAGCACTGTGCCCAACATTTTCCCCCTTATACGCTCTTTTTTCATGTATTTTACCGACTCAGACAGGTGGCACCATCAGGAAGATGCCAGAAGCCATCAACACACTGATCCATGGGCCCAGCTCTTCCCACATCTCCCTGGGCAGCTCTGTCCAGGCAGAACCCAGACTACCCTTGAGTTCCATCACCCCTTCCCAGACCTGGGGAACAGTGGGGAAAATCCCCAGTTAGCACACAAGGGAGGAGGACTGAAACTCTTGAAGGTACACCGTGCTGGTCCTTCCCTAGAGCTGTTTCCTTCCCCGGGCAAAGGGCCGTCCATGTGGCCACAGCCTGAGGAAGCGCCCTCACCTGGGGTGGCTGTGAGGGGTACAAGAAAGAGCCGCCGACTTTAGGAAGGATAAACACCCCCAGCTCTCTAGAGTGGGGTATGTAACACCCCCAAAGTACTCTTCTGTCAGGTGGAAAGAGAGGCAAACAGGAGGAGCTTTCAATTTTTCTGTTTCCTCATTTCCAAAAGGGTTGGGTGCCCTTAGGATGGGCAGGTGCCTGAGAAACCTTGAAACCAGAGCCACTGTACACGCCAGGCTGACGCAGACAAAAATAGGCACAAGATTTAGAAACATTTCCAAGAGATGTCTGTGCTTTCCCTACAGAAAAGTCATTTAATGTTTTTGGTGGCGGTGCTTTACCCACAGGGTGAGCCAGCACTGGTGTCCTACAGGAAAGGCTGCCCACCATCAGCTGTCTGAGAGCTGTGGGGTGCATCACAAGGGCCTGATTTTGTTCCCATGTGCCCAACAGGAAAATAAATAACTGTTTAGAACCTGAACAATTCAATGTCTCTCTATTTTTTTTTTTTTTAAATATGGTGGGAGCATTTACATGTGTTAATGTGGCACTCAGTGATCTTGATAACCCAAGTCTGTACTACTACCTTGAAGCAAACCTAAAATCTCCTGGGGTCATGCCAACATCTCAATGGCTGCGTACTGAGTATCTCCCTAAAGTCTTTGATTACCATGTTGCCGGGGGAAAAAAGAAATTAGCTGGAACAATTTCTGTGTCAGTTGTCTGTGATGAAAGAGGAAGTGCCCAAGATTACTATGTCCTCGATGCACTTGCCATACCTTCACTCAACAGAGATGTTAATATTTTGAGTAACCAGGTGAAGCAAGTGTCAAAGCTGTTTTATTGGAATGTGTTTTTCTGGAAGCCACAAATCATAAAACCATTTCTGAAACAATATTGCAAACACTACAAAAGTTTCCCTGTGCAGAGCATATATGGCCAGAACATACTGCTTAGTGAAACAAGTGCTGGTAAGAAAGAAAATTTTCTACCCCTTGCAACTCAGTTTTCAGGGCTGATTAATAACTTGTACCCTGAACACTGGAATTTTCAGGTGTCTAGCACCTCTGAGGATGTGGCTAATGAGAGCATGCAATTTGTAAGACTTAAATGACAAAGCTTACTGGGCGAAAAAATCTCCTTATATACATGGTTTCACTAGCTCTGTTTTAACAACAAAAATAAAATCCAAGAATATTTCTATAAGAGAAGAAAAACACAAGCAGTTCTTACGTACTTCAGGAAGATGCTTACCACTCTTTTCTTTGACAAGAGCTTAAGGTATAATGCTAGTTTTCTATCTGGTTTTGGGATTGTCATTGGATAGTTACTGCCTTTTGGGTTTGTCATATCACCCAATATGTGCTAAAGCATCACATCTCACATTCATAACAAATTCAGTAATGGTTCAGTTGCTTCTTGGGGTTGAAAATGACAGAAAAGCCATAGAAAGTAAACCTAAACCCAGGTGCATCTTACACCAGATTTGTGTGGATGAAATTAATTCTGTAGGACTTTTCAACTGGACACAGAAAAGGCGGCAGCAATTAAACTCGTGGAAAGATTGTGCACTAGATGAGCATTCTCATTTATATTAACAAATCTATGCTAACTTAGCAAAAATGAAGGGCATTTCAAAATACTGTTCATATTTGATGCAGAATGCTACTAAGAGGACTGACATTTGCAAATGTAAAATAATGTTCTCTGGCAACAAAGGGCTTTGAAATATATGCAAAGTGCCTGGCTTCCCTTCAAGGACTGAAAATGGCTGTCATCTCCCACTTTCTCTTAGCAAGGACCGATTTATTTAAAAGGCCTGTCTCTTTTTTGGTTTTGCTTAGAAAGATGTTGCTTCCAGTGGAGATGACCATTGTAGTGGGTAGGGACCAAAGTATAAAAATGAGGTTAGAAAAACAAACAAGGAGTCCCCTTAGTTCCCTATGGGGAACTGAAGAAATCAAGGACAAAGAAAACTGAGAGTAAATATATAAAGTAGGAGGTAGAAATAGGACTGTAATGTCTTTTTCAGACAGCACTACTGGGCTAGATTCAAAAGTTTCAGAAGAAGGAAAAACGAAGGAGTTGGCAAAGGTCCAAGTGAAGGATATTCCCCAGTTTATGGAGGATGCAGCTGAGACTCAGTGAAGCTCCACTGAACTGCCAATGGGAATGAGCACAAAGAGGAAAGGCCTGCATTTTAGTGTTACCAGAGGTAGAAATCTAAATTCACCATCTACAAATTCAGGATGAGAACCTTTCACTAAAGTTGAAAATAGCCAGGACGTAAACCCCTACACCTAACAACATTCTATTTTAAGTCCTTATATTTTGGGAATGTGATTTATGTTCTCTTAGCTCCTGGTAACACCAGTTCTGATAAGCTCCCCTTGCTGTCTGCACTACATTTAGCAATTCAAAAACTCAGGACAGGAACAGAATTCAACATCTCCGAGCAGGCACAGAAATGAAACCTTGTTTTTGAAGACTTCAGCAGGCTGCTAAATGCTACAATAAGCCCACAAAACAGACTCCCTGCATGTGCAGTTGTTTGGCTGACTCAAGCATACACACCTCCCATTTGAGCCCTACCCCTTCAAAAGCCTTACAGTGTTAAATCAAGGGGAGAAATTGCCACAGTACATCTCGTGTGTGTTGAGTTGTGCTTCCCCATGCAACAAAGTGGGCAATGTTTTCTTCTCAGTGACAACACATGGGTGGAATTTCCCACACAAAGTAGGAGAAGTGCTCTAGTAGGTGCCTGCAGAACCAGGACCCTACTCTTTAGTCATCCGGCTGGTTGTGTATAGTTTGGCAGATTAATTGCCAAAGCAACACTCACACTTTTGTATCTGCCTTTCTTTCATGTCCTACTCTAATGGTACCAAGGAAACCAAATGCAAAAAACAAAGGTATTAAATATTACATTATAAGAGAGAGCATAAAACGTCTTGATAAGGCTGACAAGCCAGCCTTATGGGAAAATATTACAAAAATAATTCTCTTGCAAACTTTAGCTATGTTCTTTTGAAACAAGTCTTCAAAAATTGAGGCAAATCCCACCTCAGTATGGCATGCAGTAATAATAAAAGACACATGTGATATACAAAATTTCTGTCTGATAAACAGATCAGCCAAGCTACATCAAATTAGGTAATTAATACTTACTTAGTTTGTCAGACATGTTTAGAGGAGCAGCTGATTCCTGAAGTGTCATTATGCATATAGGCAAGCTCCTCTGTCATTTCTTTGCTTGCCCAAGAAAAGCCTGATACAGTTAAAACTATAGGGTCTCTGTATACAGCTGTATTTAATGATTGCCTCTACACTGTATCAATGACTGGTCTAACTAGGACAAGGTGAAAACCCGCCTCCAGCTCTGTAGAGGCAGGAAAGCAGAGTGTATGTTTATTATCACCCCGGTGAATAGATTCACAACTAAAATAATAACACATTGTTGTAAATAGGGCAACTCAAAATTCACCTGAAAAGAAGAATATCAGTATCTTACAAAAGTGCTTTGGCAAAATAAACTATAAGCAACATCAAACAAATTCTTTGGTAATAGCTATTTTAATCTCCTTTGCATCCATAGGTAATTTTCCTTGTACTTCCACTATAGCAAATGTTAAATATTTTGAATATTCTGAAATAGTTTTCATAGGGAAAAATTCTGTTACCACAGACCCCTGCAGAGATTATAGAAAAATTGACTTAATCCTCATATTATGTTTGGTTTGCCTCAAGTAACCAGGCTTTTTGAGTGGCAAGAAGCATTCAGCAAAAAAGCATTTATCTTGAAAAAAACCAAGTGAACAAACAAAAACCAACCAAAACCCCAAAACTTTGTTCCTCTTCCTACACTTGAAATTAAATGACATTTTTTGGTCTACAGAAGTTATCACAGAATGTGTTGTTCTGTGACATTGCAGGATTTACGCAACCCCTGATACCGTCTGTGTCACGGAAGACTGCATTCTGGAAAGTTGTTAGCAAATTAACAAACACCTGGAGGAGTCCACAGGAGAGAGAAAAACGAGGAGTTTCGTACTCAGTTGGCTCCTCTCATGAATTCCTTAAGGTGGTTCATGAAGATATTCTCACAGAACTCTAACATTAAGTCAGTTGTCTTTGTAGGCCCTATTTTCTACTATCTATAACACAGAAGGTTACCATCTGTTGTCATAATGTACGACAATATTTCACAGTCTCACATATATTCTTTATGTATAAAAGTGCATTTCCACAAGGACTGGTGCACTGTCTAAAAGATTTTTGATAGGTAAAAGGTTTGTATAGGAACAGTAACTGGCTTTATTTGCAGCATTCCAATCAAAATATTTTCTTTAGACCATATTAGGTGTTATCCAGATTTCAAAACGTCCCCTTTATTCACACATAATCAGCAAATTTAAGAGTGAGCCTCAGGAAAAGATCATCCTCTAATTCCCTGGGCTGCCTTGGAAGATATTATTTTAACTGCCAGATTCTCAAGAGTTTTCCCTGAACCCTTTACACACATTGTCCATCTGCATCTCTAATGCACTCATTCCTGAATGCTGCACCTGCTCTTAGACCAATGACACAGATGTTTTTAACCAGATGTTGAAAAAAACCCAAATGTTCTCAATTGGCTGCAGGACAGTTGGTCTTGTCTTGGACATTTTTTCTTTAATTTATTTACTTATTTTACTCAGTTCATTCCATGAGTCTTTCATCCAGAAACTGAATGGGGAAAAAATTAGCAGTTCGCATGAGCATTTTATGCACATTTCCAGTTGGAAGATGAACTAGGAAGCTTAAGACACTCTAGACAAACATGCATCTCTTTCTATTGTAAATATAATAAACTAAAAATTACCCAAAGTTACATTCTTATGAGCATAAAAAAAGTGGAACCAAAGAAGTGTGACTGTTTGAGAACAAGTTCCAATGTCCTCCATAGTAGCAAATACATTTTTTTATGAAATACAGAATTTATCATGGAGATATATCATGCCTCAGAAGAAAGGCACTTGCCATCTTTTGAGGTAAAGCATCATATGGTAAACAGCAATCACATACTCTAGGTTTTGAGTGCTCTAAAGACACAAACTCCTGTTGATCACTTTTCTTCTTGTTTCTTGCATATATGATCATCAGTTAAATAATAGCATGAACCCTGAGACAGTCATCATTAGGCTTCAGAGTCAACAAGATATTGAAGTGAAAGGACTGAATATAGGGCATTCTGAGCTGCTGTCTCCAGTTATTACAGAAGCTAGAGGCAACATGGCATCAATTTGCTGTCAGTCCAAGTGGGGAAGGCTATTTTTGCAATTATATGCTAGAGGCTATTTTTAATGAAGGATTAGAATTTGGAGCACAAGATGACAGCTTCCTAAAACAATAGGGCTTGTTCAGCTGCTGTGAGCCAACATCATTCATCTGCTGAGTCGTGGCCCTGATCCGTCAAAGCACTGGATCTTCAAGGAGACTATTTGCATATTTTCCAGTTTTATTACTTGAGCACCTGGGAGCTTTTTGTCACGGGCCAGAATGGCACTCTCAAAGGCACTGTGTGGACACCAGCAAAACAGCCCTGCCCCTAGCAGTTTACAGTCTAAGTTTTCTTCATGTTTAGGGTTCTGTTGGACTGAGGACTCCCTGTATCTCCCAATCCCATTCTAGTAACACAGATGTTATGAGACAGTGGGCAAGCACAGTATTTCTCTCTTCCAAACTGCACCAGTTAAAAAAACAGCCAGGGAGAAATATTAATATGACAGTAGGAAATCCTTACTTGGGCTAGAATATGAGTAGAAAAATGCAGTTTACCAGCCCATAATTCTGAACCCAGGCTGATACTTTTTGCACTTTAGAATAAGAATGTGCTCTGCAATATTCTATTTTAGAAAGTCCACTCTCTTCTAAGGAGTCTGCAGTTTGGCTTCAAAAGTCACCGAGTTCTTTATTATGTAATTAATTGACCCCATTAAAACATACTGCAAATTCCTTGGCTGAAAGGAACAGTCTTATTGAAGGGGTGAGCTGGATTCTCAGCTGCCAACCCTTAAGCTTAGTGAAGTAACGGAATTAAAATGGGCTTAAATTGTCATTTTTGGAAGAGCTCTGTTTCTCTTAGTGTTTTGGCACATCACAACACAGACTGTTGACATGCACAAAAATCTAATACAACATGGTGAGTCAAATTATTTGGCTAGTGTCACTCTGCAGAAGTCTGTCACTGTGTTAATACCCAGATTTGATAGATTTTGGAAAAATGTCATTGTATATCCCGTGTTCAAGCTCTTTCTGCTGGGAGTGTAGTGAAAGCTATTGGATCTCTTATGTTACATATAACACTCTAGCAGGCACTTACCCTGAAGTTTTGTGGTCATAATTTAGCATGCAACTACAGAATATTACACAGAAATGTCTGCAGATAAATTAAAATAAACAAACTCCACTGTGAGTACAGCTCAACGGGAACTCCAAGGGTCTTACAGTGGCAAAAAAAAAGAACAGTCCTTATATGCTTAAACAGGGAATGCAGGAACAAGAGAGGATTTATGACAATGGTGAACACATGTGGTGTCCATTCTCAACGAAGGAAATGGAAAAAATGGAAAATGTGGAGAAAGCATCCCAAGAGCTAAAGAAAAATCTTTACAATGAGACACTCTAGGAGATCAGTATATTTACATTTTTGAAGCAAGACTGAGAAATAACATGATTTCAGTAAGAAAACATCTTCTTAGGTAGCAAATACTGTGAAAAATTCTAGAAGAGAGAAGAACTCAAAGGGTGGGAAGCTTAAGCTTCAGACCAGAATAAATGTATCTGGGGTTTATGCTGCAAGAGGGTGATTAAGTTTTGGAACTCTGTTCCACTAGAAATAGTAATATTCTTTTACATTTTTGGACTTCTTCCATGTCAGACTGGTCACCTTCATGAAGTTATTCTTTCACTGAAGCACAAGTTATTTGGATTTTATATGTGTAATTTGGGATATGTATGGATCTGTGATAATACAAAGCCTAGATGATATGATCAGTTCCTGACCTCTGCATGTTCTAATAAAAAAAACAGATACAATTTCTTCAACAAGGATTTACTCTCTACATTAAAATATTTATATTTAAAATAAACTCATTCTTAAGTCCCTGATTCTGCCCACTGAGTAACATGGGAGCCTAGGTTGGCTTACTTGTGTTTGATTATGTAATATCAGATTAGAAAATTCAGCCCACTGTTAGGCAAACAAGGTCACCATTCCATTCCACTCAATACTATACGAACATGGAATACCAATAACCACCACTCCCAAGAGCCCACATTTCAAACCTGACAAACAAGGGAAAAGTATAGCATTTTGACAGCCAAATGTTCTGTTGATTCTACAGTTATTCTTTTTGAAAGGGCAGTGTGGTAGGGATACTACCCTGCTAAGGATACAGCTACCTGCTTTGACTGCATCACTTTCAATCTCATCAACAATGAGGGAAAAAATTGCTGCAAGTAGGTGAATGTTATATCTTTGTCCCAGTACTACTTAGTGTTCACTGGCCAAAGACATTTAATTCAGTTAACGAGCAATCATGGGTTACAAAGGGAAAAAGTAACAGTACAATAAATAGTTACCAGTCCAAGTTCTACCCAACTGGGTCATTCCAGTAATATTAATTCAGAATGTCTGCACAGCATTACAGCAGTGCTACAGCTCCAGCGGCACTTGTGAGTTACTCCACACAGATTTTCCCCAGCTAAAAAGATGCATCATAAATACAAAACCCAACAACTGTCTCATACTCACAGGTTTGGAGTTTTTTTGCATGATATATGATGTAACTGATTATGGCAAATCAACCACCTCTAGAAACTAGAACTGGTGGCATCCTTCTGAACACTTAATGCTTCCTGTGGCTTCCGAGTTAACGAATATATTTGCCTGGTGTAGATCCTTTAGATGGACTGTACATTTCTAATGTGTGGTTGTGTATAGCATACAGAGAGATACACAGAAAGTTAAAATGTTGTAAAAGAGAAGAGTTAAAATACAACCAGTTAAACAGGAACAAACACCCAAGGAAAAAAAAGTGTGAAGAAAAATATACTAATTTCAATATGAGAATGATAAAATAGGTTTTCTGTAGAGACTATGTCCCACATCAGAGAGCACCAACAGGGCATTTGGGGCACCTGAACACTCCCTAGAAGTTGTTGGGTTTACCCTGAGAGGATGTTTAAGGCTCTACATCCTGACTGCAGTGAGTGCACTGCTCCATGCAGAGCCAAAGCAAGGGAGGTGTTCTAGAGAGAGACTTTGGCTGATCTCCATCTGTCCCATCGCTTCAGCTGGAGGGGCAGCCAGGGTGGTTTGCCGCTCCACAGATACAGTGGGAAAATTGCAAACCTTGGCAAATCTCTGCTGGTTCCAGTTGGTTTTGCCTGAATACCACCTAGACATTTATTTTCTCATCAGACACCCCTGAGCTTGATATGGTGTGCCTCTTCTGTGGGGTTTAAGCCACAAAACAAATTACAACAGACAAAAAAACCAATAAAGTTTTGTGTCTTTTGAGTGCAAGGTTTTCAAAAGTGACTGGTGATTTCAAAAGGTTTCCATATGACATGCACATGTCCAGCAGAGACCTCTTTAAAGTGTCCCAATTTACAGAGGTCAGATACTCCTCATTTCCTTAAAGTCTAGTGCCTTTCAAAGGCATTGAGATGAGCATTCAAATGCTGAGAAGCCTAAAATCACTAAATTGCTTTGGAAAAACTTGACCTAAAAATGTACCTAACTGCAAGAGATTGATTTCAGCTGCTTGACATCAAAACCCAACAGTTGCTTTTTCGGAGGCCGAGAGCAAGGCTTACTTTCTCTGATAAAGTGTTCTCCAAAAGGAACTCATTGCATCTGACGGAAAATTAACACAGGGCATAGAAGATCACAAAAGACTATGACCTTTCTCCTATATAAATATTTAATCAGGTACTTGACCTCACTGGATTACAAATTAACAGTAATTGGGACCCAAAAGGTTTCCTCCTCTTAACAATTTTTTTCAGTTGAACATGTTATTAAATTGGTTCAACTATTTTTTTTTTAGTAGAAGGGAATTTGTTACTTACGAAAAATATATTGAGGGACATTAGGAAGACTGCCATGCCTCTCACCAGTTTTCTGCATCCACACGTTCCTCTTCTTCCACACAAAGAAAGTCATCCATCTTACCTAAGTTTCATCTGAAGAGATTGTAGACACAAGGCACAATGTAGTTTGTCCTGGACCTCAAATTCCAGACAGCAGGTGAGATGCTTAGAGACCCCTGTTAATATCCTTTTCACCTTGTACATGTACACAACAGAAACAGGGAAACTTCCACCAAAGCTTTTGATCATTTTTCAAAGCAGCAAAGGATGGATTTTGATCTAAGCTGGGACTTCAGTTCCATTTAGGACAATGATTCTGCAGCCTGGGAATTTTGTGTGCAACCATCCTATTAAATAACATGCACATGTCGTAAAAATTATATGGGCAGGCCTGTCCACTCACAGAGCTCTTGAGTCCATAATCTGCACTCAAGCAAAACTACCCACTGAAGTTTCCAGGAAGATTTTCATCTGCCCCAGGCTTTCTGACTCTAAACAAAATGTTTCTTTCTTTCTTCATTAGTGTAGCAGTCTCCACGACTTATGCTATATTTTTATCAACAATGCAATTATTCTCCCTGCATTTTCAAAAGTTCATAAAGCATACGGAAAAAATTCATATGAAAGGAAACAGCCAGCACATTTATGGGAGAGGACTTTTACTGGACATAAAATAATTTGGTTCAGCTGTGTGCAAGTTAAAAGAGAAGAAAAAACAAATATAGCAATTTTGTGGGATTCGTTGCTTTTTCTTTACATCTGCAATTCGAAAACAACTTTGAAATGACAACTCTGTGCTAGCATAGATTCATTCTTATCTGCAAAGGGCTGTGGGCATTTTTAATACCCTGTGCCACAGGAAAAATTCCCATGTCACAATGATCTCTGCCCTTCTGAACAGGAAGGGTCTCTCTTTGCCGGGGACTACATGTGTATCTTCTATTTTAGCAGGTGTCACAGTGCTCAACACAGCTCAGTTGACACCTTTCAGGTCTAACGAAACCTGCTTTGGATGGCCAGAGACTGCCCTAGATACAGAAGGTGAGGAAGAAGCCTGTGGAATGAAGAGCTCAGACCAAGCCTGCCAGTGGTAGCAGAAGGCAGTTTTACATGTGAACAGGCCACAGCATAAGTGAAAGGAGAACTCAAAGAAATGACAGTGGTAAGCAGGCCTTCAGATTAATCCAACTATTTGCCAAATTAATCTCAATGCCAGAGTTGATGGAAGCACAAAGGTGACTTTGAGCCCAGCCTTGACAGGAAAGTGCTGGTGATCAGAGACATCTTGATCTTGAAGGTTTTTGGTGCCTGTTCACCATGTCACAAAGACCAAGGTCATGCTGACATTCACCCTGGCAAAAACCACTTTAAACACCAGGCCCCTACACACCACAAGTGCTGCACCAGGCTTGTGCTGGGGTGGTTAATCAGGGAAATTCACCAGCTCTTCCATACAGTGACCTTGTAGCTCTAATTTAAAAGAAGAACAGGGATATCAGCCAAATACTAAAATTCAAATAAGTTTTCCTATAAAGCCAGCACTGAGATGATACATTTGTCTGAGAAGTCCATTCACTGGCTCAAGTCCCAGAATGTAAACTGGGTGATGTATTTTCACTCCTTTTTTCTGACAGCAGGAACCTTGCCGAGGTCTGTATTTCTGGGCTGTGGCAAACACCTGGTGACTGTTACAGCTCTTTGTCCATTTTGACTTCTCTAGGCTGTTTGCCAAAAATCACAGTTATGTGTTGTTCTTTGATTCAGGCCTGTTTCTATGTCTCAGGTACCTATGCTGACTTGTATGGCTGATTTTCCTTTTTTTTTCCCCAGGGTTCTCTTGTGCCAAGTGTTTCCTGAGCACACTCTTCCCTATGCAGAGAGAGTATGCTCTGGTGTGCCTCTGACATCTATGGTTAAAGAATTTCTAGAGTCTTTGTGGGTTCATATGGGTGCCCATGGGATCTGAAATGGCCTAATGTGTCCATCACGGCCTACAGCTCACACTGTAGTAATGCACAAGTCTCCTTTAAGTCCTGCATCATTCCTTGTGGATGTTTCAGGTATGTCTGTGCATCTTAAATGGAATAAGAAGCCTATACGTGGGCAAAAGAATCAAGCCTTTGATGTCTTATGTTAAAATGCACATGCTGTAGAAACATTTGGGAGTTCAGAATTTGTGAAGTACAGTAATAACTATTCCCTTTCTTAACAGTTATGCATCAGTTATAACACACTTGATCACAGCTAAACCTGTGGTCTTTTCAATTAGTTATACGCCTTGAGAGATGCTATGCTTATTCATATAAATCATGTTTCACTTCTGATTTTGGAACCTGGAACATATCAATAATACAGGCACTACAGGCTAATTTACAGAGGTCTACTTGATGCAGTTAAACGAGTCCCCCCCACTCATGTTCACCATTTCTGATATCTGTCTCCTCTGTGAATAAAGTGGAACTTCACTGGTATGTTTTTTGACTAGTCATTCCAAGGTGTCCTTCTTGACAAACATCTTCCCTACACTTTATTTTGCCTTCCTGTGATAACTGCCATTCTTGTACTTCTTGTGACTGATCTTCAGATGATCCAACGTGAGCATGAGAAATGTTTTTGTGGTTTTTATCATTCTCTGCTTATAGTTCATATGACTGCTTACATAACTCATCCCACATCCAGGGTAAATACAGAGCTTCATACACTTGTAGTAGTCATAAACTGTGTTATAGCTCATTCTAGATCACCTGGTTGCTTGCAATTACTACTTAATGTCTTAGCAGGACCTCCATATTCATAGCCTTCTCTCAGACTTTGAAAAAAAACTGCAGTAAGTTTGCTTGGCAATGTTTCACCAAGTCCTTTCTTGTGTTCCGTAAAAAGTTATCTATGCTTGTCTTGTCTTTTGATTCTAGACAAAATCAAAAAACCTTTTATGGCTTTTGCACGTTCTATTTAGAATATGCATTCATACATCTGTCCTGTGTCACTGTCATAGCCCTCGAGGCCTCTGCTGTAGATGAGTTAGGCATCATTCATTTCGTGGTCTACTTCTCTTATCAGTTTGAGATTGACAATTTGGAGTTGCTCAGTTTGAGGATGCTTCTTCTTGCAATTTTTAGTGTTCTCCACAATCATTCCTGATGTTCAAAAATGGTGCTGCCTATTTCCCTTGTGTCAGTCACACATATTTTCACCCCTGGGAGACCTCCTAGTGTTTGGGGTGTTTTTCTGCAATATGCTAAATGGATTCCAAAAGGCAGTCCCAGGAAGTGACATCTGCAAAATGGTGGTTTGAAAGCAAATTTCGAAGTGTTCAGCGTCCAGGGGAGCCTGCCAAAACCCTCCCTCTGTATCTCATCTTCTGAAAAACTTGGCTTCTGCCATCTCAGCAAACATTTTGTTCCTTGAGAGCAAATGGAAATGTTTCCCTTTTTAAATGATCTTGTTCAGCATCTTGTGGTCACTGCAAAATCTAAGACCAATCCTTTTTGCTCTTTTTCTCCACAGCTACAAAGAACAAGCCTGTTTTATTGCTCTGACTGATCCTGTGAATGAAGCCATCTGTTGTCATGTTTTGCTGCACTTTTATTAGTGCCACATGTAAGACATTCGGCATCTACCATTAACTGTACCTTGAACGTCACCAGGTGACCCCTTTTTTCTGCAAGCACACTTCACTTCACGCATTGGCACATTCACGTCTGGTTCAGGTTGTTCCCGGGGCTATGAATCTACGGGGCTTTGGCACACATTTCAGTGACGAGAGCAAACTTATGCCCATGGACTACTTGCTCTCCCTAATGCATTACCACAACGTCTTGTTTTACTCTTCGTGCCTTTGAACATCAGTGACACTTCACACTTGGCCAGGCCTGGAATTTGTCCCTTGCTTTCAGATTTCAGTCTCACCTTTGACTTCTCCAACTTCATACTTTCTTTTGAACAAGTGTGTTTCAGTTTTTCTCACTTCTTTCATTTGTGCTCCTGGGCCTAATTTGTGCATCACATGGAGGCCATTTGTGCTTTGTTTTATTAGCCATTCTTCTGACTTTGCAGCATCTTTCTTTGTTGAGCAAACGCACAGCTCACCTCTGCACACTATTTATTCATTTCATTACCTGCTCTAGTCTGAGTGATTTTGCAAACACATGGCTTGTTTTCCTTTCTTGATATTGGCACATATACTGGACTGGTTTATATTCATTTGCATCAGCTGAAAGAGCTATTCTTGTCCTTTTTTAAAAAGAAAAAGTACCTGCATTTCTGCTATAGATCCATTTGACTGGTGT
Source organism: Oriolus oriolus (assembly GCA_013400235.1). Taxonomy (NCBI): domain Eukaryota; kingdom Metazoa; phylum Chordata; class Aves; order Passeriformes; family Corvidae; genus Oriolus; species Oriolus oriolus. The sequence goes on from VXBT01007850.1 coordinate 46,302, forward strand.
TCACAGACATAGGTTCAAGAATTTAGTCTGAGAATTCAGAGAACTTTCTACTGATTCACCTCAAAATGTGTATCTTTGAACAAGGGCACTTTTCATTGCCCTAAATTCACAAGGGCTGTCTAGTTCTGAGCCTGTGCTAAGTTAGTCTCGTTTTCCATCTATATTATCAATAATATCTCTTCTAGAGGATTTTTGTCACCCTGATGGAATTTTGAAGATCAAATGTCCATTTTGTTCACTTTGCTCTTGGGAAAAATGTGTTCCTTCTCTTCACCAAACTTGGTCAAAAACTGTGTCCCTCTATGTTTTATTTGGCTTTACAGTATTCATACAGCCTCTACGCATCTGCTTGAGCTTTCTCCTTATCTTTTCAGCATCCACCATAATTTTAAAATATTGGAGAATTTTATCTACTCCAGGCACTGGTTCTTTAGCAGGGAGAAAAATAAATTTCTAATTTTGTGCTCAAGGAAAGCTTAGCCCCAGCTGGCTCTTCTTTTGTTTTTGTTTTTCTAGACCCTGAAATAGATCCTCTTGGTGGCCTGCTGATAAAATTGCTGAGCTACCACAATTGTGTCTCTCTGTGGCGAAAGCAACATCTCCCATCCACAAGTCAGAAACAACCCCATAAGCCAGCCTGTGAGCAATCACTGCTTTTCCAGTCCTTGTGTCTCTACAGGCAATCACAGAAGATTTGCAGATCTGCCAGCTCTCCATCAGTTTGTGCAAGTTAGTCCTAATGAGGACAGGGAAATGTCACACCAGATTACACTTCCCCGGATTTTTTGCCAAATCCGAAGCACTCTGTTTTGCTTCCCTCTTCCTCTTACCATTTGTTCTCTTTCTTGGACTCTCAACACCCTGGTTTGTGATGCATTGCACAGGCAGATCTTCAGATTGGTGTGCCAGTAAGGCAAAATACTAAATTTGGAGCTGCAGCTGTTATGGCAATGTCATACAACAGGCATCACCTGTAACTTCCTACTTTTAGCAATGTATTTTCCAGGAAACCTGTGGCATTATTTTATAAATCAAACAAAAATGGCCATGAAAAATGATGAATCTGTGTAACAGAAGATTTGAAAGACAAGTTAGCACATTTGGATCCAAACGAATGGTCAAGTATTTAATATACTGCAGCTAACCTCAGCAAACCTAAAGGAGTTTGTCTCTCCCTTTCTCTGAACCTGCCTTGCCAACCTTCCTGCCAGGCTTTATGCAGAACTATATTGAACAGAACAAAATTGTTTTTTCTCCTCTCCTAGGTGAGAAAACACCTCAGTGACTGTCACCTCCGTAAGTTATTTCTTGGAGTTTTTTCTGTTTCGCTCACTTTTCTCCATATGAATACAGAGTTTTGCCTCATATTTGCTACTAGCACACAGATGGAAAGTTGCATAAGTGGACAAGAAATAGTTGAGATGTTTGGGTTGCAGGTGGGTTTTTTCCCTCATTTTTTTCTTCCTTTTCCTTTCAAATGGAAAAATTGTTGTGAAGGTGGTTAACTGTAGACTTAATAAGCCTACAGGGTGGTGTAAGCACTCTGAAGTTCACTTAGATAAGAATCCTCAGGACTAAATTAGGCCAATTAATCCCAGAGAAGAACTTGCCATGTAGCTTTGAGACTGTAACTGTCATCATGTTCTTCAATAATGCAGCAGGTGGCTGAGGGCTGAACTATTGTATTCAGCCCTTTTTAAATAGGTTGTACTGCTCATACAAAAGTGAGCATGTCAGAGGGGTGACATGGAGTGCTGTGGTGAGAGGCAGATAATGTTAGGACCATTGTATTGTGTTGAGTTGAAACATTATCCTAAATGTGAGGGTTTTCTGGTCTGCAGACTGCTCTGAGGAATCATACTTCTGATAACTTATTTTAAATATATATACATGTATTTAAAAAAACCCCAAACATACTTCAACATACTGTTTCAAAGTATGCATGCAACAATGATCCCAAATGAAAATACTGATGTGCTCTAATTCCCTTAGAGTGGTTTGCTCACTTGTTTGCTTTTGGAAATGAAAGAAACACAATTCCATCTTTATACATGAAAGAGTGTATTGTCTTTAATGTTTAATTCTTTATTCTCATGGCTTGACTTTATATTACAAGTCAAATATTTGTACTCAAGGAAAGGTATTAATCTCAAACCAGCCCACTTATGTACCTATGCTCAAACACAAAGGAATCTCATTCTTGGGTACATCATAAAAACCACCCAAATTACTTAGGTGCCTGCATGTATTCCCAAAATGGAATTGAAAGATTTGGGGATGAGGGAGGGGTCTGGAAACCCATCCAAAAGGAGGCATCAAATTTAAATTTTGTAACCAGAATCAAACTCAAATTTATATTTAAATTTCATTAATTGTAAATATTTTCAGTTTAAAATATAAATGATAAGTGGGAATTTTCTCAAAGTCTTGACCATCCAGCTGTTGTAGCATTAGAAAAACTGGTAGATCATGAAACATATAAAAACAATTAGAAGCAAAAACATGAAGTTAGCTGGCCAATAGGGATGAAAAAAACAAAAGCAACAAAAATGGTGAAAAGACATTTTTCCCTACAATTTTTGCCTCCTCCATGATATTTGAAAAGTATTTTTTTATTCTGTACAACATTTTGTCCCTGATAATTTTCCCATAAGAATTGTGCTTAATTTTAACAGTGCCCACAGTCACACCCTTTATGCTAAAAATCTTGTTCTTTTTTCATGAGCCTCTTCTGCAAAAGTAAAAATATGCCACTGCCATGCAAGCAGCCCATCCCACTGTGCATTTCATTTGTGCATTGAGTGTTCTCGGTAAATAAGAAGAAAAACCTACAAACTCTTAGCATCCAAACAATTGTTTCTTTTAATGTAGAAACCCAGGCTAAGGTCTAGAATAGGCAGATATTAAACTTGATTAGTCTAAATAGATGCCCAAGGACAGCTTTATGGTAATTCTATGTACCACCCCCTCCGCAGTCCAGTGAGTTAAAAGCAAAAGCACAGACATGAGGCAAACATGGAAAATGCCATTACTGTATTTTGAGAAAAGCAGCAACCCGGTGTCTATGAAAATTTAATAACCATTGACTTTTTTTTTTTATTTCTTACTGCAAATCCAGGACAAACTTTTATTTGACAACCATATGTCCTTTAAAAGAGATCCATAAGTCTTCAAATAAACCAGACTGTTCTTCCTTCTCTCTTCCCCTCTCTCTCTCTCTCTCACAATCCCTCTCTGTCTCCCCTTTTAATGCCCACATCTCCACTATCAGGAACAAATATGATTTCTGATTGAACATCACTTTATTTGCCAGTTCTGTGGTCTTTTCTTATCTTGTTCCACACTTCTCAGGCTTTGTGGTTAAATTATGTATTAAGGTCAATGTCAAAACACGGAAGATCTGTAATCTACAGGGAGCTCCCTTTTATTCGTTATTACAGTGAAGGCTGAGCGCAACTGTCAGGGAGCTTGGGATGTGCTCAGCATGGAGGCTTGCTGCACAGCAGGGCTCTACAAAGCCTCTCTCCTTGTTCTCCCAGGACGAACCCTTGATAGATTTACCCAGATAACCCATCTCACTTTAAAGCTCTCTTGTCTCTGCTTCAATCTGAAAGCTGTCAAGTGCACCTATATAGTAATGTCATAAATCAAACGTAAAATGTGTACACTGGAGACACTGCAAGTGTCATGTATTCACTTGTACTTTGAGATCTTCTAAAGTAAAATGGTGTCAGAATAAGGAAGGCTGGGAGGAATGTTTTTTTCCTTAAAAACGACAGAATATTTGAAAAGGTTGGCTGTAAACTTTTTTTAAAAAAACTTCTGTTGTTATAAAGCCAAATTCTGGTTTATCCTAAATTAATCAGGAACAGCTATTTAGTAAACAAACAAACAAAAAAAGTTTCAGGAGATCTATCTGTAAACAATGTGATTTAATGCAAGACTATGTATTGATTTTGTTTCTTTGGTTTTCTTCTTGACAAGCATTTGTCAACATGGATTTGTATTAGTTCCCAGGTTTGTTTATTAAAGACGCATCATTCTTTCCCTGAACCAGAAACAATTCTCTTGCAACAGGAGTACCACATCAGAGGGATCCTAAAACAAGATGCCAAGCATGACAAGAAAGAAAAGGAGCCCTCTACGAGGAATGTGCCATCACTGAACTTAATTTGCTTCATACCTTTAGATAAAGACAATTTTAATTTTTTTTACTGACAGAAAAAGCTTGCTATTTCTTACTTAGTGGAGTCTGCATTTTATTTTTCTTACAGGAGAAAAGGTTGCATTTGCAACATTCAAATTGCCTTGTAATCAGGTAACTCCTAGCAAAACATCCTACAAAATTGGTCGTGCAGTTCAGACTTTCTTGGCTTTAAATGTTCTGGCTCAAAGCGTGTCTATTTTGAGGCCAGTCTGCATCTGACATGTAAGTAAGGGAACCTGTGAATCATACTGTATTGGGAGGTCATTAATCTCTGTGTTCCATACTGCGTCTCAAACAAGTTTACATCATTAACCTGCAAAGAGCACTTAGCATTATTGTGAAAGAATCTCACCCATTGAAGCCCTAAAAGAGGATTGTCTCTCCTTTTAAATCATTTGGAAGTGAAAAGTATCCAGTTCAGCTGGGATCCAGAGCGTGTGCGCTTTCTGGTGAAGGGCGAGGTGAGGCCCGAGAGGTGTTCAGCTCTGGAGACAGATGTGTGAGTCTGAGCTACAAACCAGCTGGTGCCAAAGGTCACCCCAGAGGGTGCCAGATTTTTTAGGCTGGGGAACCAGCCTGAACAGGATGTGATACTAGCTTTTTTATCCCCCTTCACAGTATGTATTGCAAATCTCTCCAGCTCCTTCACCAAACATACCTCTGGTCTGTTCAGGTTCATGGAGGTACTTGGATCTCCTGAAGCTGTAAAATCATTCATCTTTACTTCTAATGTTTATGATATTACATCATGCAGTAATTCAAAAGGTTTCAGGTACAGGCAGTGACTTTTCCTGTAGTCCACGCTACTGACAGAGGTATCTTTACTACATGAGGTGTTACTTTTGCACTTTCCTAATCTACATGCTTTGTCTTGTTTTCATTTAAAACAAAGGCCTCTCTACATGGTAGTATCTGCTTCATCCTCTTTCAATTTGAAAATGATGCAGGAATGTTTTGCCATCAAGATCTCAACATGATCTGTCTGGAGAGGTACTACAAGAACTTAAGAGTGACCATGCTGGGTCAAGTCAGAGGCCCACTTGCCCAGTTCACCGGGCACACTTTTGAGCAGTTTACCCAAGATCCATAAAATGGAAAAAGAGCAGAGGAATGTCGAAAAGAACCTGACTTAAAGGAAGCCAGGAAGCATTATAGACTGTCTAGTCTTGTTGTCATCATCTGGAATCTTTTGATTATTCCAAGCAGGAGAGGACTTTGTTCTTTTTACTTTGAAGTGTAACTAGATCTACAACACTATTAGTGTTATTATGTAGAAAGACAAGACTTTATGAGGAGAGCAGTCCCAACCTTTGCATCACCTTTACCAGGAGAAATTTTCCTGTTCCCTCTTAAATATTTTATTCATCATTATTGAAGATGAGAAACTCTGAAAAAAGTTTTTTCCCTGCCATTCTTCAACCAGATTTCTTTGGAGTTAATTCCCAAGTAATGGCAATACTCTGTGTTATTGAAATTTAAATGACTGTGATCTCACCAGTTGTATCTCTGTATTGTAGGCTTAAATTCAGCTAAAGGAGGCACTGGCTATGACAAAGAAAGTACCTTGGCTGTATGGTTCAGCGCATGAATCTTTGTACATCTTATCTTTCTCAGGTGAGTAACACTCTACTGAGACTAGTTATTACTAGAATTAAGGATTTGTGTGTTGAGAATCATGATTTTCCAGACTGTCGAAGTAAAGAAAGGTAAATAGAGCTGTGTTTATAGATGAATGTACAGTTTAAGATGGCTATAGAAAACACACTTTTCTCTAAGAAAAATAGAAATTGAAATAATTTCACTTTCTTTAACTATCCAAGATAAAAAATGCCAACCTGTGTTCAGATTTTTCTCAATCTTTCTTCACTTGTAACCTCTCAAAAGTACATCTGGGTTCCAAAAGTACCTTTAAATTATCTGTTTAATGTAGCAACTATTCTAAGACAATCTTTTCCCCTTTTTGTTTTTAGAAAGAGACCAGGAGGTTTGTTGTTCAATGTTCTTCTTTTTGTTGAGGTCTGAGGGTATACCCTAAAAACTCGTGGTTACATTATTATCAGCTGTAGCTGACCAAAAGAGGAAAGAGTATTCAGCAATACAAATCACATTATCATCCATATTTCGTACTTTTAAATTCTTTTCAGTGTCAACATTCCTAAGTTGCAACAGTAAGGAAAGCAACAGTAAAGAAAAGCCACTGAAATCACTGAAGATATTTTAACAGGTCACTCCAGAGAGCAAGTTTAGGGCTTTGTTTAAATCCTTGTTTTTATATTCACAAGCCGTTGAGTGTCAGGCTCACCACTGCTCCATTTTACATGTATGCTTTCCACTTCAGAAGGAAAAGCCATGGTGCATCTGAAACAAACCCTATCTGAAGAGCCATGAAAATAACTTCTGACTACCAGGCCTAATTAATGCTTCCATGCTGACCTCTACATCCAGCCCATATCAAAAATGTTACAGCAGTGCTGATTCAACATGAACTCAAGATCAGGCAAGACCTGGTACTAATGAATACTAATGAACAGTAATTACTGGAACTCTGCCACAGAAACCCACTGCAGAGACATATGCTAATGGGCTTTACACAATCAGGCACAGGACTTCATATCCACTAAGAAACTTCTGCTAGACTGAAAGCAAAAGGAACCATATGTCACATGCAACCCTGTTTGCATCTATTTCCTCCCTTACTCCCTTGTACCTGACATCCAGTTTCTGTCCCCTATACAGGCCAGCTCAGGCCCAGCTCAGGTCTGGTTTCCTTAGCAGGCACACAGGGTCATTTGCATTACCTTGGCGGCGGAGTTTGCTTTTCTGCTCTTGTTTCTCCCTCAAGATGGGCAAAACTCTCTCCTTCAGAACTGAAAGAGTTGGGATTGTTAAGTTTGGAGAAGAGAAAGCTATGGAAAAACCCTATTGCAGCCTTCCAGTGCTTGGTGGGGGCTATAAGAGAGGGGCAAACATTTTAGCAGGGCCTGTTACAGTAGGATAAGGGATAATGGTTTTAGAATAAAGGAGGATCTATTTAGATTAGATATAAAAAAGAAATCTTTTACAATGAGGGAAGTGAAACACTGGAACAGATTGTCCAGAGATGTGGTGGATGCCCCATTCCTGGAAACCTTTAAGGTCAGATTGGATGGGATTCTGAGAAACTTGATCTAGTTGAAGATACCCCTGTTCATTGCAGAGGGGTTGGACTAGATAGTGTTTAAAAGGAGCCTTCTGACTTAAACTGTTTTGATTCTATGAAAACATAACCCAGGGGAAAGGAATGTTAGAAAGAGAGATCTTTGTCTGTAACAGTTGTGTAGATAATATTACTTGCTAGTGGGATGACATAATGGGAGTACAGATCAGCGTGTATGACGTCTGGATCTCCCCTGATATATATATAACAAAAAAATTATCTTCCAGAAGGAACACATGTGATATTTTCAAACATGATGGTGGTCAGTCTGACAAGCATCCTCCCTTTTGTAAAGTCCAACACTGGTTCTGCCCTACTGAGAGGATACCCTGACCTCAGTGAAAATTGTTCCTGATTGCTACTTTGATTTTCTTTTAATTTCTGAGGACTAATCCTTGCAATAAAGGAATAGTCAAAGGAGTAAACATAATGTTATCAAACACCCAAGTGAGATGTTTATGCAATAAACTTATTATTCTGGGTTAGTGCAAGGGGCAAAGTAATGAGTACATGAGTAAAGGAATCAGGCTTAGGGCTGAATCCAGCATCTAAGGTTCTGAGTGTGGGGCAACGTGAAGTTAGAACACCCTAAAATGAAGATTGAAGAGGGATTATGTATTCCTCCCTGGACTCATAGATATTTGAATTGCACAAGCTCTATAGTGTCTGTGCTCGTATGGAAGCCTCAGCTCCTGGAATTACATAATTAGAATCTCAGCTTTCACTTTACTTTGTAAACCATTTTCTAACCCTGGTGGGTTAGAAAGCAAGAGCTTGTAAATATGACCCACATGAACACTAATGGCTCCAAAACAGAGTGAATATTTAAAAAAAATATATATATATCTATATATGTAGTGTTCTTTGACTTGGTTTAACTATGTCCTCCCTTTCAGTGCAGGTGTTGAATTACAACACTTGGAGTTTAGGGCTGTGTGCAGACAGTATAGAGATTATGCTGAGAGTGCTGCCTGCCAAAGGATTTGCACCCATCTTCGAGCACAATATACAGTGACTGGCCCTGGTGGCTCCCACTGAAACTCCTCAGCTACCAGGATGTTGCTGGTCATAGCTCACTCAGGATGTTTAACACGCCCCAAATTTGCCATGTGTTAGTGGTAGGTTCTGTGCTGGTCCTCATGTCCATAAACATAGAAGGGAGCTTCAGGAAGGAAAAAATAACCAGCCTCGTCAATTTCCACAGGGACAGAAAGAAAAGAGAAAGAACAAGGGCACACGGCAGGTTTACTTCTTCATTTGACTGCACGCTCCTACTCCTGCTCAAAAGGTTAGTGAGGGTTCAGCTTTCCCCTAGCAAGAGATGATAGCACAGAACTTGTTTACCTGAGACAAGGAAGAGAAATGACTGACATGACAAACAGCTGCATGTTGGGCCCTGTAGGGTCATGAACACTAAGAAACACAGGAATCTGTGGTTAGCACTGCCAGTACTCAGCCACTACCTTAGTTGTGATTTAGCACTCTATCCATTCAGATTTGTTGTTCTTTGTGACTTTTTGGTGGTCAGTTATCCTCCAAGGGTATTTTCTGCCTCTGATCCTCAGTCCCTGTCTTTTTCTCCTTGATTTGCCCCCACTGAATGCAGAGTTGTCCTAGTAACGCACATTTCCTCATAATTCATTCTTCCTCTGACTTTAAAGTTCACTGTTTGGTGAGTTGGGAATGGAGACTTTTTATGTTTTGAGGGATTGTTTTAGCTGGTGTGTTCACTCAGAAAAAGTGATGGCTGGACCTGTTTACATTTAAAAGTTTCTATCTCTTTGGCTAGAACAGAAATATTTCAGATTTTTCCCCTTTAAATAAAAGCCTAAACTCTACAGAATCTGAACCTACCACATCACCCAGAGAAACGCATCAAACAATAAAGAACACCCCATGGATGAGCGCTTTGACATCTGGTTCTTACTTCTGTACTGCTGCACCTCCTCTCCAGCCTTCTCCCTTCTCTTATCCCTGCTGCATTCATATCTTGCTAGCTGAAATTGAACTAAACAGGACATCATGATGAACCCGTAACAGTAAGCAGAACCAGAGGTGTATTTATCAGCTGTACTATTTAGGAAAAACATGCATCTGCCAGCTGAAAGACCTCAATATACTTGACTTTCAGTCTGAAAAGGCAAGAAACAGAATTTTTTTGCTACTGCCCAGTCAGTACGTGAAAATCCATATTCCTTGACCTCTTAGATGTTAGTGAAGTTATCCCATTTCTACAAGTAAAGTGGTACTAAACTTTTCTTGTCTCCTGACAAGCAATTTTCTGCCTAGCACTGCTGAACAGCTCTTGCTCATTTAAGTGTCTCCTGAAATTCCCAGGGTTGCAAGGTTTAAAGAAGGTTATATTCCTTCTTGTTAGGTTTTTTTTTCCCCACACAGAAATATGATTTGTTTTTCCTCCTTGTCTATTGTCCAAAATTAAGAAATCAATTTAACTACACGTACCTGGAGCTGACAGCATTATTTCTGGAAAAATCCACAGAATCTTCAATTAGTCACTACAAGCAGAAAGAAACAAATGCAATGTCTGTCTGCTTTGGTTGTAAAACTACTCCTCCTCATTTGTTAATCAGAACAAAAGGGTTTCTCTCAGTCAGCAATCAAGCTGTTGAACTAGAATTGTATTTTCTCAATCAAGCATGTTTTGCAGAATTTAATACATTAACATTTTTGGTCATCTTCATCAATGCATCTTTTTTCTCCATGTTTTTCTCATACAATTTTCCTGTAGCTGATACAGCCAAAGAAATTCTCATTCTATTCTGCTAATAGACCAGACCTCACTAATACAAAGGAGGTACACACTTTGTGAACTGTCTTAATTCAACCAGAAAACATTGTAAGCATTCATCAACATTTTTCAAACTATTCAAGAGCAAACAGTGAGATACACCACCCAGTAAAATCAACATTTAAACACCTGCTGATTTCAGTGGAATCAGAAAGTATATCTGAAGGAAAGTGCTCCTGCCACCAAGGTCATTCACTCATCAGGCATATAGTCCCACAGTTTTAGAGTTCATTAAGTCATAGAAACCAAGGTTTTATGGCAACTTTGGCACCCGTACCCTTAAGTTCCCTTAAAAATATACTGTGCAGGTCTGGAGATGAACAGACGTGAGTTCAATGCCTTGAATACTTTGATATCAACAGTGCAAGAGTCACATATGAGCAGAAATAGATCTTGCCACATTCAGCTATAAGCTTTGCCAGAAAGATTCCCATCCCACCTGGTAGTCCTTTCTTATACCAGAAGACAAAAACACACCACTTTTCTAACTTGTCCTGTGGAGAACATGCTAAATTTGAGAGACTTTTAAAAGCTGGCCTCTTTCAAAAGCTCATCTGCCATTGCTGAGTTCTCCCTTTTTACATGCAGTAAAACTTTATGTGTATTTTTGTGAAGTATTCCAGGTTTCAAGGAGGCTTGGAATAGCTGTTGCTTTATTCCTAACAATATGTTTATCTGAATGATTAGTAATCCACTGCTTTCTACCCATCTTTTTCATCAGCGTTTGGGCAGTCTGGTAAGTATATGAAATGCATGAGTGTTCCAAAATGCAGTATCTTTTTAGCCTAAGTAGCACTTAGCTTCAGCCTTCGAAGTCAAAACAACACTGGCAATATGTAGCATCACTCCCTCCTGAGCTTGCTTCCCATGTAATGTTCTTCAAAGAGCTGCACAAATATTAAGAAAGTTCCCCATTTCTCTGTAAGACCAGATATCATTATGGACTTTTTAAATATGGTGGAATTCCTGAGGGATGAAGGAGTTAAGGAATTGTAACCACACAATACATCAGCTCCAGACTGGGACTTGAGCATTACAACTTTACAGAATCAGGTTGCAAGTTGGCTGAACACACCACTGACAACCTTTAAAATCTGCGGTAAGCATAAGAACTTTCCATGTCCCTGCAATGGAAACAAGTCAGATGCTCAGTGAGCAGGATTTTACACAGTATTATTCAAGAAGCACTTGAGGGATTCAAAGTTTAATGAAGGATGACAACAGGTCCTGCGTCTCCAACTTGAATCCCTAAAGACCAGTCCAAGATTATGAAGACAGAGGTCAAGTCAAGGCAAAAAAGCATAGATCTTGCAAGGCGAGTCACAAAGCACAGCAAAACTACAATCCGAAGCAGAGTAGGAAAAAATATAAAGTATGCCAGATGGAGATATTTTAAAAAGCTAAGGAAAACTATGATCCTACAAATCTTTGGCTGACATCACTTCAGAACTAGTAGAATCCAACATACCCTTCCCATTACTAGCCGGTTATGGGAGTGTTAAGCTGTTAACAGTTATTACATCATCAAAGAAGACGTTGCTTTAATATGCTGTCAGAACAACATGCACCCCCTAAATATTTCATAAAGAAATGAGAACAACACTGTGAGGGGAAGCAAATGGTGTTTTAAGATACATCTTGATGGTATCCTTGTGTTGCATCATTCAGGGCTCAGTGAGCAGGTGCTCAAATAACATATTGAATAACTGAAGTTTCTGGTCTGGAGGTGGACCAAAAGAAGAGCATCGTGAAAATGAATCTCTCATCCTTCGTGCTTTATTGTAAATAGCAGTGAAAAGATCTGGACTTGATAATCAATGCTGAAAATATTCTATGAATTCTGCAGATTTAGTGAATGGTAGGAACAGTTGCTTATCTTGGTGACTGCTGGAAGAGTATTGTTACACACAGATGTTTGCCTAAGTGAGTTTTTCCACTGACTTCACTGCACCACTGAGCAGGTCCTCCAGTGCTGCAGTCTAGCTTAGTTACAGGCAGATTAGAGAGATTTTAAGTGAATCTTTAAACACATGCTCACTCAGACTCAGTGTTCCCATGCATCTTTATTCAATCATAGCTCAGTACTATTGTTTTTTACCAGTTTTGATGTGAAATATTATGAGAACATTTTAAAAATATTTATAAAGGGTGGAACTAGGACATTGTCTACAAATTCATGCAATGTTTGAATGTCCCAGTTATAGGAAAACCACCTCTTTCTTCATTATATCTCTCATCTTCTCTTATCCTTCAACGTATTTAATTTTAAATCTGTTGTAGGAAAACCTCATCCTGAGTCACCTGGTCATAATATATGCAGTAATTTGCTAGATAGATTTTTTTGTACTGGTGATAATTTCATTTAAGTTGTTATCCTGCAGTGTTGGAGAAGTTTCTAGGCAGCTAAGTCACAGGAGAGTAACCAAAATGGTTATGTGGGGGGAAGTTCTGTCAGGAAACCCCAGATTTTCAGTTTTGTGCAGGTAAAAGCTACTAAGAGAGTTACCACTGGACCAGGAAACTGCTGTATGTTGCAATACCCCTTTGCAGAATCTTGCTCACGTCTTAAGGCCTGTTCCTTTGATAGACAGAACGTTTCACAGCAGGCAACACAGGGATAGCCTCCAAGAATCTCCATGTTTGTGCACTGGAGACATGTATGTTCATTGTTGAAGGCTAGTATTCGTTACTCATTCATCTTCAGCCTAATGAGGATGGGCACTTATCAACATTAGCAGAGGAATTGTATTGCATTCATACACCCATATACCCTTGTATATATAAGGTCCAGGCTTAAGACAAACCTGTTGAGGCAAATAAATAAAAATAAAAATCATGTGCGTGTATGTGTATGTGAATAATTATATTGCCAATGAACCAACTTTTGGTTGTTATGTACTACAACAGAACCTGCTTGAGGTTCTTCCTTTCTCCACCTTCTATAGACAGCTCCACCAGTTATACTTCACTCTTTTGGACAAGCTGTCCAACAGCAAAGCAAAAAGTTTCAAAATACCATAGATTTTTGCTTTCACCTCTCTCATCTGTGTTGGAGTATTGGTGAGGTGAACAATTATATTACAGAATGTGAAGAAAAATTAATCCAACTCTTTAGTATTCTCTTTTAAATACAAAAGCAGAATAATTTCACAGTACTTTCCCCCACTCCTACACCCTGTTAGAATACTCAGCTCCTGGAAAATGTAATTGCCTGTTGCTCTTTCTGGAATTCCTCAGCAAGATGCCCTTTTACTGAGAGCTGTACGAACACACAACAGTTTTCTAAGAGTGACAAAAAGCAAACCAAGAACATGAAAGGCAAAATAGCTCCTGAGACCTTCAGAGAGAACTTATGGCAAGACCATGACGAGAACTTTCTGGGAACTCTCCAGGATCTGGAGATATGAGATAATAAATATATGTTTTATCTCTTGATAGCAGTGCTCAAGTCACAAGGAGTACCTGATCAATGGCACCTCCATGTCTACAAACAAAAATGAAAGAAAAGGGAAAGGCTTTGGGAGAAGTCTGTCACTGCCAGTAACCCAAAGCCACAGAGGAGCAATACCATCTTTGGTTGTGCAGCTGCTCAGTCTTGTGCTCCCTTTTTGGTTTTTCTTTCTCCATAATGCTCCTGCCCTGAACCAGAAGTGTTGTCAGTCTGTGCAGAAAACAGAAATCTTCAGAGTTTTGGCACTGAAGTTCTAGGTAATGCCTCCCTTTATTTTGCTACTACTAGCCTTTCTGCATGCCTGAAAGTACTGTGGAATGAGGGTACAGACAGTGAAATCCTGCCACCCAAAACATAAAGGAGAAAGAGCAGAATTTACCTTTTAGTCAATCCCTGACTGTGCTGTGTTGTCCCTGAAGATACCATTCTGCTCTTTTCCTTCTGTATCCACAGTGTCAAAAGTGATAAGCCAAAAGCTTTTTTTTTATACAGCTGAAAAGATATATTTCCCAAGTCTCCTTTCAGATTTGATTGTACCATTTTTATCACAGATAAGATTATTTTGTGTATGCAAGCACTCTTCCTTCTAGATTCTTTATTTTTTATTGAAACAACCATTTCTCAATTTTTCAGTACCTTCTTTTTACTCTTGACAAAATCTTCCTGATTCTTTCTCTGTTTCTTTTCTGAACTCAAATATTCAATCTAATTAAATTATCATCTTTATCCAGTATTTAGCACAAAGAGTCTCACTGTTTAATACATACAGTCATGTATTTCTTCTGTCCAATGCTTAGTTTTTTTCTCCAACTGTTTGTACCTCAAAGATTCATTTTGCATCAAAAGATCCAATAACACATTAAACATATACCCGCTCCTACCTTCAAAAGATCATATCTAACCCCTTCTTAATGCATTGAGGTATGCAGCCTTCATCCAGTTTCTACTGAAGACAATGAAAATACAAATTTTGTCTTTAAAGCAGATAATTCCAGCCCTTGACATGCAACTACAGCAAATACAGGTAATAGCCAGAAGGAGACATTATTTCCATAAATGGAGGAAGACACCAGTCTTGAAGCTGTAAGTCTCATGCTCTCATTGCTTAAAATCCATTAAAGGACTCCTTTAAAGAAATAGAGATAAAAATCTCATAATATCATATGACACAATATAACCTATCACAGCAATAAATCAAAGATTCTGATTGTGATTACAGATATTATCTCTTATTACCTGCAAAAGAAAATATAAGCCAGATATCCTATTTTGTATCCAGAATGTCTCTAGCGGCTTAGCAGCTTTCTAATGAATATCAGCTTAAAATAAGCTCATCTCCTTAGAGAACTGCTTCTGTGAAGGCAATATTCCCAAAGAAAACCCATGACTGCTAAATAACCTTTGTTATACTCATATGGCAATGATCTATTGGCCTAGGAAGCATGTACATTTTGTATAATTCTCAGTAAAAGGTAATTTTTTCCCTGGGAGGCTTTAAGAAAATATCCCTTTTAAATGTTGATGTAAAACTAATTCTCTTTCCTGACTGATTAACAAAAAATATTGCTGCTGTGAAGGACAAATGTCAATGAATGTGACAGCAACCCAGGCTTGATTTGAAAAACAGTAGAAGAAAGACAAAGACTGTAAGAGAACTAAATAAAGGTACTTTCAAAACAATCTACTTAGATGATGTGAAAGCTTTTAAAATCTCACATGTAAAAAATTATTTTTTGTCACTTATGTGTATTTCACACCAATTTATAGTGAAGAATCCTAGCAAGCTCATGATGTAATTGTTATTCATCCCATGAAAGCTACTGGAAAGTTACCACATAGCACCTTTTGCTAAATAAAGAAAATCAAAAGAAAACCCATTATTATTTGAATATGGTTTTCTGACAGATATAGTGCAGTAATGGGAAACTTTTTCAGCAACTAATCTGTACCCAACGTAATTACAGTATTTGATAGTTTAGTTTTGACATATTTGTTACTTACCTCATTATCTTCCTATAAACCTAGATCATCATATTTAATGATATTTTAAAAATCCTCCATCCATGTTGAAAAGTTTTAAGCAGCATTCTTTCCCTTGCTCTTTCAGTACTTCTGGAATGTGTTGTTTGATTAGTGCATGCCCTTTCCTCATTTAAATATGCTAAAATACTCACCTCTTCTGATTAGCAGTCAGCCATGCAAAGCCTTTGTGTTGCACTTTCTACTGATTTGTACTGAATTTCACTGAGATCCAAGTATGTGTCTCCTCTTTTCTACTGGACTCATTTATCTTTGACGGTCAGCCTCACATGTGCATTTGGTGTCAAATGTTGGAGAGAGAAGCAGTCACAGAAAGGCCCCTGCTCCTTACTCTTAATTTTAGTACTGAAGGGAATGTGGATTCAATGCCTAGCAATTGCCTTTCAAGTCAGCAGCAGAACCACAGATAATTATCAGAGTTTGGATCTGAAAATACTGTGCCAGACAAAAGGCTTCTTGACAAGTCTGCCTCTAGGGGATGGGAAAACGTAGCAGGATGAAAATCACAGTGGCCTAGTACAATGAGAGAATAGTATACAACCAGTTCTGGGGTCAAGATCCCACAGTGGTTTCAACATATTGTTGGTACAATTCCCCACCCAGAGTAGGGGAGGGCTGAATAGGAGTCCTGTGTCTTGCTGTCTCAGTATTTCTAGAGTTACTAATAAAACAAAAGTTCTTCTGGCCTTTTTCTTGCTGGTTATCTTTCATTTCAGCTGATTTCAATGCAAATAAAAGGCCAAAGCTGTAGTTACTACACACGTCCCCCATTGCAAAAATGGGGTAAATCCTGGCTTACTGAGACAGTTGACACCTCAGGTGGCAAAACTGAAGCCTCCAGCATCTCTTTATCACTGGCACACCTTCTGTGCTAACTGGGCAAATGTGGGAGCTCTGCACTCACCAAGGTCCCAGCAAGGAAGAGAGAGACTAAGGTCAAAATCATTCACAAAATTTTTTGTGAAGAACAAAAAACTGGGCTTGTAATCTTCAGGTCTTTTATGTATATGGTGAAAATCTTTTGAAGAGCTGTTAGTGTGTCTTTACTGAGAGACAGTAGAGCTGAAATCAATCAGGTGTCAGCTCTGAAACTTTAAATAAGTGTCCTTAACACCTTCACAGAGGCACACTTAGTTTCTCAGCTATCAGTCTCTGCTTCCCTCAGAGCAGCACTTATGGAACAATCTGCATTAACCCTGAAAGGTACACAAGGCACACAGAACATCCTACTGATTCAAAAGAGTCACACCAGCATCTCTGAGGTCAGGACTGAGCCTGTGGGTTTTAAAGCTCTGTCAACATTCAACAATAGCTGTTCAAACCACTTAGTTGCATTGAAAGCATATGTGAGGGCATCATATTGCAGCCAGCATAATCCATACAAAAAGCATACCATCTGCAGAGCACCCAAGTCCCAACATCCAAATTTAGCTCTACAGCTCCATTACAGCAAAGCCAGGAATGGGTAGCCTTTCTCTGGGATGAGCAGACAAGCTGTCTTTGGTCTGCCCGTATTGCTGGCAGCTTTCTTGTCCATGTGGCTGCTTTTGTACCGCTCAGAACTTGTAACACTTACTCCCCAAAACACATCCAGGTGACATGGAGAGGGTACAAAGCCCTCTTCAATCCTTCCATCCCTGAAAGAAAATCAGGTTTGGCCTTAATGGACAGTCAACTAGATGCAATTAAGAAGTGCGAATGGTGAGCAGCGGAGAAGGGAATGCCATCCATCGCTCACTGACTACTCTGTGACAAATTAATGGACCAGATACTGGGGAATTCTTCTCAGAGGAGGATGCTGAGATCCCACGAGGCAGAAAGGGACCTTTTGCAAGGAAAGTGTTGGCAGCCTAAGAACCCAAATGTTTCCAACTGAAGCTATAATTCTTCAATGTGCAAAAACAATGAGAAAAGAGGTACTAAAAGAAAACACTTTTTCCCTAGTAAGGAAGTCTGATAAAAAGCATTCTTTCATCTAGCATTTGATACTCAAATGCACTTTCCCATTCACAGTTGGATGGAGATTTTTTTTCAAGTTCAACCCTAATTTATTTATCTTAAAGCAGGCAATGTACTGTAATTTTACAATAAAGGACTCCCAATCAAAGCTTACCTTATCCAGAGGTAATTAATACAAAGATTGTTGAATTAAAGATGTGAGTCTTGACACTTTGGCGGGGGGTAAGGGACATGGTCTCAAAGGCACAAATTATGCCTGAAACAGACCAATTAACACCATGTATCTTCTTTTATGTTAACTTCAATTAAGGTTTCTTAAAATTTTTAAAGTTATTTTCTTCTTTACAATCTCAGAATGTCAGAAATGTACATCAAAGAAAAACGCTTCAGTATGAACACCATAGGTAACACTCATTTGCACACAAATCTGCATATTGGAAAGGAGTTCAGAGCCCATTTTGCATGAATTATTGCCGGATGTGAGTCAATGAATTAAACAGCTAAAAAATAACAACCATCCAAGTGATTATAAGCTGCACCTACTTATGTTGACATAATGAATTTCAAAAAAAAGCACATTGGAATTGGAGTTAAGTTATAGTGGAAATAAAGAGGTGATTTAAAATACAGTGCTAGTCAGGCCTGTGTATTTTACAATACTTTTCAAATTCATTTTGCTTATCACGTTTCACATATCCTGCGCTGGAAAAGAATATATTTTTTTTTACCAGATGAAACAGAAATAGAAAAAATTTCACACTCTCATGTCTCTTGGTTTTGACAGTAAATCCATTGACTTTTTTTTCAGTATGTCATCTACGTAGCTTTTATTCTGCAGTCACCCATCTAAAAGATCACTTTGTCCTTGTATAATTCCTCTTGCAAGTTGCCATCTCTTCATTTGCCACTGATTTGCCAGGACCTCCTTCTTTTCCTTGTGCCAGTGTGCAAACAACATATTCTTGAAACTGTCACAGCAAAAAGAAACATAGGCTAGCATGACTACTGCAGAAATTACTAAAGAAAGAGCTGATTCTTTGAAGTGTTAAATTTTAGTCACAAATAAATAACCAACTAAAAAGCAGAAATCCAAAGTTTTTTAAAATAAAGCCCTTTTTTTTCAGTCAAATTTATTCCTTCTAGAACCTGCATGTGGCTCCCTGATTCCAGTGTGCTCACTCCTAATCAGAATGGGCTGCAAACAATAGACTGCTCTGCTGGGGCCTCTTCTTTTCTCCCTCACAACTTCCTCACTCATGAAGAAAGAATTTTTTTTTTCTGAGCTTGTATGCTATTTGTAATTGTTTTACTGATTGCTTTTATTAATATATTTGGGGTTACAGATTTTCCACCAGAATTCATAATGAGTGTTCCACAGGGTTTTCTCTATATAGAAGTCAAACCCCAGATTGTGTGAGTGGTTATATATGTCAATTGGCATGCTGCTTCTCTCCTTGTTGGATGACATCCCTCTTATAAAAAGAATGGTAGCTTGAGAAGTCTGAAGTTGACTGCATTTTTCAAAAATCAAGAAAGGGCTTTAAGAAGAAAGTGCTAAGTAGGATTGCAAAAATTCTGACTACGCATAAGGGGAAAACATTCCACAGTGAGAGTGGTTGTGAATGGGAACAGGCTGCACAGAGAGACTGTGTGCAATCTGTCTGTCCTTGGAGACATTCAAAATGCAACTGGAAAAGCTCTGAGCAGTTTGATCTCACTTGGAAGTTAGGTCTG
This sequence comes from Oriolus oriolus, assembly GCA_013400235.1. Lineage (NCBI taxonomy): Eukaryota > Metazoa > Chordata > Aves > Passeriformes > Corvidae > Oriolus > Oriolus oriolus. The sequence goes on from VXBT01007850.1 coordinate 65,698, forward strand.
CATGGAGCAGGGGGTTGGACCAAACATCCTCCAGAAGTCCCTTCTGACCTAAATCTGTACATGGCTCTAATATGTGACTCTACGGCCTCAATATTAATGGAAAAAGAAATTGACTGGGCCAAAAGCCTGATGTAGTTAACAGCAATGTCTACATTTTCCTACATATTCTTTCTGCTCTCCTAATAGCTGCCACACTCACTATGGTGCTTAAGCCTGTGACAATCCAGAACGCATGCCCAGATCAGAACCTGAGTGTTTTGGAGAGCAGCATGTCTGCTGTGGGTTGCACTTTTCTATAGGTTACAACATTTATTATAGTAATTATAGCAGCTTGTCCTTTAAAGAGCTTTAGGAGAAGTGGAGCATGACCCCAGCTTCCACTACATTAAAAATTACTTAATCATTCCCAAACACCACAGGAACAAGTAATGGTTAAGGTCAAATGCAGGTTCTGTATGTACTTTGCTCTCTAAAGACACTCAAGAGTTTGGTAGTTGTAATAAATTTTACACCTGTATTACCCCCATCTTTTTATGTTTGTGATCACAGGGAAAAAAGAAAAAAAAAGGGAAGAAGAAAGAAAAAGGCAAATCATCCTAAATTGTAAGGGCTCACATTCCATCTGTTTTAGCTCATTTTTTTTCACTGAGATGTCAGTATTTTTTAAAGACCAACTGTGATAAAACTTATCTTTGATCAAGAATTCTGAAAACACTGGCCCTTGGCCAAAACTCATCTGTTTCTTCAGTTTGGGCTCAATTAGAAGACTCTACTTTTTCATGAACTCTGTCATGAAACTCCTAAAGAACTGCAGCTCCAATGGGAAGGAACCATTCTGTTGGGTTACAGGCAACTTGTCCTACTCCTGCTACCTAACTAAGCTTTTTGCTAAGATCAGTCACAGAGCTTTACCCTTCTGAACATCCCAAATCTTGCTCACTGACATGAAAGAAAATACTATTTGTATTGAAAGTGAATTTTGGCCTTAGTAAAGGAGACAACATAATCTCTTTTGGTTTTAAACCAGAAAAATTCTGCCTGTAATTCTGGCTGTTTTCTTCCTCAGCTGCAGACTGAGAAGAAAGACTGTGGTAGCTGATGTTTAGCCAGTTGATGGGATTATATCAGCAAGTTGGTATTTTCAATGAAAAGCCTCTGTACAGACACTTACCTGCAAGAAATGCAGGCAGTCTGTGTGCTGTTTTAGGATTCAGAGTGGACCATTGTCCAAAAAGTGTGGAATCACTGGTTAATGCTGATGCCTTTTCCTGGTCTTAAAATTAAGAGAGCTGAACACAGTTAAGAGGAGAAAAGGGTTTTACCTCAGTATTTATTTAAGGATCCTTAGGTGCCCCAAAATGCACATCGAAATGCACCCCAAAGTCCCCACTGAAGAAAATGCCCACCCACACTGTGATGAGTATACAATTATAGGCCTTGCAAAAATTAGCATATCTATCAAAGATTCCCCAATGAGGGACTCGAGCAAGACCCCTCATGAGGAACCTTCCCTCTGGATGGGCCTGTCTTTGTTTACAGAATGTGTTCTGGAGAGGACCTTGGTGTCTGGGTTTTTAGAATGTTTGGTCTCTTGGCTTAACAGAATACTGGGTCTAAAAGAAGTTATAAACTTAAGGAATTATAACTATGTAGGCTAAAAGCACTAAGAATACATAAAAGCTAAATAAAAGAGTGTGTAAAAGGGGTACAAAAGAAAAAGCAAAAAAATCATCATGGCATCAATGCAACCACAACTGCTACAGAGAGAAGGGGTCATCCATTTAGCACTTCTTCTGAAGAACACAAATTCTGACTAGGAGTCCCAGCCAGTAGTGTTTTACCACCATAATACTGAACATGAGTCTAATTCCTGCTTGTTCAACCTCAAAGAAAACAACAGAGATACAAAAAAAAAAAATTTAAAAAGTCTCTCCTTCTTATGTACTCTTGCCCTATCTGGACAAAAATAGTAAGGATAATCTATGCTGCCTTTGGTCATCTGCAAAAAAAAAAAAAAAAAGAAAGACTGAGGCCATTGGGCAAGTAGGATAATTCCACACAATACTGTACCAGGGCAGGGTAGTAGAGGAAGGGCTTGTCAGCTGTGAGCATTCATGTAGGCACAGGTTATTAAGGCTATTTAAGCACCTAAATTCCCATTAGAACTAAGCTGTGAGGCACCTGAATTGCTGTATTCAAATATCAAGAAAACAGTGAATGCTTTAATCTGTGGCCAACCCCTTATAAACAGAACTGCAGAATTCAGTCTGCAAACATCATCATGAACCAAACCCTACAGAATTCTCACAATTATTGCTATTAGGCCAAGTAATCATCTCGAAACGTAAATGATGGAAGTACTGTTACTTGAGTTATTTAAAGTTACATTAGACAATTCTCCAGGGAATATTTTGGGGGGGAAAAGTGGGGACTTTGTTATGATTAGACTGAGGCTATAAATAGGAAGACATTAATGCAAGGCAACATTACTGAAACAGCAATGCTGTTTTATGGGGTTTTTATAATCTGAAACTAGGGAAATTCTCACTTCCCACAGCAGTCTCTGCCATCCCCAATCGCTCCAATTACACTGACCAGCAACAACACCTTGTGGCTTCTCATTCATCTGCAGTGCAGTAACTTGTACCTTTCTTCTCATGAGATGTCAGAAACAGGGAGATCATGTGTCTTTCTCATGAGGTTGTGTGTGGCTTTTGATTCCAAGGTTTACAGCCCACATGCATTTGGCTGATCCAGTCGGGCTTGGACTCTAAGAGCAGAAGTCTTAGTGCAGTACAGTCAAAATAAGTGCAGTTTGGCACCTCTGTGTTTCAGAACGGAGAATGCATAAGACAATCTCCAGTCTCTCCAATGAGGAGCATGTAAAGATGTGTTACACATCCACTTAAAAGTAGACAGCCTTTCAGTCCATACTAAATAGACTTTGGGAGGTGTCATGTTTTCTTCTGTGTGGCAGCATGTATTTTGGTTCAGTGAGCTGCAAGAGTAATTTCAAGGCTAACGAGATGGACACCTGGAAATAGTGGGATGTTTCCTCAGCCCCCTGTCATGTATGCAAGTGAAGATAAAGCAGAGGTAGAAAATGTTTCCAGTTCAGAAAAGTCTGTCTTTGTCCCCCTACCTAAATCTAAAGATATGCACCATGTAGAAAGGACAGAAAAGCCAAGCACTTCAGGCGGCATATGCTATCCACAAAGGCTGAATTCCAAGGGAACCCCTAACAACAAGGGAGTTTGGTGATTTGCGAAACTGGGCCATCTACTTTTTAATGTCTCTCCTTTTTCTTAATTTGGGATGTCTCCTTCGTCTGGTTTTCGCTTGTTTGTTTCAAGAAGAATTACTTCTGCCTTGCCAGCTCAATCCAGAGGCAGTGAAAGTTGTGGAAGGTGCTTCTTCATCTGTTGGATTTCTAATTCTGACCCATAACATTACATTACAGGCACCAACAGGCACCAACCAGTACAGTTTCTGAATAAAGCAAGCCTTTTTTTCAAGTTCTTTCTTAAAATGAGGTTTATGTGCCTATCAACATGAGCCAGAGTAGTGTGCATGCACACTTCTGAATTCACCAAGAAAATGGGATGTGACACTCAGAATTATGGGATATTCAATAACTTCCAACCCACCTGCACACTTGGCTTGTCAAGGCCACGTGGTTGTGTTCTCTGCCAGCTTCTAACATCCCCACAAACATCATATTGCATGAGAGCTTACTTTTTTCTCTCAGACTTTAGTGTGCAGGTTAAAGATGAAGCCGAGGAAAATGTTCCACAGGCACATGCACTGGGGCTGGGCAGACGGCTTCAATAGGCTGGGTGGCATGCACACATGAAAGGAAACACGCTTGAACACGGGAAAACCTTCTGCTGGCCCAATTCCCATCCTGCTCTCACCCATTTTTCTTGTGACGTAGCTCTGCTCGTCACATTTGCCTGCAGGAATAGCAGGTGAGTTGTGAGGACAGGTATGTGAAATACCTACAGGAGTGCTATCAAGAAAATCATCATTCATGAAAATAAATAATAGCAGCACTTCTGCCCTCCCTATGAATGCACAAGGGGACACATTGTGAATTATTATTGTCACACCATTTACTAATTCTTGCCCTAAGTCCCCACTGCCTCTTACTGAATACAAGTCCTTTCTAATAGTTAAAAAAATCCTTGGTACTGTGACATTCCAGAAAGCACAAGCAAAGCTCAGACTCCTCTTCTAGGGCAGCCAGCATCTTTCTTCTGCCTGAGCAATGGTATTTTGCTGCAGTTTACACAGAAGAAAAGCCCAGCACTGCGACAAGTAGACCTTCAGAGACCAAGGCCCACCCCTTCCTGCCACTGCTGTGTGTGGCCTTCAGGCTTAAAAATGCTCTCCTTTTGCTGAAGTCACTATATGTTTTAAGCCAGAATTTTGTGCTAGAGTTTTTCAAAGAAAAAAATGTTCTTTTAAGTATTGTTTAGGCACCCAGGGTGAGGCAGAGTCTGTGCACATGATGCTACAGAAATTATCACTGCCCTGTTTCAGCCACTTGCAGACACTGCACACAGAATTGCTTGTGGCATCTCAGCAGAAGACAAGAAGCCCAGAAACTGGCCAAGGAGGAGAAAAACAGACCCTTCTTTTTTTCCATTCTGAAAGAAAACTTCTAAAATGCAGACCTGCATTTCACTCCCTCTCAGTCTCATACATCATCAAAGTTCTTTCAGTAACAGTAACTTGGTTTTAAGCATAAGAATGCACAGAGCACTCCTCCCCCAGCCCCAATCTGCACATACAGATATGCTACAAGACATTCTCCAAATCCCTCCTGCTGAACCTGGTTTAAAATCAACACACAAACAGCAGAACACAGGCTACGGTTGCTGTCCATATTAACAGCTTCTTGTTGAAGACAGAATTAGTGGGAAGGCAAGAGGTAAAAAATCACTGCTGCATCATCTCTGACAGAGACTCTGAAACACCACTGCATACCTATGATCACTTTTATTTCAAGTGATTTATTTGAAGGATCTCTCAGTTCAGTCAAATGCAGGTCCCCACCAGAAGGCAAGCAGACTATATAAACAGTCAGTGGGTGCACTCTCATCCCGGCTTAGTCTTGCCCAATATATTCATTTTTCCATTTCCACTCAGCTTGATGGACACATATTGATTATTTCCCATCATTCTAATTAAATACATTTGTAGCATTGATATCTTCAGAGCAATGACTTCTTCCAGGACAATAGTACAAGGAAAAAGAAAGTCATGTGACTATCAAGAACATTTGAATCTCACAAGTACTTATTTAGTGGTGAGCATTGGTTTCAGTGTTCCTTGTCATTGCTAGGCTAGGACTTTGATCTGAAAATGGTCTTACTGGAGGCTGCTGTTATCAGTATCACATCATTTGGCAAATTTTAAAGGTGACTTTTGGAAGTGAAAGGTAAACTTCCAAAAGATCATGTTAGGAAATGGAAGCTCTTCCTGGAGACTGCCTAGCCTGTTTTATTGTACTGCTAACTCTCATCCCCCTCAGAGGATTTGCATGTGACACTTCTCAGCTATTCACTGCTCTTTATTGCACAATTCCTGTACAAACCTGAAATTATAAAGCGGAAAAAAACATCTTGGGTTTACTTTGTAGTATTTGGGTGGCTAGATTCTTTGTTGCTTTTTATGATGCAGCGAAAACCTGTGTGACAGCTGACTCTTGTGATAGAGCACTCCATTTTTTCATAGTGCTGAGCAGCCTAGAAACAAATATCAGCTACATATAGAGGTGCAGCAATTAAGTAAATTCTGAAAGTCCACTGGCTTTTGAAGTAATGTTTTCTACAAAAGCTGTGTAGCAGAAGGCAAACTAACCCACAGGTGACTGTCCCAACCACATATGTAACAGCAAGGCTGCTTCTGTCACACAAGCAGCCTCATATTCATTGCATTAAGTCTGCTCAATATGTTTTGGAAAAAACAATGCCATTTCAAAGCTGCAACTGAGAAAGGTAAGCATACATATTAAAAGAGTACAAAAAGTATTTCTGTAATTATCTGACTTTTTATATTAATCAATATTTTTGCAGAGCACAAGGCAGAGAAACAAGCTAGGTGAATACAAGGACGATCATTGCTTCTGTTTATCCAAGAAGTCCAACTTCACACTAAACACTTTTTCATTAACTCTTTGAGAAACAAGTTGTTAAATAAGAGCAAGAGAGCACATACTCATGAATCAGGTTAGGTTAAAAACAGTAGCATACCTTCAGTCTCTTTTAAACCAGTTTGCCAGTGTTTCCTTGGTGTGAATTTTATCTGTAATGCAGCTAGTTAAAAGGGACCTGATTCACCACTTCTTTCTCTCCTTCAGACAGTGATATCTGAGAAAAGCACTACCAAGCCAGAAGGTCAACACACAGTGAAAATAACTACTAGAGATGCCAGGCAGCATTAACAGGAGCTCAGGGAGAGATTCAGAAATTAATTGCATCTAAGTAATTAGGAATGTCTATTTCTTGCAAGATCTTCCTCTAGCATTTGCCCAGGACTTGTGGATAATATTTTTGCCCTTCCAGCTAATAGCATTTAGGGTGGAAAAAATTAAAGCAGATAATTTCACTTGTTGCTGAATTCCAGTGGGTTCTGACTGGATCCAGTGAAATAAGTCTAACAAACTGCTCGTACAACGTTCAATATTAAAATGTATTGAAATGCTGATTTAGGTATCATATCAGTAGATTATACTGTCATCTAGTGGCAACTACTTAACTTGCATTCCAAAATACTGGAGACCAGTCTATGGACTGCAGATACCTACCAAGGAATTTTCTCTTGACCAGCTCTCGAAAACAGCCAAATGTTCAAGGAAACTTTCAAGGCCTATCACCATAACAAGAGAAGACTCAGACATACATTGTGACCTTGATCCTCCTGCACACGTTGAAAATAAAAAGCCCCTAAAAACTATCTCAGAAGATGCATAGCCCCCCTAAACTTATCCTACTTCCTGAATAGTGGAAGGTAAAAATCATGAGCTGAAAGTTAGAGAAAAGCCAGAGCCCTCTATCAAGATGCAAAGGAAAACATACTACTCTCTAACACATCACATTAGGAACTATCTGGTGCTATTTTACTCTTTTTTATAGGAATGCATTTTACTTGGATGTCACTGACAGAAGAATGCATAAAGTCAAATACAAACTTGGAAACAGATTAAGCAATAAACTCACAGGAACTTCCAGATGTTCAGAGAACAGAAGTAAATGGAAGGAAAAGGACAAAATCATTACTAGATGAATATGAGCAGCAGTTTAAGCATGATTAAGAAACCACAAGCTTGTTTAAGAGCCACAATTCTAAGTGTCCACCCCATTCTAACATAAAACTGCCCATAAAAATAGTTGATTAAATGATCTTTAGAATCAATCCACTACTGACAGAGCCAGACAGAAAGAGCACAGTGGCATTAAACAGTTTGCCAAGCTAAAGTACCGACCAGTGTGCTCAGAGAAAACCAATAGTTTTCAATTTTCCTTTGCCACCAGCCATAGCATACAGTCTGGAGTACTCTGCTATCTTTTATTTTTCTGAAGGATAATACAGATATGAAAGAGATCTGAAAAAAAGAAGTCCAAGGAGAAGAAGGGGGAAAACAGCAAAGAAAAAGCAGATTGAGCAAACACTGAAGGATAGGCCCTAGGGAAAAATGTACAAGACCTTTGGGGCCAGATGCTGACTGGAAGTGAAGAGTGTGGACACAGATGCTGTGTTATTGCTCTTTAATCATTCTGGTGGCCAGAGACAGGGATGGGTAAGACTTGGGGGAAGGGAAGATGCACAGCCCTACCTGTGACCTTGTCCTGCAACACAGACCCCCTGCATCCCTCTCCCACAGATATAGCTCTATCTGCCCAGGGAGACAGGTGTTTGTACACCCATATCTGCACCCAAGAAGCAGCTCTTTTTTTGCTTACAATACCACAGATTTAATCAACCCTTTTGAGGACAGGTCATGACTCTTACAGTCAGGTGCAGCACTATGCCAGTGTAACCATAGCTCACATATAAAGTGTCTGTGTAAGAGAAAGCAGGCATGAAAAGTAACTTCTAGCCTGCACCAAGAAGGCGGTTTTTCAGATATGTTGCTGTTATTGGTAATTTTTTGTTGGGATTTTTTTCTGGGCAGATGGCTACACTGTTTATCCAGACTATTTTATATTCCATTTCTTGCACATCCTGGTATTTTGTTTGCCTTTGTGGATTGCTGTGGGAGAGATACTAATGTTTGCTGGACTAGACCTTTGGGTTGGACTTGTGCAGATGTCCTGGTTGTGAAATCCTGTGTTCTCCATTACCTATTATCCATCTCCCAAGCCATCCAGTTCTCCAGTGAATTGTCTTTTTATGGCTGTAACAAATAAATTTTCTGGCTTTCACAGCTCATGACAAAAGGCAGTGTTCCACAATTTATTTATACTTATATTTTTGTAATTTGCACAAATGAAATGATCTACAGGAAGGGATTTTCAGTAGTATAAATACATGCTATCACAAAAAACACATTTGTAACAGAATTAAAGAAACTTCAAAACTAAAAAGCATTTTGATTGCAGCAGGCCATTTAATATGCATACCCCTCACTGAAATTATGCTACATTAGCTGATCAGTGAAGAAATAAGAGGAGCAATATCTTGGTGTGAATTAACAATGCTGGCTCTGCAAGGCAGTTAATTGAGATCTGAAACATTACAAACAAGAATTACAAACAAGAATTACAAGCAAGAGACCAAAATACTCAGAACTAGAACATGTTCTAAAGTTTGACAGCACTCTTACTTAAGGAAAAATTTCTTATCTTTTCATCAGAAAGGCATGACCAAAAAATCAAACATCAAGGGATGACAACTCATTCATCTAACTGTGTTTGTAGCTCAGGTTTATAGAGAAGAAAAGTGCAAAAGGAGGCGCAAATTTTTTTATCCTGTGTTCCTAGACCTGTGTTATCATGGTTACTGCTACCAGTACTCACTGCCAGAAAAGCAAGCAGTCTTGACCAAGAAACTCTTGTGCTAGGCACTGCACGGGAAGACACAGGCCTTCCTTAGATGCCATTCAGGAGACAACAGATGGATGGAGATAGACCATGTTCTGCAAGGACTTTAGGGCCAGGCAGGAGGGACAAGTCCCAGAGCACGGGCAGCCCAGCTCCACTCTGTGTTTTGAGACCAGCACTTAGTCAAGGGTAATAACACCCTCCACATGGGATAAGATGATTAATTGTCTCCACTTCATAGATGGCAAGACAATCTCAGCAAAAACACTCCTCAAATAAGCACAAGTTTTATACATACAGATGATGATGATGACTGTGCTGTACTGACACATGTCAGGGAAGCCTGTGATACCCTCAACTGTCTGGGTATGATGTCCAGAAACCAATAGCCTTTCAGCATAAGCTAGTCACACATACATCTCTTTCACATTCTGCACTCTGCCCAGCTCATGACAGAGCAGGGGCCTGGCTTGAGTGTGCCCATTCTCAGCCCCTTGCCTTAACTCATGAAGATGGCAGCCCTGCAACACAGCTTCTCTGCTATAAGCTTATCATTTAAGACACTCTACTAGATAACTTCAGTTTTAACTGCTGTAACAGCACAAGAACATTTTTATGGACCAACCTAATGCTCATTTTGTACACTCTTATAATCTTGTACTGATTACACATTTCACTTTTTCATTATCTTTTTTATAATTAATTCTCAATTGCCAGGGCAATGGGGAAGGCTGGAGACAGAATAATCCAGATAAAGAAATAACATGGGAAATACAAAACAGATGCATATCAGGTTGTAAGAATCAGAGTAAATATATTTAATTTTGAAAAAGTTCATATGAAGAATGACACGGTAAATATAATGAAAATAAGGTGGCAGGCAGAAGTCATTAATCCACAACTCAATCTTCACACAGGTAATCAAAAGTTGATTGTCCATGTTTATACCTGCAGTGAGCTCCACTGCTGCTCTTCTGATCAAAAATTCCAGTCCTTGGCTTGCTTAGGCCTAGGACTATGGCAGCTAGGGTAAAAAATTGAAATCAGATCTGTCTTGATAAGGGACATCTCGTCTCCCATGGATGTAGCTTCTCAAATTGTAATTAGTGAAGGTAGAAATCATGACTGGTACACAATGCTTTGCAGGTTATAAGATTTCTAGCAGCCCACAGACCTGTGGAGATGGAAACTAATGGAAGGCAGCTCCCAGGCCACACATGCATGCTGCACTTTCTTCAATGCATTGTCATCCATTGTTGGACTGAGACAAATTCTAGACTGGCTAAACAGTCATTTTTGGGGCACTTCTACAAAATCAAGCTGTGCTTTATTCCCTCAGAACTTGTTAAGGAAAAATAAAATTAAAAAACTTTTAATTTTCCTGCCACAGCAAACAAGAAACATTGCCCCAACTCTTCACAATACAGGTATCAGTTCACCGGTCTTACCACTGCAGTCACGGAAGGGGTTTTGTGCTCTGAATTTTGTTCTAACAAAGAAGTAATAGAATCAGAAAAGCCATGGAGATTTTTTGATGTTTTGAAAGCTGCTATGAAAACTTAACATTCTAAAAAGATATTATGTCCCATCCAAACCCTAGTCCCCAAGGCCAACCCCAGAAAACAAGGCCAATGAAGAAATACTTAAGAACATAGTCCCTGTTTTAAGTACTGACTGAGACAGACAGAGAAAAAGTGCCATACGACCAGCAAGTCTGGAAGATTTTAGAGTTCAAGACTTCTTCTGCAACACAAAAATTTAACTGAAGAGCTCCTTTTGGTTTCTGACCCAAAAAACCAAACCAAAACAAAACAACTTGTTTACTTCAAGAGTTTTTGGGCGTTCCCAAAGAACCAGATTTATTCATTTGCACTGCTCCAAAGAGTTTCAGAAGAAAACTGGAAATGTGCCTGGTGCTGGCTATAATCTCAGAGAATTTACAATCAAAATGGATGAGACAAATATATTCCAGTTTTACAAATGTGAAACCAAAGCCTCAGATTACACAAAAAACCCATTACAGAGTTAGAAATTCAACTTACATTCCTGAACCTGATTTGAAGCTTTACCTACAAATATCTCTGTCTTTTAAATGTACAAATTTACTTTATAATTTGCCTTATTTACAAAGGTTATTGAATTTGACACCTGAATATAAAAATTGGCACGGTTTAAAGAATTAATAGAAGAACAAACAATTCATTCTTGTGTCCAGTGCAGACTGCTACAGCTGAACTTCTGCTGAAGTTCACCAGCAGAGGAGATCCTCTTGGCTAGGCACCAGCACCAGCCAAGGGAAACTAAACAGCATTCAGCTGGCTGGGATGAAATGAATGTGCCATAACCGTGTGCTAGTGTATCAAGACTTGTCCTCATTTAGACAGCCCCTCTTACAAGAATGAACAATCTTGAACAGCAATATCTTAGTTGTGAGAAGATGGAGAAGTAGTGGCACAGAAGAAGCAGAACCACAGGTGACATTAATACTGGCGATACATGTGGTGAAGCGCTCTCCACTCGTTCTGTCACTTCCCAGGCACTGTGGCAGGGGAATGCAAAATAACTCTCCTTTAAGTGCTCTTTAGGAACCTATATTCTTCCACAGAGCAAGATCTTGTTGTCTGCCACGTCTCACATGAAGGGTGTAGGGCAGGTGTTCTGCACTGCTGATGGACTTCCCCTTTCTCTGCTATGTAATGTCACCCTACTAATGAAAGAAAATGGAATAGCACTTTCTATTTAGGAATCTCAGACTGGTATGGCCATGAAACTCACGATGCTGTTTCCTTTTTTTCCCCATTCTGATTGCAATAAGTTTCCTATTGTTCTAATAAATTATATATCTTTAAAGTGAGTGCTTGGAGTAGATTTAGATCCTAATGGTTAGTGCACTATTTTTCTCTCGATACACCAGAGAGACATGAAGTGACATCCTCATGGAAGTTTTGTCCTAATGAATTTCCAGACTTTAGCTAAGTATATGTAAAGGATGGATCTCAGCAGTTTGTTACTAACTGGAGATTGGTCCTGACTGTGAAGGATGTGAGCTTTCCTTGGGCTGAATTTGCTGTTCAGTACGCTCAAAGGGATTTGTTCTTACTGCAGAGCTCACAGAGATCTGGTCTCTCTGAGGCATGAAGAAGATTTGAGCCAGGCCCTTCTAGTCAAATAATGCATTCCACTGCTGCATATCTTTCAACAGTCCCCAAAATCTCCTGCAAAACTGATCATATGTTCTAGTTTTAGGCAGTCCTATGAGGAGCAGGGAGTTGGGCTCAATGATCCTTATGGGTCCCTTTGAACTTGATTTTAATTACAAATAAAGCATCTGATACATTAAGCATATTTCCTTGCTTATGAACCAGCTCTTACTTCTACTGATGTTTTTGTTCATAAATTGCTGCAAACAGCTTGGACAAACAGGAGGTGGTTTGCCTGGGTCATTTACTTTGAATATTTGACATTCGTTAATTTACACTGGGTAATTCTTACCTTAGATCAATAGTCAGACATTTGTCCTTCTCGATTAGATGATAAATTTTAATGAGAGAAGATACAAATAGATAATGAATAATAACAGCTCTTTACATTAATATTGCATTACACATTACTTAGCCCCAAACCCAGACATTAACAAATCCAATGTAATTGACAAGCCACAGTTTAAGAGGCCAGCAGACACTGTCAAATGCAAGATGAGTGTAACCAAGTTTGCTCCAAGTCCTTACACTGCAGCATCCAGGTGGCTCTAACCTATACTGCTGTGGTGTCTCTAAAAAAATAAGGTTATTTGTATACACAGTCAAGTTTTTTTTAAGGCAAAGAGACACAGAACTGTAAGTCACATTTTTCCTATCTCTTTTCCTTTCACCTAAAAATTATTCAGTATATTTCTGCACAAACTTTACTAAAGATTTTCCTTAAGTACCTTTCTGAATGAGGGCCAAAAATAATAAAATTAAGAACTTAGGACTACAGAAATAAAATTAATAAGCTAGTGTGCCTGGGGGAGCTTATAAGAAACCACCATAAAATAATAACAACAGTAATGATCTCATAAGAAAAGGGGGGGGAGGGGGGGCGGTGCACATGTGTGTGTTTATGTTTATATTTAGGTAATCCTGGAAAGGTGTATTACACAATGTAAGTCAGTAAAGCATCCATGAAAATTATTTCTAGAAGACACAATAAAGACCATACCAAACATACTAATATAATAGCTGCTAGTAATAGTTTCATGTATCAGGTACACTCTTTCTTGTATCATGTGCATGTGATGGCTTGCAGGACTGAACACCCAGGGCATGATGGGCTATGAGGGAGATACTTGCTGGTGCAAAGGTACCGTATGAAGTGAGCTCCACATTCCTCTGGAGCTGGCTAAAAACCTCTTACAGGGAAACTTCTTAGGACATCAGTTATGCATAACATAAACTCACACATAAAAACTTTGAGGGTCCTGATCCAGAGTCCACTGAGACAGTGAAAATCTCCTTTTCTTTTGATGAGTGTGGCATTGCTGTTCCTTTTTTTGCTGAGTTGTTACCTCAGTCAAAGTCCAGCTCAGCCCTTCAGTTGTATGATGGCAAACCTCAGCTTCATAAAACTTTTTCATGACTTCTAGAAATTAATTTTCTATCTAAAAATGGCAAGGCCTTGAAATAGTCACAACATGAGATGTTTGCATTCTGGTCTTTGGAGCCCATAGATTCAAATGTACTTATATCCCATTTTCAAGTTTTTCCTACATCCCTAAGACTTAAAAAAAATCATTCTGCTTTTGTTAATGAAAACAGGTTCTCTTGCACAGACACTTGCTCCAAGGATCTAAGGCTTTAAGACAGACGTATTTAATGAAAGTACAATGGTTAACTTGTGTTGTCTTGTGGTTAACTTTTGTTAACTATGTTAAATAAGGCTGAGCCATAGATCTGCAGGAAATAGCATCACTAAACAGTAAATTTGGCATAAACTGATTTTCTAAGGACCGAGAATATTTGTCAAGTCAAATCAACTGTTACAAACTGTTTCAGACACCAAAAAAAATGAAGAAGAAATGTCAAAAATGTCAAAACACTTCTCAATATTTTTTTCAGAAACATCTGCATCTTGTATCCTCATTTCCCAAATAACACACTGATATTTTCTATTTGGAAATGCACTTTTTCCTTACAAATTGAACTGAGCTTCATAAAGGAGCTGTAAGAAAAGGTTAAATAAACTGATAATTAAACACAAGGAACTGCCTGAAGCCAGCTGGTCTTGGTGTGGTTTTTTAAAACCAAAATCTTCAAATCTTTTGTAACTAGCTTCAAGGAAAGCCATAGCTTCTTAGATGTGAGTAGTTGAAATTATTAGGAAGGATTTGCCTCCCTAAATATGACTGCCAGTTTTGACAACATTTCTTCAATGACCTTGAGTACATCACTCAATAATCTGTGCTTCACCTTCCTTGTCTATCTACTTGGATTTTACTTGGATTGTACTGAAATCATCTCATGTCAAGAATACTATTTACCGGTATGGATTGTCATTTACTTATCAGTTTATCTGTGACAAGGCTGCCCTGTAATGTCATTGTCATCTTATTAACTGGGAAGGAAGAGCTCTACATGTATTTTCATCCCAGTATGGATTATAGCAGCTTGGTTGGTGTGATTATTTCCATGACTCCAAGTAATGAAGTGATCTTTCTAGCACGTTTGTAAGCATTCCTAAACTATTCAGATCACACTTGCCCCTTGGTGTTTTCCTCAAAAATAATTTAATGTAACTGTGAAAAATAATAAAGAGAAAGGTTGTTCAATGCATAGTGCAGCACATGATTTCTTCCCTGCTGGGTGAGTTTTCTTGCCCGACCTACTGCATTCTCATGCTTTTTGCTTTCCTCTCAAGGAAATTAAATGAGTTTCCACAACTGAGCTTTAACCACCAGTAAAACACCAGCTCTCTGGCACAGGCCATTACCAGCAAGGCAAAGCGGCTCACACAGAAGCAGGTTCTTGTGTCTAATCTGTGCTCTGGGACCTCTCAGAAGTTTTGCAATATCGATTACTGGGCCTAAGCCGTCGGGAAGGTATTTACATACAGCAAGTTTCCAAACTCACTTGCTTTGTATCACACTTGGTGGCCACATGGGCTGCCAGGTAGCACAGGACAGGGACAACATGAGGCTTCTGCTCCGAGGGGACCTGTGCAGGATGGGGCCTTGCTGCAGGGCACAGCAGCAACCACAAGTAGTGCAATTTCTCAAGCATTTGATGACAGAAACTCTCTCTTCCAGCAACATGCAAGGAGCAAAAATATTGAACAATGCCCAGTATCTGTGAGTTTCATTTTGCAGCAAATGGAAGAATTTGGCTCCTTAACCATAAGAACCTGAACAAGTGTGTTTATCTAGCTTACACACAGATTATTTTCTACAATGCAAATGACCTCTTGCCACATTTGTGCTGTTTCTAGAACCAGGAAAACCCTCCAACTCCGTCCTGCCTCAACTCCTAAATAAAACAGCCCAGGGACTATTCTCTCTCACATACCCACCATTAAACTCTCCCCAGGCAGGGTAGCCAAGTCCAAATCACCTTAAAGCAACAGCCCCAGGCAGACACTAGGCTGCCCGGCAAAGCACCTGACTGCCCCAGCCAAAACACACACCCAGCCCCTTGCTGTGGCTCCAGTTCCTGTACTACTGCTGGTGCACCTTGGGGGCACCAACAAACTTATCTGGGAGGGAGAGAGAACATCACTGCTACCAACCATCTCAAGGATGGGATGCTAAATCACACGCTCAAGGCTGCAGCCATTGCCTGTGGGAGAGGCAGACAGAGGGCCAGGGCACTGTCCGGCCACCTCAGCACTTCTGTCACAATCGGTCTTCTGAAAATGAAGAGCCTCAGCACATATCCTACAGCCCCTGTAGGACTGTACAAAGCACGACAGCAATACTTCAAAAGCATGAAGGGGTAAATCTTCAGCTGATGTGAATTTAACCAAACTATGGCAATGAGTACCAAGAGAGGGTATTGACCACACTCAGAAGCACTCACACTCAAATAAGAAACCAAGGGGAAACTCAGGTCACCTGCAGGACCTACCATCTCTTTGTGGAAAGCAGAGTAGCTACTAGAGACTGTGTTTTAATATGTGATTTCATAGCTCAAAGACCATCCATTTCACAATTTTCCAGTTTGTGATAGCAACAAATGGAAAAACACTTATTCCAAGCAGAAGTACATACGTATTTCTGGGGATGTTATTTGTTAAACACTTTAAATTAAATGATGTTTGGTTGAGGGTAATGGTTTATGTAACTTCATGGTTTTTATTCAGTTCTATCAATGATACCTCACAAACTCTTAACAGGACTCCAGTACAGGCTTAGCTGCTTTGCTGAACTGAAATGGGTTTTTATTCTCCATCCAAAGACAAGAAAATGATTGAATTTGCAAAGCAAGTTTCTTGAATTCTTCCTGGAAGAGAGGTCAGAAGAAGCATGAACTTCCTTTTCAATCCCAATCCATATTTCTATTTTATTATTTTTTTAATTAGGACTAGATCCAGATTTTTCTGTTCCTTGCTGAAACAGTCACAGATTGTCTTCTATTATCTCATTCTCTTACAGAAGTAGAAAATATGCTTAACTCCATAAAATACGTGTTTAGCATGAAAACCCACAAATTTGACTGGACATTGTTACATTTGTTAATATATCTTTCAGTGCAGGAACCATGATTGTGGATGAGGGAATCTGTCCGGGTTTCCAAACTATTAATACATATTTTCAACAGGGCATTGTACTTTTTCATACAGACACTGTTTTATAAGGTGATACCCTCTGCAATCATCATATAAGCTTAGTTTTAAAGACACAAATTCAATTCCTGTTGAAATCTACAGCAAATCTGTGATTACATTCTATGCTAAATGTTAAGCACCTCCCTCCCTTCACTGCATGCCAGTATGGACAACCTTTCATTGATGTACTTAAACTGTGTTTAGAACCTCCCACAGGTGTTCTGAAGATACCACAGAAGACTGATAATTAGTTTACAGGCTGCAGCTTTTCTTGGAACTTTACAGCTGCACAGTGGGAGTTTGCAGGCTTCTTGTTTGTCACTGCTAGGTACCACCACATCTGTCTTTATCCTCGCTGGGTTCTTCCTGCTATGATGATACCCAGGTTTTTAACATAAAAATATCTTGATTTTAAATAGATTAGAGGAAAAATTTTTGATCAAAAGACAAAGTTTTTATTGTACTTTCAATGAAATAAGTTAATTTGAAGCACGAAGTAGCCCCAGTCTTCAGAAACTCAATTTCCTCCGAAGGGACATATCCCAGAAGCAAATCTTCCATCACTTTTTATGGCCTGTTCCAGACAAAATCCCAAAGAATTCAGTGGAAACTCATCTTCTTTGACTCTAAGGTTTGTCCTCCACTGATTCAATAATATGGATGATCAAGCTATCAGAGATGTCCAAAGAAACACACACATTTTCTGTGGCAGAGTGGCAAAAGCAAGACACATTAACACCTAAACTACCACTGCTGTGCACAATCCAGCAGAGAAGATTCTTAAGCAAGAGGGATTTTTCTCTGGCCATTTTCTTTGTCTCAGGCTGGTTTAAAGAACATTTTCTAAGAGCATATGCCTCTTTTTATTCTTTTTTAAAATAGTCATTACCACAGCAATACCTCTGCAAGAAAAGTATGTGGTAAGAAAAAATACATTTGAAAATTTGTTTTCTTTAGAAATCCGGTGTTCTCCAAAACTGATGTTGATTTTCTTTTAAATTTGTCTTGAGGAAGCACTGCTACATGCATTTTGATTGGTTAGAAAAACCAAGCAAGAATGACTGCCAGATATTTGAAATGCTTGCGCATCTTTTCCATTATACCAAGATGAATACTGCCCTCTGCTATAAACACAGGGTCTGGTCGTGTTCCCATCAAAGTTAGGGGCAAATTTCCCACTGACTTTAACAGTGCAACAGAGGGCCTTTGCAGAAGAGACAGAGCACCTTTGTATTTCTGAATAGGAAATAGAAAAACCTGAGTACCAAAGTTTCTGATCAAAAAAGAAAACAAACACACCTTATGGGCTTTTTAATAACTTTTTCCCCAATAAAAAGAGTAAAGTTGGTCTGAAATTATTATACCTGTTTGAACAGAAGGCATACTTTCTCTCTAGCGAGGCATTATATCATTCAATCTATGAACACAGAGATGTAATATAAAGTAATAAAGAGGAAATACAACATAAAGTAAGATTCAGACATATTAAATTGCTTAATGAAAACACAAGAAAAAGAGTGAGTAGAAAATATGGTTTCCTTTATTGAGAAAAATTCCCCTTCAAAAGCTTAATCAATAATAACATTCATATTTCCTGACTTATTTTTTACTTTTTTTTCTGGAAAATTATTAAATATCTTTAATGAATATAGATTGTCATCCTTCTGCAGCCTGGCCTGGCAGCATCCTGGATAGATTGCTCCCTGCTTACTCTGTTTCCCTTAGGATGCTGACTGTTCTAAGCAGCACATTTCATAATTTAATTTCAGATCATTCTTGTCACTGAATTCTATCCAGTTAATGTAAATACATATTTGCAAATGTACCTGGGGAAAAGGAAATCCTGTAGGATCATGCTGCTGGTAATTTGGAGATGAGTCAAACACTTGTTAACATCTTTATAGTCCTGTACTGCAGAGCAGATTGAGGCTATGAGAGTATTGTAGAGAAACCACCAATATTACTGTTTTCATATTCTTTGACCCTAATCCACTGTTCACAGGCTACTAAATATGTAGAGTATAGTGACCAGGATGGTACCCTCTGGGGATGAGGTGCTGGGCACAGAGAGCAAAAGGTGCAGGTGGCTCTTAGCCACATGAAGATGTTAACAAGTTTGACCACTCCCAGATTAGCCTATTTGTTCTCTATTTGTTCTATGACCAGACATCAAGACAGCAATCCCTACATGTATGGGAGAACTGGTGTTTTGGACAGCAGATATCCAAAAAATGAGACCAGGGCCAGCAGACACAATAGAAAACTTGTGGAAGTTGAAGATCCTTTTGGACTGGTACCTGATTTCCATCTGGGAGTCTTCCCACATGGCATCTGTGCTTAGGTTATACTTATTCTTTGGCAACTGGTCCCCAGCTGATTAAAAAAAAAGGCTTTCATGCTGACAAAAGCTTCCACAGGGTGTGTGATCTGCAAATAGCCACATCTCCACATTTCTTCACCCAAATCACTGGAGATGTATGCCCAAAACTCTTCTTCCTTGGATGATACCCTTGAGTGTCTCTTGAGGGATTACTAAAAATTACTGAATATCGTCTGAGGCTCCTTTAACTGCACTTCATAAATAAGGGATGGGAAAACAACACTGTGCAGAGTGCAGTGTCTGGTTTGAGCTGCACCCAGGGCTGAGCAGCAGCAGGCAGGTCAGGGGACTGGAGCCCCCCACACACTACACATGCCACACAACACCACCTGCAGGGTAGGAGCAGCTCCTGGAGATGCTTTGGGTGGTTGTGCTGGTGTGAGGGAAGTCACAGAAGGGGGTCAGAGACAGGGAGTAAAACACAGAGTATAGAAGGAATCTTATTTACATATCTGAGTTAAATCTGGCTAGTTTCTACAGTATCACCACAGGTAGTGCGCACATATCACCCGGAGCATCATCTCCTTCCATTATAAACCTCTAGTGATGATTTATAAACAGAAACACGGTCAAGCTAGAAATAAGCTGTCACACAAAATGCTGACACCTCTAAATACCAAGAGTATCTGAGAGATATTTTTTCTCATTAAAAATATTGCATTTGTTTTTCTCAGAGGAAGTAGAAATCACAAGAAAAATCAACATTTCATTACCTAATCTTTCTCATTTTCATTTTTAATTCCCTCAGCATGGGGCTGAGATAGCTCTGCTCCTTTGCACTGAGCGCCATGACAACCAACAGACCCACCCTGTATCTGCACTGCCATTCTGCTTGTTACCTCGGGAAAAATGTACACGCCAAATGCTCAAACTCTTTTTAAATCTATTAAATATAAATAACTAATATGATTTGACCTAGATAGCTGAGTGCAATGTACCATAACATCCCAATATAAAAAAAGACCTGTAGTGTAAACGCATTTATAAACGTGATGGAGACTAAGTAAAGTTGCTACAATGAGTTCATCAGTTGTATTATTGTTGCCTTTCCCTGGTCTTAAAATAAGAGCCAAACACAGTTAAGAGGGAAAAATGGTTTTACCTTGGTATTTCTTTAAGGATCCTCAGATGCACCGAAATGCACATCGAAATGCACCCCGAAAATGCACCCACACGATAGATCACATATAGAATTATAGGCCTTGCAAATTAGCATATCTATCAAAGATTCCCCAATGAGAGGCTCGAGCGAATCCCTTGTCCTGAGGAACCTTCCCCCTGGATGGGCCTATCTTTGTTTACAGAATGTGTTCTGGAGAGGACCTTGGTGTCTGGGGCTTCCAGAATGTTTGGTCTCTTGGCTTAACGGAATATTGGGTCTAAGGGAAGTTATCAAACTTAAAGAATTATAAATATGTGGCCTAAAAGCATTAAGAATACACAAAAGCTGTATAAAAGAGTGTATAAAAGGGGTATAAAAGAAAAGGCAAAAAATCATCATAGCATCATTATAAGAGAAGTTTTCGTCAAACAAAAGGTTTTCAATATTAAAAATGTGAGCATAGCATTCAAGACCTTAGGTACTAATTGTAGGCTATAATTATAAATTTCCATGAACAGTGTATTTAAAGCATTCCATACATGTGTACTTTTATACATTATATACACCATAAATCCAGATAATTAATATCCCCAGAGAAAAAGTTGCCCTTAAAGATCTAGTTTTTGCACCTTATTGGAACCTAAAACTCAGAGGTAAAATACCACAACTTTTAGCAGTATTCATCTACGAAACAAGCTGTAGTTACATACACACTCAAACACAAATAAGCAAAATAAATATATATTAGTTCCTTGCCACTAGCCATTACACAAACACCACTTATGAATAGGTGTATCCAACTCAACCATCAGTCTTGTGTTTCTTTTTCATGTTCCAGTTTATCAATATGCTAGAAATTCCACGTGATACCAAATGTCCAGTTTGCACTGGATGTGCAAATACCAACAATATATCCAGTTTTACTTCTCATCCTTATAAATTATGTCACAATTTTCACAGATACTTTATTTAAATATCCTAATGTTTTCCCTAAGAAGCACCATCATTGTGGCAGCTGGCCTTTGCAAGAGAATGTAAGATTCTCATTTGAAAAATTACAAAGAGCTGTTAAGACCAAGCTCACACTCTTCAGCTGATGCAAAGCATTCATTTAATTAGCACATCTTTATCTCTGCCAAATTTAAATGATTGCATCTCTTGTTGATACAAGAAAATGGCCCAACACTTGCACCCTTAACCTATAACTGCTTTGAAGATGAAGGGCTTGGAGTTGTCTGGCTGATCTCAATTTTATTCAGTTTAATTCTCATGTTCTCTAAACAGTATTATCCCGTTCTACTGCAGCTTTGTCCTCAAAAATGCATTTTTCTCCTTTCTTCAGTCTTCTTCCCTTGTATCACTGAATTCCCAAAGCCTTTATTTTGTATTTGATTTGATTTTTGTCCCTTAAATGTCTCTCTAAATACTTAATTGCTTTTTCAGTTTCCCAGATAACATCCAGAGACATTCAAACATTAATGGCTTTGCTTCCAGCTACTGACCAGCCATATAAATCTGTTCACACACCACAATTCTCTTCATGAAAATTGGGTTCAACTCTGACCCAAACTTCAATACAAAATCTGTTTGAAATCTGCTGATTTAAACCAGTGTGCCGCAAAAAACAGTTGTCAATGCAAACCGCCCACCTTCATGACCCTAATGTTTTGACACATTCGAATCTGTCAGGAAGTGCAAAACAAATGAATTTCATTTGTAGCTGGGAGACAAATAAAATTCTTTTGGGTGGAGCTTTCCCCATAAACTAATTCCATTAGATTCAGCATTGCCTTTCATCTGGTACCACATCCATTCATCTTTTGCTCAGAAACAGGAAGAGGAGGCTGCTGCTTCTGCCATCCTTGATTCAGACCACATGAGCCCCAGCAAAGAGGCACAAGTTGGCTTGAGGGTGGAATTTGGCCCACAGGAGCTGACAAAATCACTTTTTTCTCTGCTTGAGATTGAACTACTCTCACAGAAGTGCAGCAGAATGAAAGACTGTTGGAAAATATAACTAAACTGCTTGTACATGTTGTCCTTTGCAGTGTTCTACAACCTATTGTGTTCTTATTCCTCTCCTTCATGACAGTCTAAGTGGGGAAAAAAAAGATAAACATTTAGCTAACATGAGGTCATCTCGATTTATTATTGGGACCATTCTGTTTGTTTGTTTACAGATGTTGCAAGAGAATTCCTTTCATTAAAGTATCACCTGGCTATGATTTCCAACAGAAAATATATTAACTGGAATTAAGTATGAAGACTACCACGTATGCAGAGCTGTGCTATAGAAATGTATCGTTATCTGGTCTTCTCCTGCATGTTACCTCATATTTTTAAATTTTAAATGAGTGTCTGAAAGAGGAAACTGGGGGTATAAGACTGAGAGGAAAAATATGAAAAAAACAAAGTATCAAATAAACCTTATTGAAGAAATTTCTAAACAAAAAGGTAACTGGAGAAACGAAGCCCCACATATGACCCAGAATTAATTGCACTTGACTATTTATGAAATATATGAGCATTTCTATGAGCAAGAGAAGAATGCATTAAGCAAGGGAGGAACACTGACTGAATGACACATAAGCACCATCAGCCACAGCCCTCGGGGACCCCAACCAAACAGATCATTGCTCATATAAGAAGGTAAATAGGGTAGGAAATGTAGAAGTTTGAAAAACTACAGGGCTACAGTTTGACATTGTAAAGGATAATAAGCAAAAGCAAAAAAGGGCAGTAAGTAGGTGATGTCAGTGGTAGAGGAATCAGCTGCATTACATGCATACAGAGGTGCACAGTTCTGGGAATTTCTTATTTTGGAATGAACAGTGAACTGTTTTTGCTGAACGAGTGGCTACCAGCTCTGGAGTGCTGCTTCCTTTACAAGCAGGCAATATTTCTGAACTGGGTTTCATCTGAGGGTCTTGGCAAAAACCAGTGCAGCTAACATAGGTGGATCCCTTCTGGATGTATTTGTGGAAGCACAGGGATACACATGCCACCCAAACTTCTCAAACCTTTCAGTCCCAGGTGGACATTGTAGGAACCCAATGTGTACCATGATTGTATTTCAAACACTGACTGTGTGTATCCCACCCCCTTCTTCAGCAAATGAAATCCAAAGGAAAAAAAGATACCGACAAAGCTGTGTTCTTGCATTACAGCACACAAGTGTTAGGGCTTGTTAGGGCTTCTCTGCCTCTTACCTTCAACAAAGTCTTGCATCTATCAGTGGGAAACCCTGTTTGGGGTTCAAACAAGGGGGAAAGGAGGCTTGGTATGGTATTCACTATGTACAATGTATGTGTGAGAAAGAAAAGAGAGTCAGTTTCTACTGCATTTAAGGGTACAGACTTTGGCACCTTTAATTTTCCTTCTCCCTCTATCACCTCTATAAAAGCAAGGGTGCTTTTAAAGCTGTTATTTTCTGTCTTGTTTTTTCTTCATTTTCAGTGCACTATTCCTCTGTCATTCTCTCTGTCACAAAAATCAATAGATACTAATACCATTACATGGCCAAGGGTGTTAGCTTTGCAATAACTTCTGGGCACATAGACATGCAGTTTATAATTTATCACAAATCTTTAACCAACTCTTTTCCCCTTTCCTCTCTTCCACACCTCCCAGGGCCTCGTACTAAGACCAGACAGTGCTGTGATGCTCTAATGCACATCTTCGTTTTACGTGAATCAAATGGTCAAGAAAATGCTTTCTGTTCATACAAATATAAAATAAGCTTTGCTAAATATTACATTCACTTGTACAAGACCTAGGAATAACAAAACTTGCTCCTTTGTTTGTGAGATAGATATATGTAACAACATTTCTACTCAAAATTCAACAACTAAACCCACTGTGACAGTAAGTTTTGCCACATGGAAAATGGACTTCTTGTTTCATGGTATCTTTTCAGACCGCACTTCATATGCATTGCATTACAGAAAACAGTTATGTTGCAAGAACATTGTTACACTCCCTTTTATAGCTATATTATGAAATAGTGCAAAAGGAAAGGCAAATGCTTTTTCAGTAGACCACCAAGACAGTATTGCACTTCAAGAGAACAAATAGTCCAGACTTGATGCGGCATTCAGAAATCTTTCTTCTGCACAGTCATGGGTTTTATTCAGACATTCAGAGTAAGGAATATTCTGCTGCAAGAGATATAGATGCTGCTTGTTACTGGGAAAGAAGTCTTTTTTAATGCTTTTTAAGACAGTTTTATGTGTCTCCAACATATCATTGACCTGATTTGCCATAAATATATTGCTGTTTCAACTACCTTGAAAACAGTAACAAAACCCAACGGGCCCAGTCAGTCAGTCATGAAGATATACACATGTAACTGCCTCACAAGGTTGAAATTTCTGTTAAAAGAGAAAATAATTAAAGCACTAGATTACAATTTCTCATTTTAATGCTGCCTAATCCATCACAAATAATATAAAAATTCTGTTGTGATTTTGAAATCACTACACATTTTAAGTGAATGAAATAGGTGATGAAATATTACAAGGAAAAAGAGAGGCAGGCATGTCTTTTTATATGATAGGAGAGTATTTGTACTATGTCATTATCATTTGAGAGGGAGAGATATCTATCTGATGCATCAGTTTTGGTAAGGAGGAGAGATGTGATTCTTCCTTCAGCGAATAGATAACATAGATATATACAGATTTTTCTTAACTTACAGCTACAAACATAGTGCATGTCTTCTCCTAATAGCTGGTGACGCAGTTTATAAGCTTCACTTCAGAAAGAGCAAATCTAATATCCCCAGTAAATGTTCAGGAATTTTGTAGTGCTGACGACATAATGTATGACGACAAATGTGACCTAGAGGCACCGCAGCATGGCAGATACAGTATGTGCACAGCCTCTGGCATGTGCAGGTGCCAAAGAGGAAAAGAAGCAAGAAAATCCTTTCCCTTTAATTCACATCATTCCCATTTCCTGAAAGACAGGATTAGGCACATGTCAGTTACACGAGCTCCTACAATGTAGGGAAACAAAAAGGGTCCTTTAGCTGCAGCAGTAGTTGGAGATTCTCTATATTTTTCTTTACTTCAAGATTTGGAAGAGCTGTCTGGCAAATGAGGTCAAGATTGTAAGTGAGGTTAATGCAAGTCTCCTACTGTTAAGAAGTGAAGACTCCTGGAAAATAGAGAAGAATTTTCTCATATTCTTTCAAAATAAAATTCATGTGTGAGGCCTTTAGAGACTAGTGCTTCACTTCTTCAATATGGCTAGAAGTATTTCATCTTGTTTCTACAGAATGAGGAGGAACAGGTACAGGTAACATACACATATCCTTTACATCTCAAGTTATTTAGAACAGATGAATTTGAAGTTTCCTTATTCATCCTCAAAGGACTTGTCTAAGGAGCTCAATATTCACAGTTATGTATTTTTAAGCAAAACACTTAAAATTGTATCAGTAGCATACATGCTGATGGGTGTTTTATGTTCTGTTTATATAAAAGCCCATTCAAGTAACTGTGTTTCAGCCTTTGGGGATGGCAGTAAGGGAGGCTTCACTTGATGAACTGCATTGAGTTACCACTGAGGAGTCCCTGCATACATCTCTAGCAATATAATTTTCATGTTCTTTCTTCAGCAGACAGCAGCGTGGTCATTAGAGAATACAAGAAAGAGTTTTCCAAAGCTTGATAGGCTTCTGCCTTCTACATCTATCAGTACCTTGCCCACAAGTACAAGCTTTTGTACTTGACTATGGACCCACCAGCATGGGTTTGATCTACTTAGTTTAGGTTTTCTAGTTTTTCCCACCTTTCATGTCCGAAGGGGATGCTTTAAAAGTCCTACTCGGTACACCATCACCTGGAGTTCAAAATTCAAAGACTTTACACCTTGTGCTTAATTTTCCCCTTTCACTTTCTCCACCCAGAACCTCCCTTCCCACTAGACAAGGATGACAAGTCCATCATCATGCATATATATTATCCTCAGCTGAATTGTGTCTTTGGCAATCAGACTGTGGTAAATAAAAGATATGGCCTAAAGAGGATTCTGCTTTGGTTCTTACTTGCTTTCAGCACAGAGAATAAAGAAAGGGATGATTCTTCTCTTTTTGTAAGAGGCAGGTATCAAAAGAAATAATTTAGTGTGGAAATTCTGTATCTATGAATCTGGTATCTTTTCTAAAACAGACTGTTCTGCAATACACTCACATAACCCAATTATATGATTGGTTTCATCTTTTGACATGCATTTCTTTCTTCCTGATGGCAAACTAATCATTGGACTGTGCACTTGTGCAAAGCAACCTCTTGGACAAATTCTACTTGAGAGTTTTACCACATTATAGCTGTATTTTAATAAGCCTACGATCTAACAGACAACAAAGTAAATAGGAAAAGCTCTGCTGGAGCCAGACTCTCTCTGGGCTTTTCAGCTGTTTCTGTATGTAAAATGATTAGTACATGATTACATATTCATGCATGGGGGAGAACAAGTCCAGATTTAACTGTCAATATGTATATGTGCATACCACAGTACCCAATTTGTTGTTATTAAAAAAAACTAATAAACAAGGCTTTGTGAGTTTACTTTTCATTAGAAAAGCTCAATAAACACAAGTGCTGGCTTTCTCCTAATCTGCTCTCAGCAAATAACCTCAACATAACTTATTCTACCCAGTGAAAATTTTCAGTTTATCAGTTTAAAATTGATCGCTCTTTTCTTGTTTACTGTTGCAATAATGGGTCTGCAGCTGAAAGAAAAGAGGTTTATTCTTATAAAAAAAAAGAAACACAGCCATATTCATGTCAACATATTTTCCTGGTATTGTAGAGTTATAAAAATGGCGAAGGGGGGAGGGGGTTGCCACTGTGCAAATTTCTGTTAAATAGATGAAACAATTCCATGAAGTATGGCTTCCCAGTTCTGGCAGCTTCGCCTGCTTTTATTCCACTTATATTTTACTGAATAAAATTGTCTTCTACTATGCCTGCATCTCTAACTGTCTTGGTAAAGCAATATCCTGCTGGTCACAACATTAAGTTTTGCTGAAGTCATTGGTATCTCAAGGTATTCAACATCTCACTTAGGCTCTGATCCAAAATATACTGAGATAACTGATGCATTCCTCTTACCAGAGTGCGCTTCACATCCCAGTCACCTGGACAGGCCCTTTTTCCACCAGGTATTCTGTAATGCTCTACACCACTTGCACTGAACTCAACTATTCAGAAATTGTGGTGTTGACAGGTGGCTAGTAAATTCCCTTATACCCGAAGAGTGCACAGCTGTATTACTGCTGGCTAAGGCCATGCACCCTTGAAGTCAAAGATGACTCCTCCAGTAATACCAAGGGGAGCTGGAACAGTTCCTTTGGTCAGCATACCCTGGCCCACAAACCCAACAGCGTCTGTAAGCTGCTAAAGTTGAAATCTTCAGAGGAAAAAAGATTTGTATTACATTTGCTGGCACAGTCATAAAAATTTTTCACCTACTCAAGTGAGTTCCAAGTGTCCTTCTCCAAAAACATCTCTTCTATGTTTTGTGGACTTTTCTAAATATCTGGCTTATCTAAATTTGTTGCAGATAAAACAGAAGCAAATTAAAGAACTGCATTAAAAAAAGTAGTGCCATCCTCTTAAGTCTTGCTGCTTATTTTATGGGAGTCCAGCAGAGGTCATACGAGGGACAGTGACTCCTTTCAATAGTTTGATCCCGCCATTCTCTCCCTTCAGGGGCCACGTAGGCAGTCTCAGAGGACAAAGGTTGGAGTTGGAATCACTCTAAGGCTCATCCCCTGGGCTGCAGTCCATGACGTAGAATGGTAACAAGCAATTGAACGAGCAACTTGTCCCTAATGATGTCCAGAACCTTGGGGAAAGGCAATTCCACATGGACATGTTGGTCTAGTAAAGTACCTTGTCTCCTGCTCCATCTGTGTAATCTTTTCTCCACGGTGAAAACAATAGGGCTGAGCTGAGCTCACCGCCTTACCCACGGGGAACTCCTGACTATTGAATGCCTAATATCACAGTCCTAACACTGTGTGGAAAAAAGTTCCGATACTTAAAAAGTCTTCCCAAAGGTATTGGATTGGAAAAAAGTTCCGATACTTAAAAAGTCTTCCCAAAGGTATTGGATTAAGTAGGTCAGTCTCTTGCCTAGTCAACACAGCTCCTTCACTTTACTACAGAGCAGCCATTAGACTGCACTTTGAAGCAGTGTTTTCCCATTTAAATTATCTGTCTGCGTTAAGGTAACAAATAACTACATAAGACATTTAACTATTAATCTCTGGTCTTTTATATCACTGGTTTGGCCTTGCAAGTGCAAGCTGGTACCCAGCCTCAGCTCTCGCTGAGTTCACCTGAGCTGAAGATCTTGAGCATCTATCTTACAACAGACACACAGTGCAAATCATCCTTAGAGCCTTTGTATACCCTTTTCCCTCTTTGTTGCCTACATCTTCTGACCCATCTGTTTTTAAAGTGATACCTCTGAGGGAAAGTGAATGTTTGCTGTTATATCTTGCTTGTGCCCAACTGCCACTTTACTGCATAACCTCTATTTTGCTGCATTCTCCAACAGTCCATAAAAGTTAGACAAAAAAGGAAGCTACTCTGTAGAGTCCAGTTGGTTGACATTGGTGTTAGTTGCCTTTCCCATATCTTAGGATTTAATAATTAAATTTCTGCAGAAGATCTATCGCACAGAACTTTATTCTCAAACATTGAGGCTTTAGTTTATTTTGAAAAATCAGATGCATTTTATATTTATTTTTGCATTATTTTGGTATAATACCTTTTCATTCCAATAATCACTTGGTTTAATTTTCTGCACTATGTATTTTTTTCTTCTCCCATCACCCAAGTAGCTGTTTAATGGTTAGCTACAAATTTGCATTTGTTTGATCTCAGGTGTCTTTCTGCCTAAAGAATTAGTGGTGCTTTTGATAATATATACTCCAAAGGTATATTGTTTTGAAAAACTCTTTTGACCTACTTGTTTCCATAATGTTTGAGGTTTCTGTCAATGTGATTTCTCTTTATCATTTTTCTTCCCTTCCCTTTACCAGAGGCTGATTTTCTTCTAACAACCTATTTCAATTCAGTAAAACTCCCTTTATTTTTTAATTTTCTTCAGTTATTGGAGTCCCCAGATTCCAAAAACATTAATTTTACATTTTGTCAAACAGACGGAAGTTCAGTAGATTCAAACAGAACCAGACTGAATAATCTTACCTATGTAATGTCCTTCTACTCCACTTTGAAAAATTCAGCAACTGTAGATGAAATTCTTGTTCCTGTGACAGGCTGAAATGAAAATTAGAGTAAGTCTTATTTCATTAGATATGAAATATAAAACTCTTTGTCACTGTTTTGAAAAAATAAAAATTATTCATATCCCATTATACAAGTAACATTCAGACAGTCCTGATCCATCTAGTAGGCATTTTATTTTACAAAGACCCCAATCTTGCAATCCAATCTGAACAGAAGAGCCCTTTCACTTCCACTGAAAGCCAGTGAATCTATTAGGCACTAGGTTTATAGAGGTGTTCTGGCACTTTAAAATGCAGACAGGCTCATAACAAAATCTTTTACAAATGTACAGAAAGTGAATTCCCACTGAAATAACTTCACTCCAGCTTATTTCTGTGTCTATAACATACCCCATTATATTTTAAATGAAACAAGGTGCAAAAAATTGAAATATAATTTTGGTTTACATTAAAAAAAAAAATTGAAAATTCTGTCCCATGGAACAAGAAAACGATAATTTAGAGAATGTTCTGGACATTTTTTTTTAAAGACCTTTGAATCTGGGGGAAGACGATTCATCTCTCTGAACTCTGTCATGTGTTCAGGGATGTGGTGGGTACTGCATCGTTTCCACTTCCAAACAACACCAACAGCACATGCTCACAAAGAGGCAAAAGGGTTCATTTCGCATCTGCACATCCAATCCTTGCACCGCTAGCTAGAGAACCAAGGCTGGGATTGCTAATTTCAGTTTTTTAAAAGGAGACTATTTTGTTGAAAAGCAGAATAGCTTCACAGTCAATATAACATGCTTTTAATCATAGAATCATAGATTGGTTTGGGTTGAAAGGAACCTTAAAAACTATCTAGATGCAACCCCCCTGCCACAGGCAGGGACACCCTTCACTAGACAAGGCTGCTCAGAGCTGCATCCAACCTGGCCTTAAATACTTCCAGAGATAGGGCATTCACAACTCAATAATTATACAGTATTACAAATACACCAAAAAGGCAATTATCAGATTTGAGTTATTATGCTGAGTTTGAAGATCTTTCCAGGTTATTTCTCAGGGATGACTGTATTTGTCTTCAAGAGTAACAACATTTTCAAATTTACTTTTTAGAGAATATGAGAAAAACTTCACTAAGTTTTAGCCAACACTGGAGAAAACCCAAACTCAGAATTGGTACTTGCAATATGAATGAAGGGCTCCTTAGAATTAAAATATATTTGTATGTTTGGTTATATATAACACCATCTATTCTAACAAGAAAGACTATAAATGGTTATGTAATGATAAATTATTAAAAATTATCACTTACCAAATACAGAAAGGTTTCTCTAAATACCACTGTTACTTTTTCTTGGAAAGAACAAATGTTTAGGAAATGACTGCAAACAAAACTAACAAGTACAGACACAGAATAAGAACTCTCAGATATCTCAAGCTAATTTTATAAATCATTGTGTAATTTACAGAGCAAGTTTATGAAGTTGCTAAATTAGTATTCCGGGATTTCACTGGAAATGTCCTTTCCTGTACCATTACCCTCAGCACTAGCTCAAAGGCCTTTATCAAGAGCTCCTACCCTGCAGACACAGTGCAGTGATACCAGTCGTGCAGCTGAGAACTGAGCCCGAGCAGCAGCTCTTGGCCGAATCACTGCCTGTACCTGTAATTATTAGTGTTTCACAAGTGCCCACACTGGGCAAGGTCTCGCTTATTTTATAAGTTCTGGGTATCTAAAACAAATAAAGAGAAACATCAAAATAAAGAGAAAATTAAGCATCTTTACAGCATAACACTATCATGCTTCTACAATAATTTTGAACATTTATCATCTAAAATTAGGAGTTAAGGAGGGAAAACAGCAGAAATTGTTATCACAAATTTAGAGAGAAAACTGATTACAAACATTTGAGAAATCTTTCTGAACAAGACAATTTTATTCATACAAACTGTTGTAATTAGATATTCATTATCTCTCCCCACCACTGATGAAGATGCTTAAACTGCAATGGGTAAGGCTATGAAGAATTGGCCATTCCATGTTCATACGGACCCTTAGTATCTCTTTACAACTGATTGAGAATGTTTTCTGATTTATACTGTAAAAAAAAAAAGTTTAAACTGCTTGACAAATATTTCATTGTCCCTATACAGCTCACTGCTGCCACTTGTTTGGAAAACTGAAAGGTAAGTTGAAAAATGCACCTTTTCCATTTTCATCTCTAATTGAATTCTCTCTTGACCCCCTTATTCCCCATGGCTGTATTTCAGGTTTTGATGATAAGAAAAGGAATTTTGTATTTGGATAATACAATTTTCTCACTTGCCTTCAGCGACCTTCAGCTCAATTTCCTCTCCCCAGAGATACTGTATATTATAGAATTGAATCAAATTCCTTATTCATAGAAAAAAAGTTCCAATTTAATCTGAATATTCAGCATTTTACACTGGTCAGGGTGATGGATGGCAAATTGAAATGCTTTTGGTTCAGGTAATCAAATGGTAGAATTCAGACTTGTATTGAAAAAAATAATGAAGTCTATTCAATATTCTCATAAGGTGCAAAAAATGCACATTACATGGTAGAACCGGGGTTTTTTCTTATTATCTAACCAATAACATCTCCACTGCAAAAAGTATAGTAAAACATTAAGAATTTATGTAGGTTAGAACATGTGAAAAGCAGCCACCTTTGGGGGAAAATGCAGGCATCCTAAGAGTGCACAGATGAATGAGTACAAAACTGGGGGAAAAACAGACCCGTTCTCAGTATGTACCTGCAATATTCAATGGTGGGTTACTGAAGCCTATTAATATGTTTTAAATGGTTTTTGAGAAAGAAACACAGCCCTTTTAATCACTTCAGTTTGTTTGATACACTAAACCACTGCAATGTTTCATTTCCATCCCCAAAAGTTTTGTCAGGTAATGTCATCAGGTATCTCATTACTTCCAAAGGACTACTATTTCATTTTAGAAAATCCTCTTGCTACTTGTGAAGTTCAACCCCAAAACAACAATTGATTTGAACAATACCAGTTTGGCACCACACTATTGATGAAACCTACTTGGACATTTGGGCTTGGACAAGATGTCTCCAGGAAAACAAGAGGATAATGATGCTGCATAAATTTGGTTTGGTTTAAAAATTCCATCAATAGTTACTTTCTTTCCTTCTAGAGGTGCACGGAATTATGCTGTTTGGTTTTCAAATACTGTATACCAGTTATTTCTTTTCCAATTATTTGGAGTATTTAAGCCACAAGGAATGCCTAACTAGAGGCACTGCTAGCATTTAATTAAAAATGCAGTGCAACAACCTAAATGTTAAGGCATTGTATTAAAAATGAGTCCTAGGCTGCCCTTACTTACTGTACTACAGTTTGTGCCTCCTCCATGTTTCTGCTCTCACCTCACACACACAAACCCGGTGCACAGACATTATCCAGGAGAGCAGGATGAGGAGAACTCCTGTTCAGAGTAACCTCCCCATACCTGGCAGATACAAGTTGACCGTCACAACTGGGGAAGAACATTTTTCACTGTTTTTCCTTCCCCCACACCACAAGCAGCAGCGCTCAGACTTGATCTTCCCCTGTGGAAACACAGAGCTCCGCATGATGCTGGGCATGCTCACAGGGCATTTGTGCTCTCTAACCTATGGGTGGAGTTTGCCTTATCAGTTTGTGCAGTTTCACAGCCACAGGGTAAAGATGGGGCATAAGGCAAGTGGAAAAAGTATACACAGAAGCACTCTCAGGAGCAGGATAAGTGCTCAGATTACCAAGGATAATGGCTTTTAAAGAAATATTTACAAGTTAAAGCTCTTAATGTTGAACTAACTCTTAAACTAAGAAACATTGGCAGGAGATGGTGAATTCTAGCAAGAACTTGTGACCCATCAGCAGTTGTGGAGAGGAGAGCTGAAACTAAGACACACAAATATATTCATTTCAGTCAAGGCTCTGGTTAAAAAAAAAAGAAAATCACATATTTTCAACCTTTCCTGTAAGAGCAATTTAGGAACCAAACATTACATGCATCACTGTATGGTGTAAGGGTGGTTCTGCAACAGAAGCCACTAACAGGTACACTGATGAACAAGAAAATAGAGCCCAGCTACTGTTTCCAGATCCCTTACATCTTCACTACTTGCAGGAATGTAAGTAATTAAAATGCTATATTTTATAGGTTAAAGTGAATAGATACCAAATAGATACACAAAGTTTGAGGAGTTTTATGTAATCAGAATCACAAACATGAACTTACGATGCCATAGAGGAGGATTTAAGCATCCAATTTTGAAGTAATTCAAGTACAAGCTTGTCTTCTGTCTTGAACAGGATAGAAAACAAGTGCATAGTTCTGACTAATCTATTATCTTCATTTCAAGGTCCAGAACACTAAGGACATTTGCTGCATGAACTTACTTCTGCTGAGAATTATTTGGAATGTCTTTTGTGAACACCTCTATGGGAATATAAGAAGTGTAAGACACGTGACAGCAATTTTTACTACACAGCAAAAAGGAAAATTAGAAAAATATTTTAATTTTGTTGAAAAGTTGCATTCCAATCTTGCTCCTTCTAGAAAGGTTCTTAGTACCAGTCCTCGTAGAAGAGCTAAGTATGGAGTCAGGACAAGCTATGTGAGGAGGTGCTTAAAAGTCAGGAAACAGCAGCATTGAAATACTAATACAAGCTGGTTTCATGTTACCATGGGGACTATTCCCAAAGGCCATATTAGCCTATGGCCACTAAGCCCCATGGGGGGACTTTCACAACCAAGGGATACCAACAGGCTCTTCTGGAGGGCAGTTCAGATCAGGAAACTAGCTCCAGCCCAGAGGAGTCTGCATCACCCAGATAAATTCAGCCACTGTGAATACTCTTCATACATTCAAATTACATTCTTTAGCTGCAATTATTTTGCCCAGGATCATGTGGAACATTATGCAAGCTTTGTCTTCTTCTAGTGTGCACTTTTCTCATTTCCATAATAGTCCAGTATTGGATCTATACCTTGCCAGTTGCTGACTGCTGCCACATTTACTTCTTTTTTCAGCTGGTAGTATTAAAGGGTAGATGTTGATTACAGGGACTATTTCTCTAACCTTGTCTCTGAGACAGAATATTTAGTTGGGAACAGTATCGTTCATCACAGCTGCAGGCTATTTGATAAATGCTTCTTAAAAGCCAGACTCCTTGTCTGCTGGATATGCTGCCTCACTGAGGACCGGGGAAGTAACGCAGCTCAAGGTAGCCATCGTTAGTGCCCCTGCAGTGCTCCTTTCAGACCAAAGGACAAACATGGTTGTGACAGTGTGCAAAACACTCTGGCCCAGCGTTCAAGGGGCTTTTGTTCTTCCTCTGTGTGCTAACCCCAGTGAGCATGGAGAGGTTCCTATGTTAGCTGGCACAGCACGCGTGAGCTGCTGATACACTCTGAATGCACGCCAGCTTGGGTAGCAATTTAATAAAGCAGCTGAAGCTAATGCCATTTTTTGGCACCACATAAGAGAGTTTGTTGTAGGGTCACATATATGCATATAAAGGGTCATGTACCAGCAAATTTTCAGGAAATAGTAGACATGCCCATTATTAGACTGAATTGCTGTCTGGCTCCAATATCTAAAATATGTAGCCAACTCTTAACCCTACGTCTCAGCATTCTGATGCACTTAAATTAGAAAAACGTGTAGGGTTTCTGTGTCTTAAGTGAAGTTTCTAAAGTAGGAGAAGAATATCAAGAAAGTAGCACCAGATTCTATACAGAAATACTTGAAGAGCAATACTGCTGGAATTAGTGCCACTACTGACACAATATTTTGATTAATAAACACTTTTCAAAATCTGAGATTGCCTCTAAAATCTTGATTTTAAAGAAATTAATCTGGGGCTCATATTTTGTTTTCAATTAGGATTTTTGAACCGTTAATTTTGTATTTCCAATACTTTCTTTGCAACTACAAGGATGCCTTTTAACATGCATGTTTAATGGAAGATAACATTATTTCATAATCACGGGCCTCTGGAGCTTTATAAGAAAAACACTAAATCTTATTAAACTTGTGATAAAATTATTGGTGTTGGCAACCTTGCAGACATATGCCTAGAGCTGCAGAGTGTTTTCCTCCCCTAACTACTGTAACTAAAAGGACTTTAATGAGAGCAAAAGAATGTGGCTCTGTCTGCCCAGAATCTTTCGGAATTTTCACTTTTCCCTAATGAAAATGAAAACAAATACTTTTCTTTTTTTTTCCTGTAAGCTTTTACGGACATCTGAACTGACTTTTGTAATGAAGAAGGATTAAGCAAACTCAGGAAAATTATAAATGTGGTTTGTATTAGTGTACTAATTAGATCATAAATTTAGAAATAGTTAATCTTTTCATTTTGCTGAATGAAAATAGCGGTCAAATTGCAGATCAGATCTTGTAAATGGAGTAATGCAGTGGTGAATTAAACCCCCCAGAGCATAGGCGTCTGATCTCATAGCATTATGAAAACTGGAAGTCTTGCTACTGGCTTTGAAGAGCACAAGGTG
Source organism: Oriolus oriolus (assembly GCA_013400235.1). Lineage (NCBI taxonomy): Eukaryota > Metazoa > Chordata > Aves > Passeriformes > Corvidae > Oriolus > Oriolus oriolus. Next base: position 101,826 of record VXBT01007850.1, read on the forward strand.
AATTTAGCCAAAGTTGTAAAATATTACTCAAGCAGCCAGATACTTAGCAGATAATAATAAAAAAATGTGATTTATTAGGTGTGTACTTCTCATTGTATTGTAATCCAACAACTAACTATATTAATTATTTTTAGTTCCATGAGCTAATTAGAGCAGTGGTAGCTGGCAAAATTCTGTGGTTTACTGCAGTTTCTATTTAATGTATGTAAATATGTACATGGATATTCAAAGGACCCTGCCCTAGAAATATACATGTTATTACAGAAACAATTGTGGGTACCAAGTAATAAAAATACATTTGTTCTTTACATGATTTACATTTTTTTAGAACTGCAAAGTAGAAAAAGAGTAGAGGTGCTGTTTTACACTGCCCCATTGATAATGTGATGTAGATTGCTCTGATGAAACAAAGAAAAATAGATTCTATCCCAAAACAAGTTTAGGTCTCAGTTCTTCAGACTGGGTCCTAGCCAGGTGATGGAGATGCAAGAGCCAAGCACCTGGGCATGGTAGCAGACAAGTAGCTGGCAGACATTACAGGCTGCTGGATAGAATAGCTCAGAGTCTTCTCTCCCCTTTAATGATTGCACCAGGACAAGGTTAGAAGAGAACTGGGCTCAGTAACACTCAACGTGGAGAACGAATGGACTCCCATTCTCACACCCCATAAACATCCTCACGCACACCTTGTTAAACACCACCCCAGAGACTGCATTTCAAGCAGCTTTCCATAAACTCCATGTGACCTGGATACAATGCTAGATAAAACCATTGGATAAAATACAGCACTAGAAGTATGTGAACCTGGGATTAGAAGATCAGGGTGACTTAATGCGGAACCAGCCTTCACATCTGGACGGACTGCTGTAAACATCGCTCAGTCCGAGGCCCCTGTGGAAAAAAACACACCAACAGTAATGCAGTAAAATGTGTAAGAACTGCTCATTGCTAGAGTCCTACAGTGATATGCAGTAGGAATTAATCTAAAAACACGATGGCAAACAACTGCTGAATCAATTTTCTTCTTTGGCTTGTAGTACACCTGCTCTTATAGTATCTACATTTTATACTCTTTTTTTTTCCTTGCAGACATGTAAATATTCCTGCATTAAACCAACTACTCAGGTAAGGAGAGAGCCAGTGACAAGGCCTTATTCTAACTACATGGTGCATGTGATAAGGAGGAAACAAAATGTGTCTGCAAGCACAGAATGTTTAAATGCCTCTACTCATGACACGAGCCGGCAAGTTACAAAAGAATTTGTAATTATATCTCTGATTTGCTCTTAAGGACTTGTGCATCAGCAAGCTATTAAACAGATTCTATAGTACTGTAGTATTCTGCCTCAAGGTGGTAGAAGACAGAGAAAATTCAAGCCTCAAGTCTCAATATCAGACTCTTCTGAGAGCATTGCTGGCTGCCAAACATGTGCACCAAGACAGCATTGCTGACATATTTTTGCCTGCATATGATGCTACTTCTGGAGGCCATCTGACCTATAGTTCACTATCCCAGCTCTATTTTTGGTAAGCTGCTGCAAGAAAGGATGGAGTGGCATAGTTAGCTGGTATGGGTGCATAGTTCAATGGATTACCAGTTACTACAGTTTTCTTAGTATTTATCTTCATTTTAAATGACGCAGCATAAGGCATGCAAAGCCCTCTCCATTCCCCCACAAATTAGTATAAGGACTAGGAATTTGAGTGACAGTATGTTAGACTTTATTCTTTACTTAGTGGAAAGTAACATTTACACTCCCCTGAAGTCTCTCTGACTGCATACCATAAACAGGTTTACAAGGAACATCACCTTGGCAGCACAACCTCAATTAACTCATCTGGCCAAAATTTTCAATAACAACAACTTAAATAAAAGTGACCAGTTTGTCAGAGCCATTCAACACACTCACTTCCAACTAAGTTAGCACATCAGGAAATCAGGACACAGTTATTTTAGTGCTTATATATAGGTTAGAACTGGACTTCAGATACCTAAATTTGAAAGTTGCAAAATATGTCAGCAAAAGCATTAGAAAAGCATTAGAAAAACAAAAGCCTAATCAAAATGCAATATTCTGCTTAAAGTAGCATTCTAAAGAGGTACTGTAGTTCTCTTCCCTGAGTGACAGGCTATCATGGTTTAACCCCAGCCATAAACTAAATACCACACAGCTGCTCACTCACTCCCCTACCAGCAGGATCAGGGGGAGAATTGGAAGGGTAAAAGTGAGAAAACTTGTGGGTTGAGATAAACACAGTTTAAGAGGAAAAGCAAAAGCTATGCACACAAGCAAAACAAAACGATGAAATCAATTCGCTGCTTCCATGGGCAGGCAGGTGTTCAGCCATCTCCAGGAGAGCAGGGCCCCATCACGCACAACAGTGACTTTGGAAGACAAACACCACCACTCCAAACATCGCCCCCACATCCTTCTTCCCCCCACTTTTATACTGATCATGATATCATATGGTCTGGAATATCCCTTTGGTCAGTTGGGGTCACGTGTCCTGGCTCACAATCTCCCATGCATCCATAGTCTGTTCATCACCATGGCAGTAGAAANGTCTCTGTGTTATCAACCGTGTTCAGCACAAATCCAAAACACAGCCCCATACCAGCCCCTGTGAAGAAAGTTAACTCTACCCCAGCAAAAACCAGCACAAAAGGCGTATGAAAAGCTCCAGAATAAGGACTCAGAGAGATCCTGCAGTGAACTGTATTTTGATGTCAGGCACGTGTTCCACCCCAGCGTGCGACTCTGTTTAACAATGATGACTCTACCTTTGAGACTGGATGAGAAAATATCTAACACAGCCCTGTGCAAGCAAGTAAATATAATGCTCTGAACACATTTATCCTATCTAACTTTAGACTTCTAAAACATGGTTGTGTATGCTTCAGATACTAATAGAGATTCTTATTAAGTAGTGGTGAGGAACACTTTTAAGCCATGTTATAACTGATCTAGGTTAGATGTGTACCTCTGGATAACATTTATCAGGCCTTAGAAATGTTGCTTTACTATAGTACAGAGGGATTGGAGAAACCTTTTTATTACCCGTATGTCTAAGTTGTACAGACCCAAGGTTGTCAGGCAAGAAGCCCAGCCCTCACTGCAAAATGCTGATTAGGAACGGAAATGTTCCTTATGAACAGCACTGCCCTGTGTCACTGTACACAGTGACAAATAAAGGCAAAGGAAGACTTCAATATTTAGCCAGGAACATACACTGGCAGTACTGCTAACACGACACTTGCTGAGTCAAGACCAGTGAAGCAAGGTCAGAAAGGAGCTGTAGGCAACAGAGCCAACAAGAGCTGGATGTGGCTCTTCAGTCTCTGCCCCAGGGTTAGTGCCTCCACGCACGGTATGGAGGGAGGTACCGTGCTACACGGATACACCAGCATGGGTGTACTAACTCCACTGCACTGGGTTGTTAGGCCCAAGCACTCCTATTATTAATTGGCTTGAGTGATATCTGCACACCACTCTCCTGCACTTATTAAACAAGTGCCTTACCTAAAGCATAATCTGTGTCCTTTACAGCAATGCTAAGTGTAACCCCATCACTAAACTTTCAGGTATCAGTTGGATATTGCATGCTCAGTACTTTAATATTTAATAATTTTTGAGTGGATTTTTAAAGGACTCCATCCTTAAACCAGATGGATACATTTCATATAAATGGTAAGACACTAGAACAGATTTTTGTCTTCCATATATTGAAAGCATCATAGAAAAGGCTCAGCTTCTGTACTTACCACGTCAAGCAAGAACAAGGAAATAGCAGTCAAAAAGGATTTCAAGTTTCAATTCTTGGTGGAAGATCTGAACAAAAAGTTTCAATTTAGATACTTTTCCATTTTTGGCCAAGTTGGAGCCCCTGTATCTTTACAAACACACACCCCTACCAGCAGATACACTGCTGAGTAAACCTGATTAATCCAGACACAAGTTCAAAACATCTGCCTCAATTGGCAGTACTGATACAACGTGGTGAGGATGCCCAGAGTGTCTTCTGCTTGACAGAAGGCACATGGAATTGATTCCTCTCTCACACCAATGTTATCCATGACACAGTCTAATAAAGTCAAAGTTAGAATTGCTTTGAATCTACACTAGCATGCATGAGAGAACACTGTGACTGTGTGCATCTCTCAGAGGGTTTTTTTGCATTTCTTTTTTCTTATTTCTCATGTTCCTCTGGGAGATCTCATTGCCAGTTTCAACAAAGGGCATCATCTCTTTGCAGATGATATCCAACTCTACAACTCTGTCAAGTCACTCTCTGATCCCCTTCTTGCCACCTGTCTTCAACATGTCAATCAACAGATGGCTACACCATCACTAAGGAATGCTTCAAAGGCATTCAAAATGTTTTAAAAGTCCTCTTTGTTCCATGTCTCTTGCTCTGCTATCAGTCTTCTTAATTCAGCCCTTCAGTTCTCTGCCAAAAATCTTGCTGCTATCTGTAACACAGGGTTTTGAATTTCTTCTCCCCTACTTAAAAGTAACTTCCACAATATTTACAGATTTATCCACACTTTGACATCTGCTTACTCTGTGTTATGTTGAATGTTTTACTCCAGTTTAAAATAATGCCATTTTTTCCACTTTGGTTTTCTAAAAACATATTTTCTAACTTCATCAACCAACAAGCAGGAAGCAGAATACTACTCTACTTCAAAAGGTGGAGACTCCCTCAAGAACTTTCAAGATCTTCTTAAATGCAGAATCCCATTTTAAGATTTGTGAAAATATATTTCAGTGTCTACAGCAGGAAGTTAAAGCCTTCTGATATACATACAAGAGTAAGACTGGTTTTTGCCAGATGACTCTATTATTATCATCAAAATATCATTCTGGTATTACCTAAAAATAACCGTGTTGGACTGTACCAGATTTCTCTCACAGCATCTCAGCTTTTGCTTCTCCTCAGCCCTTTCTTATCTCTGTGTCCTCTTTACAAGCTGCCAAAAATTAGAAAGCAAGCCCATTCCTTCACTTACCCTATTTTAATCTTGCCTGCATTTTCAAGCCTTCTCTTCAAACCATTGTATCATCTTTGGTACAGCCCCATTTCCACAGCAGTAACGTTCCAGTGATTTGTAATAGTAACCTGTCATAAATCTGGAGTGTCTCTGCTGGTAAAGGAAGTGGCAGAATGTAAAATGGATAAACAAAAGTAAAGTGTAACCACATGAGGAAAAATCAGTGCAGTGGAAGTAGGGAATCTGATGTAAAAATACCAATGAGTCGCTCATGTAAAATACACCTAAGAAAAGAACTATACGGGCCAATGATCAACCACCTAAACCCCACTGACAAGTGTACCTGGGGGGCCTCACAGGGGTGCCCTTGAAGGCTGACGACAAATTCCCAGTGTATGTTTTCCAGTACAAAAAAAAGGGCTGCAAACAGATTGGCACACATCATTCTCTTAGTAAGGGGATTATCCTTCTACTGCCTCCACCTCCTCTTTCATCCTATCATTTGCAATCCTGTCACACTAGTGGTAACCACAGCCATTGTGTGGAAAGATCATTTAGTGTTCTCCTTTTAACAGCATTTAGCAGCTGGAACCAGCTCACTTTCACAGAATCACAGAATGGGTAAATTGTGTGGAAGGGATTACAGTGGGTCATCTGATCCAACCTCTCTGCTTAGGCAGGGTCGTCCTAGAGCACATGGCATAGGAGTGCATCCACATGGTTCTTGTACATCTCCAGTGAGGGAGACTCCACAACCTCTCTGGGCGATCTGTTCCAGTGTGTGTGGTCACCTGCACAGTAAAGATGTTCTTCCTCATATTCAGGTGGAGCTTCCTGTGCATCAGTTTCTGACCCTTGCCTCATGTCCTAGTGGTTGGCACCACCGAGAAGAGTCTGGACCCATCCTCTCAGCACACCCCGTTTAGATAATTATACACATTAATAAGGTCCTCTCCTCGCCATGTCTTCTCGAGGCTGAACAGTCCCAGCTCCTTCTGCCTTTCATCTTAAGACAGATGCTGCAGTCACCTTATCCTCTTTGTCAACCTCTGCTGGACCCTCTCCAGCAGCTTCACGTCTCTTGTGCTGGGGAGCCCGGAACTGGACACTCCAGATGTGACCTCACCAGGGCTGGATCCCCTCCCTCGCCTCCCTCGACCGCTGCTGCTCTTCCTAATGCATCCCATGGACAGCTTGCTGTCCAAGGATCCCCTGGTCCTTCTCCGCAGAGCTGCTCCCCAGAAGGTCAGCCCCCAGCCTGTGCTGGTGCCCAGGATTATTCCTGCCCAGGTGCAGGACCCTGCATTTGCCTTTGTTGAATTTCAGACAGTTCTCTGACGCTGTCTCCAACCCGCCGAGGTCCGTCTGAAGGGCTGCACAGCCCTCTGGGATGGCGGCCACTCCTCCCGGCTTTGTGTCATCAGCAAACTTGTTGAGGAGATACTCTGCCCCTTCATCACTTTGCCAGCTCCTCTCAGAGAACCAGTGGGGAGCAGCCTGTGAGACGCCGAGACCGTGTCAGCGCTCTGAGCGGGGCGCAGGCGGCGGCGGCGGCGGCGGCACCGCGGTGACCCGGGCACGGCAGCGCTGCGGCGGCCCGGCAGCCCCGCGCGGCCCGTCGCCATGGCGACCGGCNGGAGGTGGAGCGGGGCAGGTGAGCGCGTCTCTCCCATAGTGTGGAGCCACGTCGTTTCTGAGCTGCTTCTGCGGGGCGAAGCGCGGCGCTCGCCTCAGGGGAGCGAGCCTGTAGCGGTGGCGCCGGCTCCCCGTGCCCGAGGCGGCGCTGGGCTGGCCCTTCCCCAGGACCGTTTCTTTCCAAGCGAATGGCGCTCGAGGCTGGCTGGGCACAGCCGCCAGCGCCGTGGGGTGTTGAGCTTAAAAAAGTAGGGAAGCGAGGTGGCCTTCAGTTTCAGAAACGGACTGACTGAACTGCGAAGTTATAGCGGTTTGGAAAGTTTAAGTGGTGTAGTGTTAAAAGGCTTCTGGTTCTGCCGTGGGACGAGGATGAGCTTTAGGTTTTAATAGGACGTTCGTTTGCTAGGTGTTACTCGTTTCCAAATTGAAGTACTTGTTTTCAGGCTTATTCAGCCAAGTATTTGCATATAGAATCATAGGATAGAATTATTTAGCTTGGAAGAGACGTGTGAGATCATGAACCATATATCTTTTATCATATGCTTTACGCATGTAGATCAAATCCTGCGAAGGGCTTTAAAAAAACACAAACAAAAACCCACAAATATAAGGAGGCATATGTTTTATTTGAACTGTACCAAATCATGATGTAATTGGATGCTGAAAATTTTGATAGTAACTTGGGTTCTGTTCTCAGTGTTTCATTCCAGTCCTCTGTCTCTCTAACACAACAAAACAAAACAAAAAAACCAACCAAAAACTGTTTGTTTCAGGTGAGTCACTGAACCTGAAATCATACTATCCCAATTCTTGAGTTACATTGGATTTTACATTGGTTTTGAAAAACTGCAAAAGTGAATGTCAAATATAAGGTTTTTAAAATATCAAATGACAGAGCTTTGGGAATCACTCACGTAGGGGGATGCACAATTTTAAATCCATACCACAACCTCAGAATGAAAATAGGGCCTTCAAGTCTTAGTTCTAAATCTCTTGACTGAAAGACTTGCTTTTTAAATCTTATTTGTTCAATCACCAGGGCTTAGCATAAACTGCTTAGACATTTAGTTCTTAGCATGTTCAGTTATAAGTATTTTCAAGTCTTGTTTGTCATCATGCATGTGTTTTTATCACATATTCTTAGAAGATATTTTTAATATTTGTCAGCTATCTCTGTGGGAAAGCCCAAGTGCAATTTCTTTTTCTCTGGTCTCCACCATTTACACAATATGCTTTTAAAAGAAGCTGTCTATTATTTAAAAGAAATTATTGGAATTGACTCTGATTTATGGCTTACACTTGCAAAATGTTGTTGAAGTCACATGTTAAAATATAACTCCCAACTCATGTTGGCATCTTGAGGGAATAAATATCAACACTTTGTTAAATAATGCCTGTGAAACACTTTAAGTCGAGTGGAATATTTATATGATTGTCAAATCTTTACTTTGTATTTGAACCAACAAAACAGGGAAACTGGTAGAAAATGTCACCTGGAAAAGTTCTGCAACCTGCAGTGAAAATGAAGGTGGATGAACTTTTTTTGTGCTGGTTGAGTCAGCCTGCAACTCAGCTAACACTAAAGGACTGCTTGAGAAGAATCAAGAATAAGGAGAAAACAGAATTTGGTAATGCTGATTCAGGAAACAGTAAAAATAAGAGTTTCACCAGTAAAAATTCCAATTCCAAGGAGTGCATATTAGGAGATACCAGATTGCCTTTGATGTCTTTCAGTCCTCCTCAACTTTCTACTACTCTTCCACTGGCAACTCCAGCTAGCTCAAGGAACATTTCTAATGTTAGAGCAACACGTCGATCCTTGGGGACCAAAGAAGTAAGTTTGTTTCTTATTAGATTTATTTGTTTAAATGGAACTGAATTTTGTGTTTGTGGTATTGGCAAATTATGTAAGTAAATAGTTTCCCCAGAGGAGGTATCAGGAGTGGAGTGAAGCAGCAGCACTGAACATAAAATACCAATGTTTGTGTGTCATTAGTATTAGTGGATAGGTGGCATAAGCTTCCATAAGATTATCATGGCTCCTTGCCATCTAGTTGTGGATGAATTTAAGTCTTTGTGTTTGTGTTCCTTTTATAACATACTGCCTTGACTGCAAATATTCGTTTGTCTAATGATACCAGGCACTGTTGTTAGTACAAGACTCAAATTTGGCTCCACTGAATCTGTATATTAACAAAGTAATTGTTTTGGTACTGCATGGTACACTCAGCACTTCCTTCCTAATGCGGTCTTCATTTATAACAGACAGTGCCCTCTATGCAAGGATGACACCCCTGCCCCCAACCTGAAATACTCTTTTTAAGCTTTCAATTCAGTTCAATCTAGTTTCTAGCTCTTTTCATAAATTGTAAAATCAAAACTGGATAGAAAATGTTGTGGTGACTGACAAAATTAAGCATTGCTTTTGTATGATCAATGGCCATAGAATTATAGAATGGCTTGGGCTGCATGGGACCTTCAAGACTATCCAGTTCCAACCACCCTGCCATGGACAGGGACCCCTTCCATTATACCAGGTTGCACAAAGCACAAGCACTGGCTTGGAACCCTCCCAGGGATGGGAGATGCGCAGCATCTCTGGGCAACCTGTTTCAGTGTCTCACCACCCTCACAGTAAAGAATTTGAATAATTTCTTCCTAATATTTGATCTAAACCTACCCTTTCAGTTTAATGCCATCTCCCCTTGTCCTGTCACTACATGCCCCTGTGCAAAGTCCCTCTCCAGCTCTCTTGTTGGCCCTCTTCAAGTACTGGAAGGCTGCTGTAAGTTCTCCCCAGAGCCTCCTCTTCTCCAGGTGGAACAACCCCAACTCTCTCAGCCTGTCTTCTTTGGCAAGGTGCTCCAGCCCTCTGATCATCACTGTGGCCTTCCTCTGGACTCACTCCAGCAGGTCTATGTCTGTCTTATGCTGAGGATCCCAGAGGTGGGCACAGCTCTCCAGCTGGGGTCTCAGCAGAGCAGAGTAGCGGGGCAGAAAGACCAGCCTTGCCCTGCTGGCCACGCTGATTTTGATGCAGCCCAAGACACAGTTGGCTTTCTGGGCTGTGAGCACACGTTGATGGGTCTTGTTGAGCTTTTCATCCAGCAATATCCCCAATTCCTTTTCCTCAGGGTTGCTCTCAATCCATTCTCCACCCAGCCTGTATTTGTGTTTGAGATTGCCTTGTCTCAGATGCAGGACCTTCCACTTGGCCTCGTTGAACTTCATGAGATTCATAAGGACTTCAAAGAGTTACTATGCTGTTTTTGCTATAGGAGTATAAGTTCATATATTTTAATAATACTGGAAAATTGTAAGAGGTTGTCACTCCCAATTGCTCTACATACTTTGATATCCAACTTGATACAGTGGCCAAACCTGGTATCCCAGGGAAGCCTGCTCAGTTTGGTAAGGGTAGAGAGGATAAAGCTGAGGATGTTTAAGAGTATCAGTTATTTTTTGTTTGTTGTTGATATGCATTGAGTGTATAGACTTCCTTCAACCCACAAGAGTAACAGCATGACTACTGTTTTACACTTAAACATTTAATCTGAAGTGATCTCTCAGTTTCATAAATACTAATTTTCAAATCTAGTTTGACAACTTCTTAACTCCCAAAACATCACGTCCAGTCTAGTGTTTGTCTAGATTGATTTTACAATAATGGGTACTTGTATTTATGTATAATCACCAGCCAGACAGCAGGACATGACAATTGATTTACTTTTGTTGTTGTTGTTGTTCACACTATTATATTTCCTGTTCTAGTGAAATGCAGAAAGTCAGTCAGCAGATGCTCAGTTTATTCTTCTGTCAGATAAAAGCAAGTAAAGGGAGCGTTTCCATTAAAACCCACTGTTATTTGCTATATTTGATCGCTACCTTGTGTACTGTAATTTCTCTTCATGTGTCTTGGTTGATTGCTTTAAGTAAATCTCATAAAGAAGAACCAGAAGAGACCAATAAAGAGTAACATTCTTGACTTAATTGGAATTGTTTTTATAGTGCTGGAGGTGTTAGGTTGTTGGTTGCTTGAGAAGGTTGGGGAGGGGGAATTTCCAAGCAATGAGAAATTTATTTATGGCTTTATTATTCAGCTGAACTGAAACTTCATCCAAAAGTTTCTTAATCTCTAAGTGTAAACTGCATTTGCAGATGGCATCAGCTCTTAAATACCACCAAGAACTGCATGTTCTGCCATGACAGTGTATTTTCGCTTTTTTCCACAAACTATCTCTTCCTTCCACAAACTACCTATGCAGTGTCAAAACTAATGCATCTGCTGTTGTGCATCTTACAATACTTCTCAGATCAATCCACAGTGGTTTTACCTACCTCATATGAGTTTTAAGTAAGTTTGAGGCTCTCATCTTGTTTCTATAAATGGAAGAAAATGTTTCAGATGCTGGACCTATAGTACAAGCTAATTCAGATTTAAATTCTAAACAGCAGTCCTAGAAAATGGTAAAAGTCAATGTGCTTAGCTCTGTGTGCATGAGGGCGTTATTAGGAAAAGGCTTTTACATCCAGCCATAGAGCTGGAGAATTATTTCTTTTTGGACTATATGTGTCAGCTTTAGCACCTTATTAAACTTTTTCTTATTGTGCGCCAGAAGTCTCATAAGGCAGCATACAAGCACTTAACTGATTTTGGCATGATACATTTTCAGTATCACTGAGCTAAATCACTACATTTGATTATGGGTAATGTTGCTGTATGCCTTTTCCTGTTTCTTAAAACGTTCCTGCAACTTTTTTGAAGGATGCCAGACAATAAAGCTGATAACAGAAAACTACCATCTTCAAGTAATTACCAGGAAGTAAATATGGATGTGTAGGAAAACAACATTTTCATGCTACAGGTTTCTGTACTTGTTAGCAAAACATGTTTTTTCAAATGGGAAGCATTTGTAATTAGCATTTAATTAGATATTTAATCTTTGATACTTTTAACAATAGCCTATGAGCAAAATAAGTTGGTGTGCTGATGGCAGCCATTAAACAGCATTAAAAGTACTGTAGCTGTCAGCTGTTGTATTCAAGGAGATCTTTTCTTTTTTTCGCAAAGATTAGCTTGTAATTGAAGCCTGCATTTTATACTTTATCCGGAATTCAGAAGTTGCTATGTATTTTGCTGAAACACCAATGTCTTGTCAGAGGAGAATTTGCTGTCTTTCAAGATAGTTGAAGCCCTCCTCTGATTAGGAAGTCAAAAGTACTTTCTCCAGTAATGAAAGAACTTACATGGTCTTTATGGAATTTTTTTCATCTGGACAGGTCACTTAAAGCCATGTTAAGAGTAAACTGTTGACTTAATCCACAGGCACGTTTTAAAATCTAGTCAGAACTCTACCATGAAAATTCATCTTACAGTGTGTTTTAGTGCAAATGAAAACAGAACAGTGTTTGTTTAGGAATTGTTTTTTTCCTTTAGGGGAGGTACTTTGCTTCACTTGCATGGTGTCATTCACAGTGAGGTGGATATATGACTGTACCATTGTATAAACATGGTAATTGCAAAGTTCTGGTCACTTTTGTTATGTGATGTGAAGTGCTTGCTAGCACTTGGTATTCTGCAAGTAGGCCTGTGATTTGTACGTACTAAATACTTCAAATAACCGAAATTTAGAGACATAAAAAAATTTCAACATCAAGTCTCAAATATTTTCTGAGTGTATTGAAGGAATTCTGGAGCTGTAACTTTCAAACTTCAAGAGTAGCTGTAGTAGATTTCTTATAACTCTTATCACTACTGAACATAAATGTAACAGCTTTTCTGGTACCTAGATTATGCTAAACACACGGGGTATACACAATTTTACACTGTTCATCACATTGCCAAAAATGCCAGTCCTCAAGGCCTAAAAGGTGCCAGAGGCAAGATATTTAATCCTAACCAGCTGGTGTGCAAGGCATCTGGGGAAAAAATTCACAGAATTCCCTATGGGCATTTTGTGGGGTGGTGGTGCAGAGAGAATGTGATACAATCAGAAATACTTCAAAGTTATTTTCCATTCTCTGCAGGGTCAGCCTTTGATATAAAGGTACTTCTTGGAGTGGTTTCTCTATATCCTTTATTTGATAAGCATACTGTTTCTGCTTGTTATCCTGTGACAACTAAAGCTCATTTCCTCCTATTTCTGTAACTTGAAAAACTTTTTACTGCTTTAATATATGGATTCTTAGCTTTTTTTTCATCAATAACATTCTTGCCAAATTTTTGTAAGCAGTTACTTGATTTGAACATAGTGGTACTGCTGCAATCCATTTTAGTTTAAAGGCAGGCTGGAATGAAACCTTTTAACATTGACTGAAGTCTGCATAACACTTAACAGTTGCTTTTTGAAACAAATTTATGCTGAGGGCTTGAGGAAAAGGGTAGCTGGGCTGATAGCATCATCTTATAAGGTGTCTGCATCTGAATTGCTACCTCGTACACTTTCATACCAGAAGCACTGTTAACTCCAGAGCCAGGATTGTGTAAGCTGTGTTGGCACTGCACTGCACACCAGGCTGCGCTGTGTGGACTGAGTGTAGTCTAACACAGACACTCCCTAACTCTGTGTTATGCAAAGACAGTGTTAGTAGTGCTGTGTCCTGTCACTAAGTGGGGAGGATGGTGGACTTGGCTTTCAGCTCAAGCCCGTGACTTAAAGGGAGACTGTAAATAACCCGGTATCAAACTGATGTACTTTTACAATGATAACAGGGTACTATGAGAGATGTCAGCGTTAGGGTGGTCTCAATAAAGCTCCTTCTATGGTGCCAACAAAGGAAGGGTAGCCAAAAGTTCATATTAAGGTCTGGAAGAGTGCAGCTATAGCTGTTCCTGTAAAATCATTACTAGTTTTGAGTGGGGTGAAATAATAGTAGTCAGCATAAGCAGCAGTGGTGGTATGTTGTGTTGTTAATCCTAATCTTTGCTGTACTGAATAGCTTGGAATAGAAGAACCATTATCCTGATTAGAGAACTAGCTGTTCTTTTCCTTTATAATTGAGAAACTGAAAGCTATTCACTGTTGTAGGTTTTTGATAGTGCTCCTATTCTAACTGTATCTTGTTAGCCTGGCATATAAATGTTACTTTTGTTAGCAGTTATATTGATTATGTTTATACTTTGTGCTTTATTAAAATAAATAGTGAGCTTTTGTCCTCTTTCAAAGTGGCAGTTGTACTTGTGTCCTACTGGAAACTCATATTTCTTATATGCTGCATCCAGTCTTAAGAGTTTTTGGCATTTCTAGTACTGAGAAATGGAATTCAGAATTGTGTGGCTTTCTTCAAAAAGTTGAAGTTCACCGGAATCGTGACACAGGACAATTAAAATCAGTTTTGAATTATGACATCTATTAATCACAGTCCCTCCTTTGTGAGTAACTGACACTTAAAAGCAAACCAAAAAAAGTTCAAAGCTGTATAAGATCATTACTTACTTCCAGTTGCTTCTCTGTCCAGTCTTTCAAAACATGTAAACTTAATTCTAGCTTTACATCAGACATTTAAACAGTGCATTCTTTTAATGGGTGTTCAGTCTGTGAGGAAATTAGGTATTGATATAGAGGAGATAGCCTTCTCTCTTTTTGCTTTTAGTGATGCTTGAGAACCTGTTTTATATTTTTTGAGAACCTTTTCATATGCCTTACATTTATTCTGTCAGCAAGAAATAAACATGAGGCCAAAAGTATGTATGGGCTTACTTCAGTACAAAACCATAAATGCAGCTCATTCAGTGAACTAGTTTGTCCACTGTTGGATCTAGTCAGTGGCTGCACAGGGTTTTTCAGCAAGCCACATTATGAGAAAAATCTACAAAATGCCAGTGGTAAAATGATATGGCTGAATCTTGGCAAATTTAGAGGCTTTGCACACAGTTGTCTTAAAGTTGCCGTACTTTTATTGAATTTAAGTCGTTGCATTGATTCAGAAGATACCAATTAAGCATACTCATTGTTTTTCACAGTCAGCAACAAATGGTTACTAAATTTAGTGTTTGAAGTGTGGCATAATATGGAAATAACTCCTTTGTGCTGGGCTGGATTAGTGTGGTGTTCTTGTCATCCAGTTAACCACATGGTACCGATGTCTTGGTAGATAAGATTAATTTGTCTTCTGCAGACAACAGATACAACTTAAAATGGGTCCATTGAAACCTAACCAGTGACCAAGTGGTGTTTTTAAAAGTGTGTTCCAGTACTTAATATTAGATGTGCCCCTTTTGCATAGCAATCCTGTAAAAAGCACCTTGAAACTGTAGAGCCACCCACATACCACTTCTTGACCACAGGTACTTGCAGGAATGATGGGCTTCTGGGATATGTGTCTCATTAACCATGTACATACTATACTGTTTATTTTCATTTAATATGGAACTAGCCTTGCATATTTGTTCTATGCAGATCTTACTAGTAACTTTCGCTGATTTCAGGTTAAGTGAGATGAGCTGAAGTCTAAGAGGAAAATGCACATGAAGTCTACATGGGAAAATGTAAGGGGAAATATCAAGTGGGTGCTGAGGAAGTCATTGCAAAATATTTACAAGATGTGCCCAGCGTGAATAAGGTTCAATTTGACCTTCTTGTTGAAACAAGGCTTGTAGAACTTATCAAATGGCTTGACTTGATCAGGTTTTTTTGATTCAGCAGAACCAGGAGAACAGTTTCTAACCAGTTTCACTCTTTTAGAAGCTAGATTTGTATTGATAAACAACAAATAATCTTCTAAATTTTGTAAACATGTCTAGTAGATATGATCATTACTGATGTATTGTAAATAATCATCCTTGTTGCATACTTTACTAAAAAATAAAGCAAACTGTTTGAAATTATGCAATATTGAAAACAATGAAGAGCTAAATTATTCTTCCACCTACTAAGTTTTCGTGACTAGTCATTTACAGCAAATACTGTATGTCTCTTGTGGTGTCAGGTTTTAAACAAAAACTCACTAATTTTGTTCTCTTACTTGCTTTTAACACACTAAAAACACCACCTAAAATTTTGACTACTTGCTTATTTATCAAGTGACAAATTTAAGCTTAGTATTTTAGAAAGATTTTCTCAAAAATATTTAGGCTTCACATACAGACTTAAAGTGATTGGAGGAAAGCCAGGTGCATTGTTCCTGTTCTGGGAATGTATTTGTGGTGTTCTACCTCTGTAAGATGTGTAATTTCTTGGGTCTTTTTTCTTCATGTGTAATGATTGCATGGTTAGTTATACTGAAAGCTAAAGTTCAGTTGGTTACCAGTGACCACCTTCTTTGCTCTGCCTTCTTTCTTTGCTTTGTGCTTTGGCACTGTACCCTGCTTGCAAGTTCAGAAGTGCACAGCTTTCCATTTAGTTCTGTAGAAATCAGTATCGTTTCTGTTGCCTCCATTTCGTGTATCAGCAATGATTTCAGACTGATACAACACCACAACAGTATTAGATTAAGAGTAAATCTTCATGGAAGTTCTATCAGAAATCCTGGTTTTGGTTTGTAAATTAGCAGTTTGTGATTTTAATGACAGACTTGTAGAACAAAGTTTGTGTCTTAAGTTTCTGGATTTGTTGGGTTTGGTTCAAGATCTTCAGGGAGGGAAATCTCAAGCAAAATCATAAGCAAGAAGCTGTCCTGCAGTTGTCACTGACTCAAAATTATTGTCTTGTGATTTCAGGGACTAAATTACATGTCAAGTTAGCCTCTGATGCTGGATTTAAAGTAGTGGTTGTACTTTCATGCACCAATCATTCTATTTTGGGAAAAGATGTTTTTGAAAGGATTAATTGAGAATTCAGTTAACGTCCAAAAGATGGAAGTACTGAACCACTCATACAATGTTTAAGTAAATTGCTGGACAGTTATAAAATGTCATTCAAATGTCATTCATGCTCCTATTAGCAGGCTACTCTGTCAACTCCTAAATTAAGATGATACAATATAAGTAATAACAATCTAGAAATTACTAAATATCCAAAATTGCCATCAAGACTTTGAAAAGTTCTGTAATGCATATTATTAGACTTGGTTGTAAAAGCTGCTGTCTCCTGTAGGAAAATCTGTGGCATTCTGAATCAGCCTGAACTGATTCTTCATTTCAACCTAATTCTGCTTTTCAGAGGCTTACATGGATGAAGTTACAAGTGCATATATTGTGGGCTGTAGCTTCCTCTGTGGATAGTCTCTGTAGCATCGCAGTTCATCTAAAACGTAAAAACACAGCATCTTATTAGAGGAAATGTAACTTTATTTGTGTAATTCATACTAGATTTTTTGCTTGTCTTTCTCCCTTTAATAGCCACCTCAGCAGCATCAATTTGGGTGGTACTGGTTTTCATGATTTGATGAATAGGGTCATCTGAAGATCATGAATAGTAAATAGGTTCCATCTGCAGAACTATTCCAACAACCTTTTTCCCTTAAAATTCAATTTATGCTGTACACAAATAAATAAAATGTGAACTGATTTTTTTTAAGATGGCAGAGAAGATGAGAATTTTTCTAAAGGTATATAAACCATTCATTTATTGTCAGGCTTTGGTTTTATAACTTTTGGCATTGATGCTTGCTGAAGTTAGTCTGTTATGCGATTAACAAACTGAAAAAGGCCCATGCTATTTCTTTGGAGTCCAGGCTGTGTAATCATAGCAAGGTGACATGTATCTTATCTTAGTTATAATCAGATAATGGCCCATGCAGTGGTGTTCATTCATGGCTTTTTTTTGGTAACGTGCAGGAAATCTGATCAGCCCTTCCTTCCTGGCCTACCAACTGCACATCTGGTATCTAACTGCTGTCTTTTTACTTACTGTCTTGCTTCCTAAGAACTCTGGGTTCTCCTAGCAACTGTGGAAAGAACCGCCAGGCATTGTTCTGTCTAATCCAAAAGTACTGGAAAATTTAAATAATCATTAGAGAAGGCATTCACATGCAACACTTCCCATTCCAAGGGGGAGGCACTGCATCCTACATGAAAAAAGTGTGCATCTAGGCCCAGATTCACATGAACTCTTCCAAGGCCAAAGGATTAGTTTCTGCTTGTGAAGGTAGATGTCTTAACTGCAGTGTCAACATCTAGCAGTTCATCAGTGTTGTATGTCATACTCAAAACACTGTGTGTAACTTTAAAGCAATCAGTTTCCATAGCTGGTAGTTGACTGTGAGCCTAATAACTTGATTCCTTCTGTTATGTACACACTGTACATGTTATGTCCCTTGGGTTTTGTGAGTGTACTGCTGAAAAGGGATGACTCCCATCCAGGGAAGAGTTAGGGATGTTTATTTTTGTTATTCTGTTCAGCTCACAGATGCATTGTCCTCTTGTTCTCTTCTCATGCAGAGCAGTTAAAAATGAGAAGTTGCTAGCAAGAAATTAGTTTCAGGATCTTCCAGTATAGCAGAGGCCAGGTATGGACTATCTAGTTTAGAAATAATTCTTGGTAGCATTAAATAATGGTGATAGTCTAGTCACAGTGCTTTGTGAGGGGGGGAAAAAAAAAAACTCAGCATTTCAGGTTTTTTTTGTTTGATTTGGTTTTGCTTGCTTTCTTAGTCTAGCAAAGAATTGCTGCTTTCATTTGTCTTCTAGTAAGTATATTGATGTAATTTCTTCTTTGTATTTCCTGCCTCATAGTAGCTGTGTTTTAGCAAGCATCGTTAGCTGATTAACTTTTTGTATATCTTCCTGAACTATTTGTTTTTACTAGTGCCTTCTTTCCACTTTAAACCTCTGGAATATATCTTTAATACTGCGTTAGTCATACTGTTTCATGTTTTTTCTATATTGAAAAGGTGCTAGCTTGCGTTAGTTATCTTCTCTTAACTGCTGTGTTCTGCCCCTCATTATTAAGTTACTTTTGTGAAGGATTGCACTAGTTGCATAGCAACCCTTTACATTGGCTGATTTGGAGATACAACAGTTTTCTTTCCACAGTTAACCCAGGAACCACTCTTAATTTCTGCACCATCACAGGCTGAGGGATGCAGTTGGGTTCCGTGCTGTTGCCATTGGGCTTGGCTATTCAGCCTTATTTAAACTTCTTCCAAAAGCCAAACAGGCTTTCTGTCATCTTGGTTCACGTGTTATTGGGTTGAAGACTAGACTCCAGCAACTAAAATTATTTTCTGAAAATTATTTTCTTGGGGGCTTCCTGTAGTGCTGGGATGCTTTTTCCAAAGACATGAGATCACTTCCCACGTAGTCTCTTAAAACTTTAATGTGCTGTTGGTATATGCTTCTGACAAGAAATTCTGGTTTGCTAGGCAAATACTTAAGGGGTTTTTAAAAGTATTCTTCTAAAGATTGCATTTCCCCTACATTACCCAGCATATTGTGTTATTTGTGTTGTGTTATTCTCGTGTATGTTCAGATCTCTGTTAAAGTGGTTAACTCTTTGGCCACAGTCCCTAGAGTCCGATCCATTCATAGTGTGTATCTTTAGCTTTGGAAGGAAGCTCTGAGCATGCATCTTCCCCTCTGTTTGTTTATCTAGCTAATAATAAGCTGCCAGGAGACTTGAACAGCTTCATGGCTGGCATCCAGACCTTCACCCAGTAAAGGATTTTGCCTTAGCTTTCACTGGAGAGAATTCAGATTTAGAATAAATGTAACATTATACTTGAACACTTCTAGTTCAGTCTGGATGAAAGCTGACTTTTCCCTTCCCCTGTGGTTAATTCATGACTTAAAAGGTTAAAACAGATCTTAGGGGATTCTTGACCACATTGCTTTATAAATGCTGAATCTCCTTAAATGTAGCAATACAAACCCCTTTTCCATTTAGATGGTGAAAAGGATGTGATTAGTAGCTGCCAGTGTACTTAAGTGTAGTCAGTTGCATGGAGATTGTTCATATATTGCAAAATGTCAACAACAAATATACTGCATGCAGGTATGTAAACAACCACTAGGTTGGAAACCATAGTGCTAAAACAGTATTAGGCTAACAATGGGATTGATTGAACACCTACCTCGGGCAGTGAAGTAATTAAGATTTTATTATGACAAAGCAATTATGACAAAGTAATGCAGAATATTCAAAATACTGAACCTGGTTTGCTGGTTAAGTTATGATGAATTCTGAGTTCTGTTTGAATAAAGGAGGGAAATACACAACTCTTTCCAAAATGGAGTTCAGAACACTTCTTTGTTACTGAGGCTCCTTCAGCAGGTTCAGGAGCTCCAGGCCTTTTAGGTTCCAGACTGGCACTTCAGTTTTAGGTTAGCTCTCCCTATGACAGTCCATCGTCCTAATGACATAATACAGCCACATCAAATAAGACTGTGAATGTAGCAGCAAATGGGAGTGCATCACCTTGTTGAAAGGGATGAAAATAAAAGCAATTTTGGTGAGAAGATACCTTTCCTTACCTCAAGTAAGGCCTATTCTGCCTAACCTGAAACACAATCTACCTTGCAATACAACCTTCCTGACCTTCCACATTTTGGTCTGGAATGGTTATCTGTTGCCAGAGCAGGATTCCTCTCCTACTCTAACACCTCACTGCTTCATCTCAAGTTCCAGGCATGCTGCTGTTGTGTACTGCATGCCCAGTTTTCTGTTGACTTCCCTGTGGCCAAGGTTTATCCCAGGTTAGTTGATTTAGTCTTCCTAAAAGACAGTGAGTGACAGCCAGATTTGCTCAATACAGTTGGATAGTCTGGTCATGCCAACTACAACATGTCTGACTCTCGTCTTGTCAATTCCTTTCTTGTTCCCCCACTTCCGAAAGAAATAAATATCTTCATAACGAGTTGCGATAAAGAAGCAGGAGGCGGGGACAGGACTGGACACTAAATTAAAACCAAGAAAGCAGGTGTTTTATCATCATTTACTTTCTTACAGTGTGAGATAAACTGAAAAAGGATCCAATTAAGACAAATCATATTTCACCAGTACTTTTTCATAGTTTCCTTTTCTTAATTGAACAAGGATATTTACTGTGGGGTTTTAATATAGTGTTACATTACAGAATGGCTATGAAGGGATAAATAGGGCTGAAGATTATATGGGAGTAAAATAGTGCCATCCAGTAAAAGAAATCTCTGACTTAGTGGTGAAAGAGTTGTTTTGGGCTGTGTACATCTTTGTGTAATCAGGAAAATGGCCTTATTTAAAGTACGAGGGATGAAAACAGAGTAGGATTGGCCAGATCTTTCCTTTTATGTTGTTAGTAACTAAACTTGCACATGACAAGGTATGGATAATAAATATCCAACACCTCTATCTTAAGAGAATTTGGGGGTGCTGAGAGTGTTTACAGCTTGGAATAGTAAGAATTGCCATACTCATAACTGTAGTGGTGATATTTGAAAAAAAATTCCATCAAAATAGCGGCATTTCCTAAAGATTGCTATGATAAAGGTATATCCATTTAAAATGTGAAAACTCCACTAGTTATAAGTTAATGTACCTAAAACTGTAAAGGAGAAGGAACTGAAGGTCACTTCAGTTTTCACAGAAGCTTATCAGATTTCTGTTTCCATGAAGAATATTGATGTGTACTAAAACTTGGCCTCACCAGCCCCATAAATGTATTTGAGATTCTATACACTGAAAATAGAGTAGAGTGGTAGCTGAGTCTAATGCTAGTGAAATGTGACAGGTATGCAATTTAGTATGTGGATGTTAATATAAACTATTTTATTAAACTAAATTATAAAACTAATTAAGAAAAAAAGTATCCCGTCAGTTTTTTTCAGACTTTGTGACATCACTGATATTTCTAATGTAACCTTTTAGTAAAACATGATTTAAAGCAGCATTTTAGTGTGGTAACATTAGCTTCATTACTGCTGTGGCTTTCCTTCTTAACATTTAAATTTTCAGATTCTTGCAATACAGTAACTTAGATATAGATTAATGTAAAAAAAGAATCTATTTGTGATTGTAAGTCATTCTGAAAGTCTGTCTGAAGCTTTTTCTGTCACTGCATTCCTTTTCCCAGTGTAATAGGGATCCTGCTAAAGGACAAAAGACTTTTAAAGGAATTTAATTGCTGTGTAATAAGCCTTATCCTTCAGTGAGGTACTTCACTGAAGCTAGACAGTGAGTGTTTTGTGACAGAAGGGAAAGCTGAGGGGGATGGGAGGAGGAGGAAGCTAGAAAATAACCACGACTGGCCTCTCTGCATTCCTGTAGGGCTTGCCTTTTTTAAAATTGGAAGCTGCTTTTATAGATGCTTCTCCAAACACGGTTTTCATTTTCCATACTGTCCCATTTAGACTTTGGAATGCCTGGATGAAAGGGCAGGCCCCAAAGTGACTTCCCAATCTGTTCTTGCAATTCCAGCCAAGCTCCCTTTAATGTATGGAGCGGGCGAAGTTGAGCTGACTCTTATAATATCACAGAACTCGGGCGCAGCTGCTGCTTTAAGCGGCACTGTGTGATAATACAACAGCTCTGCTATTTACTGGGACTCAAGTGCCTGGACTGGCACACAGAGACATTATATGAAATCCGAAAGCATGAGGATAAAGGAGATTTCTTTGCGACAAGATCCTGATCTAAGAAAGGAATTGGCATTGCTAGCTCGAGGATGTGATTTTGTTTTACCTTCTAGATTCAAGAAGAGACTGAAAGCTTTTCAGCAGGTCCAGGTTTGTCTTTCTGTTCTTATACAATTAAGATATTGTTGTCAATTGTACCTTCACAACCACTCAAACAGCAGGCGATACATGGAAGCTGTTACTAAACTAGCAGGGTTTTGATAGTCTGGTCCATATATGATGCTTTCTTCTGTGTTTTAAAAGACTGTTCAGATAGTTTTGTGCAAAGAAAAGATGAGAGTTTGCTGAAGCACATAGCACAGCTGAAGTACAATGTTTGCACAGAGTGCAGATGTCTGCACTACATGCAGTGAGAAGTTGGTGTATTTATTGCTGTTAGACTCTTGAAGACTGTTTTCCTTAATCTGCAAAATTGTGATCTGCATACATTTCCCCACGGGATTTAATTTACCTTTTACTGGAACTAGGCGTATAAAATATACTGAAATAGGCTGTAACTTCACTAGCTCAAACATAATGTGGTAAAAGGTGCTTTCATACTTGCGTGATGATCCTGAATTCCTTTAGATTATGTTTATTTTGGACTTTTTATTTGGTTGAGATCAGTTGTTGCTGCTTGGTTCACACATGCACTTCTGCTGTTTTGTAGCAGCGAGTTAAAGCTACAGTTTTAAAGTGTGCTTAAAATTGAGAATAGAAGTATTTGAAACATAAAATCATAAGGAAAGTTACTTATAGAGCAAATGTTCAAAGAGACTTATGATCTTTTGGAGTGAGAAAAAGTGTACAACTTTTTTTGAGAAATGAAATTTGGGCTTTCTTTGAACACCCTTTAAGACATGCAGTGGTATCTGAAAGCATTCACTTTGACCTTACTTCACCCTTACTTCCAATTCATATACTAAAGGTGTGTCGGTGATGGTATGTGTAAACTTTTTTTTTTTTTCACCCTCTTTTAATTAAGGAAAGTTTAGCAGTTGAATGAAAATTACATTATCTTAAAACTTTTGGCATTGTTAGTTATTCTAAATATAGCCTGCTACTTAATTTTGATTTCAGTGCACTAGTGTCCCTTTCAGGTGACCTTCAAGAGAGGGACATAGAGCCCTATGACCCTAAGATTGTATAGCCTTCTGTCTTCTATATGATTATTTAAAATTTGTTTCAAGTGACCTTTATAAGCAATGTTTATTCCTTTGTGGAAAGCAGAATGCCAGTGTTGACTGTGCTGGAATATGCCATTCAACATAAATGGGTGTGAAAGGATTTTTGACTTGTGTCTTTTGTGCTAAACTGGGGACAGGTAAAAGAACTTGTTGACTAGACACATCAAGAAAAGAGAATACTATCTTAATTACCCAAAAGTAGTGGTAGCAGTTAATATTTAGGCATCGTGGAGGAGGAGGCAAGTTTAGTCTAGTCATGGCATCCCGTTGTAAACAAACACAGCATTTCCTTGTGTGGTGCCCCTTAACTTGATCTGTCTTTCATCGAGTGATAGTTGGATTGCTTGTACTTTTACAGGGCCTTTTTATGTTGACCTAGAAAACATCTCAGTGTAGTGTGGTTAAGCATACCTCCAAGCAACTAACTGCTTTAGAAAACAGTTTGTCTAATCTGTGGGGGTTTTTTCCTGTTTTATGCTGCTGGCAATAAACTTACAGTGCAGACAATGAGCAAATATTTTTCATTTTTAACCAGTCTTGCACTTCCTGGGTAAATGGCAACTGTAGAATAATGTATGATAAACAACTTAATTAGATTACAAAATTCTTTGGGCAAAACAGAATTAAGAGGAGTATAAAACTAGAATATGAGGTCTGTCAATGCTCAGTTCAATATAAATTATTTTATCTGAAGTTCCTTCTTTAAGGAAGGGGTTTGCTTTGACTTCAAGATTTTAAGGAGACCTTTTTGGAAGTATCATCAAAAACTAAATATAGGTGCTGCTAACTGTTGATACAGAAGATGAGTATTTTTACCTGCCATTTTATGTTAATTTCAGCTTATCCTTGTAGGTTACTTGCATTTCAAAGAATAGCTATTTATCAGCTACATAATCATTGAAGAAATTTCATGTTAAAATGGAAGACTGCTTAGAGATTTTGCAGAATAACTTGAAAAAAACCTATCACTTCGGTTGCTAAGCTTTGTTACTGTTGGAATTTGCAACCTCCTATTCCACTATATAGGCTTTCAGATACAACAGCTCATGAATATGATGTAAAGTTAGAATGGTAAAGTCAAGCAAAAATGGAAGCCAATCCATTCTTCCTTATTTCTACTACAGTCTTGTAATTCTATAACTTGATAAACAAGCGACAGATTCTCTTTAAGAGGTTTGTGCTATTAAAACTACCATCTTAAAATGAAAAATTAGTAATGGTGGTGGATAGTGAAATAACATGTGGCTCAGAATCTGCTCTGAGGTGGGTTGGAATGACTGGGTCTTCTACAGGTTCCAGGAATTCTAAAGCAGTGGCTTTTCATATAGAGCCATGTAAGTAAATAATCTGTGTAGGTAATCCCCTGTGGTTTAAAAGGGGTGGTCATTAGAGCACAGCACATCAGGTTTCTTGAAAATCTTTAAATAGACAACCAGTAGTGAAGTGAGTTGTTCTGGAAAGTGGTGGAATAGGCAGTTCTTCAGTTTGCATTACATTTGATGAAAATTGAAAAAAACAGAGCAAAGTAGGGCTTTCTGGAAAGATCTGTTTCTCAAAAGAAAGATAAAACAATACATAACAGTTGAAATTTCCTCTATTACTTTGAGGAACTAAATTTCTTAGTAGGTATCTCTGCATAAAATGAAGTAAAACTTCAGTCTATCTTATCCTGATGTTGGTTCTAAGATCAAGATCTTTCTTAAGTACTTAACACCTATGGGATATATTGAACTGGGAATGCAGCACTTGAAGAGTCACTGTGTCCACCTTGCTCGTCAATTTATCTGAAACTTTGGAGGGAGAAGAAACTATCACCTTGTCAAATGTACTGGCAACTTAAAGATGTGAACTGAAAGGCTGATTACCTGCTTATAGCTGAGTACCATGTTTTGGCCAACATCTGGTGACATCCCTACCTGTCAGAGTTGGAATATAAGCAGCACCATTACCATTTTCCTATCTGAGGAAAATATATCTGAAGTCTGAAACGAAATTATAATGGCATAAAATACATGTGTGTATACTAACATGCTTATATATTTGTAATTCTGTGTTAGCTGAACTAGGAAAATGGGTATTTTTTGCTACTTAGAGGCCACATCACCTCACAAAACTTTGGAGTTCTAACTTTAAAACCAGACTTTTTTAAAAGTCGAATAAATTTGTGCTGAATGTAATTATTTTTAAAAAGGAGCTAAAAAGAAATACAGCCTAAATTTTTTATTAATCCTCTAAATGTCAGTGACAGGCCTGTGCTGGCATATTTTTTGATACTTTTAATGAATTATACCTTTATCTGCTGTGATTACTTGGTGATTCCTTGGTGTAGTTGTATGTGTCACACCTCAGTGTGAAAATGGAGAACTACTCATTTCATGACCACCTGTTAATGATACTAAATGCTGCTTACATGTGCTATTTATGTCAGCTGTATGAGAACTATTTCTTCAGCTTCTGCAGTGCCTCACGAGATTGGCTTGCCTTCTGAGTGAAGTAACTTTAGACTTCAGTGCTTCTTGATCATTTTTACACTCCTTTGTTACCAAAATGCTACAGAAATGTTTGTGGCATGTTCAAGACAGCCATTAATACAGAGTCTGTAGGTACTAATGTGTGCTGGGCTGGTGTGTGTTTGTGATGTAGTGCACACGGTGATTCTTTTAGTCATGAAGTCATGATTCTTTTAGTCTCATTTCTGAGGCAATCTTTTAGTCATGATTCTTTTAGTCTCATTTCTGAGGCAAAATTACTTTCAAAAAATTTAATTGAGGCAGTTGGGTTTACAGCTGTAGTCTCAGAAGAAGGTTGTATAACAATTAGAGGCTTCTGGCACAACAGCTTTCCTGTTAACATCAGTTTTCTAATTAAACATAATTTGTAGACCTTTTAACACCACAGGGGGATGACCCAATATTCATTTTTACATAGTATTTTTACATCAGGCACACAAATGCTTTATTAAAGAACACAAGTGTTTGCTGAGAGGGCCAGAGATGGAATACAGCTCTCATTCTGACTGCAGCTAATAGGTACGCTTGATGCTAGCTTGCTGATGTCATGCCAGTTTTCTAGAGCAGCTGCCTACATTTAAAATAAAATAAAAATACATAACCTGCCTGCTGAGACTTACTAGTTAAGATGAGGTTTTCCATAAATGGTTCACTCTAGTGCATTGCCAAGTTTTAAGCTCTAGTCTCTTAAAAACAAACTGTAAGCAAACTGGTAGGTTTTTATCACTTCTGTAATGGAGACTTCTGGTTCAAACTTAAAATGTATTGACTGCCTGTGATAGCAGCTTCTTTACCTGCTCATGCAAATTTTTAAATTATTATTACAGAAAGTGCGTACTCTTTCTGTAGGAAAGCCAATATGGTGAAAGTTTGTTACAGGTTGTTTGCATGCATGATTTAAGAGTCAAGATGTCAGTTCCCTCTGCAGCTACGTTTTGTGATGCACCAATTCATACATTGAAGAGTTCAGATGTACTTATTTTTCCCTTGAAATAAACCATTCACTATTCTTTTCTCCATTTTAACTAATCCTACTAATAGTAGATGTTGTATGTCTGTTGGTAGTACTTCCTATGCTAGAAAGCCTGAAATAGTCTAGCACATCTTCATATAAAATGTCCTTCGACTTTTACAGGGCAAGAGGGATATGAGATTGTTTTTGCAAAAATCTGTTTTTCCAAATCAGAATTTTTCAGAGCATCAGCAGACAAGCAGTTAACAGAATACTTACTTCAGCTGGTTGACTTTGCAGCTCGGTAGCAAGGCTGAACTTGGTGACGTGTTTCTTTTTTGAGAGGATTCTTCTTAAAGTCAATTGCATCTAGTGATTGAAACTTGTTTTGTTGTAAACATGTAAGGATAAAAAGCTATTGCAGAGTTTAAGTGGATGTCTGTCTTAGCTGTATGTGTTACTTTTGATGTTGAACTGATGGCCTGCCCTGACAAGGGCTGTTTTCTGTAGACAAATGTTAGAATTGCCTCAGGTGTACTTGTCAGTCCCTTGGCTGTGTACAATCAAAATAATCATGTACTAGGAGGAACTTACCAGCTTGTGCCCTGGAAACAGTTAGGGTAACAAAATACACTGGGAAGGAATAGAAGAACTGATTTAACTTGTGATCAGAGTATTTTCTGAGGGAGCTGCAACTATATGACAAACAGCATATATTAGTGACTAGAATACTTAATTTGACATCATTCATGAACTGTAGCCTGTTTGACGGCAGCTCACAGGCACTAGCAGTCATACTAGCAGTGACTACAATTTTTCCACTACTTTCGTCTTACCATGAAATGTAGAAGAAATTGTGTTTCACAGGGTAGATTTTTCTGAAGAATCTTGCTTTTTTCGGTTTTATACTGTGGACCTTTTTCCATTTCTATATTAGAGGGCATGTGAAGGAGATAAAAAGTATCTTCACTGGATAAAAAGTATCATCACTGCCAGTGACAGCAAATTCTCAGAAAAAGCCTCACTCTAGAAGCCTTTGGTAAAAGTTATGTCAGCAGATGAAGCAAGTTACCAATGGACATGCATGTATGGTGTAAAGGTCTTGTGTTCATGGCTTTGAGGGGCACAAGTAACTACATCTTCTATTTTGTCCCCACCCAAGTCTTTCTAAATAAAACAATAAGCTCTTCATACAGCATACTTTTGATACTGAAGCTCTGTGGCTGTACAAAAAACAAAAGCATGCAGACAAATTTTGAGGTGTTTCTACAGCAGTAATGCTTTTGCAATAGCATCCTCCAGTTCCCAGCAGGGACTGCGTGGTTTACCTATGTCAGCTATACCAAGCTGCAAATTGGGAGAATCCCAATATTTCCAAAATCGGAGTTGTAGAAGAACTTGAGTGAGACATCTGTTAGTACAGCATATCTACTACTGAAAGGGAGGAGATTGGTAAGTGTGTGCTATAATGGTTAGGTATGATGCAGAAAAATGCCGGTTTACCTCAGCCTTCACTAACAAGTGAAAATCAGATTTTGACCATTTGAAAGTTTC
Source organism: Oriolus oriolus (assembly GCA_013400235.1). Classification (NCBI taxonomy): domain Eukaryota; kingdom Metazoa; phylum Chordata; class Aves; order Passeriformes; family Corvidae; genus Oriolus; species Oriolus oriolus. The sequence continues at coordinate 130,126 of VXBT01007850.1, forward strand.
CTGGTGCTACTTTTGTTTGTGTGTATGTGATATGACTTGCCTGTAGTGGCCATTCACAAATGCTTTTAGTTGAATGTCATTTTAAATTCAATACTCAAGATGGTATGTATGGAATGCACGTCATAGTTTCAGGTGGATGCTTTTCCTGGATGCTGCTACCCACTGTCTCCTCCTACATTAGAACCAACATGCTCTCTCAGATAGGTTTGTGTAGATGGTCCAAAGTTTTGCATGCTCTTCTGCAGTGCTGACGTTTCAGTGGCTTTTTTTTAAGCATCGTTTTGACTGTTTCAATTTGGCTTGGTTAAATTATGGGGGGAAAGTGTTGATTATAGTTGTACCATGATTCTTGATGCTTTATAGTAAGACTGTCCAGTGGTGGCCCTTACCAGAGCAATTTCACTCAAACTGAATGGGGTGCTTCTTTCCCAGGCTATCACAAAATTGAGAGTACTACTACTTACTCTGCTGTCTCAAGACTTAAAATAAGGGGAGAAATTAGCTTCACATAGCAAACAGCTTAAAAAAAACCTGGTTGTTTTTTTTTTTTTTTACGTCAGAATCAGAAGTTAGGATCTTCTTTAGACTTCATTTTTACTGTCACCTAGGATCCTTCCTTATGTTACTCCTGACTGCTCTAAACCTCACTGAATCTCTTTTGATTTGCTTATGGAATTGCTACATGCTGTAATATGTCAGTCATCCCAAAATGGGACAGAGCAGTGTACAGCTTCATCTCTAGAGTAAAGTTGATTTAGAAGTGAGGATTAACATTTGCATGGAATCACAAAACCAGATTACCATATACTTTTGTACAGAAATAGACTTGAGAGTAAATGGCCAAGAACGTGCATAAGTGAGATGACAATGTCAGTCAACTTGTTTAAAACTGAGATGAGTGCACAACCTGGTATGCAGGAGGGAGGCTCCCACCATATTTTTCTGGTTAGAATTTGAACAAGATTGCTACCTGGAACATAGACTGCATTGGGAGAGCTGCTGAACCCTGCTCCCATGCATTAACTCAGGTCACAGGTATGTATAAAGTTGGAGAACAGTGTAGGTTAAACTATCTTTTTTCTTCTAATGGTATATTGCTAGAACTTCGTTGGAAAGTGTATTAATTTTTCCATTTCCTTTCCCTCATGTAGTAGAAATATTAGGTGACTACAGACCAAACTAGATGAATGAAATTTTCAGAGGCTAACAGCAAAAGTAAGCTAGTGTAAAACTGCAGCAGGGTTAAAATTAATGGATGTTTATCTCTTACTGTGGAAGGAAAGAGGAGCATGTATGATAAAATTAGTCTCTATAGCTCATGTAAAAACAGCTGCCAGACAGTGACTGAAGGACAGCAAGCTGAAGTCCAGGATAGAAGGAAGCAACTGGGACTAAAATGATTGTTGCCAGAGGAAAGACTTCCACATATATACCGTGATGAATGGTTTAGCATGAGTTCATTCTCTGTAGGTGTCTCTCAGGGTTTGATCATTCACATATGTTTTATATTTCTGACTAAGCTATGCAAAATGAATTACAATATTAGCATGGTTTTAAGCCTAATGTAAGCTGATTTTAAACAATACTGCCACAGTACTCCCTGCTCTTCCTTATGTTAGCAGCAGAACCATGTTGCTTCGAAGTAGCACCAACTGTGAGATTGGATGAAGACAAATCGGGGGTTTTAATTTTGCTCTTTAGCTGTCTTGGTGACCTGAGGCAATTCACCATATTGCTTCACTGTCGGTAGTGAAGCAACTAAATTCTATGTGGGCTTGGGGGAAGGGGAAGATGCAGGTGTGCTGTGGTGCAGCTTACGTTATGCCGTGTTGTAGAGCTTCATTATTAAGCTTTCAGATTAACTTATTGTTCTCAAGCTGTTTTTCAGTACAATAATTCTGTTTTAGAGTAATAGAACTTGGGGAGGGGGGAGCGGGAGAGGAAGAAACCACAAATTTTGAAAGTTTTAAGTTGTCCGAAGATCATCTTTCACAGAGGAAAAAATACTGTTTAGCACATCATGTTGAATGGGAAGTGGTACAATCAGTGAACTCTTGCAGTAATAAATCTCATTAGTTTGGCTGGGAAGATGCTAACAAGGATGACACAGAGAGCAATGAAAAAGCATCACGCTTCAACTTAAATAATTGTAAATGTAGATGTCTACGACAAGGTCAAGAGAGCTTATGTTACAGAGGACATGTTTCTCTGGGCTTCTTTGGAGGAAAGTTCTGGTAGTAACCTTACTTTACCTATCCTGAAACAGATTTTTGAAGGCACTTCAGCATGTTAAAGTATTTGAGGTGTTAGAATGGGTTTTTCAAAACTGTTGTCTTTCTTCCAAATGAGAATGAACCCTTCTCTAAACAATAATAGTGCAAGTCTTTTCCATTATGATTTCGAGACTTAAATGCCATAAAACTATTGATAATGTCAATTGTTTATCTAGAGGGAAATGTTCACTTTACACTGTGCAAGCAATTAAATAGTAAGTGGAAAAAGAAACATTTCTGTGATTTTATTGGTCAGACTTAGATTGACAGCAATAACAGAGCAGAGGGATGGGAAGGCTGGTCAGGTATTCCTTGTGAGCCTGCTTACTGATAACATTTTATTACATTCACAATTACTGTTTAACTGATTGGCTGTACCACACCTTGTAATCTTAAGAACTCACTGAATTTAGTAAAGACTCATTTAAAAAAATGTGTTATCCTCTGAATCTCCGTATTGGCTTCCATTTTCTGTTGCATATCAGGGAACTTCGTGCGGTTATCTGTTTTCATTGTTAGGTGATTGATGAGCTTTACACGTGGGTGGTTGCAGGGGTTAAAAGGCTGAATAGCATATCTCTGCAGAAAATCCCCTTATCTTATTATGCACTTTGGTTCATCCAGGTAAGTTTAGCATGAAGTGGGATATATAGGAATAGAAGACCTAGTCTATTGAAGAACTAGATTGACTTATGTATTGCACATCATAAACAGTATTGCAACAGACCTTTTTTTCTTTTGATTGCCTGATTAAAAACTACTAAGGAATTGAACTAGACTTTTATCTATTTGATAGGCAAAAATCTCTATAGTATTTTTCAGTATTTAATGACCTTTTTTTAGTGGGGGAGACTATGGTGCATCACTTAGTAAAAACCTAATGTGAAGTTGGGTGTAAATGTGAAGTAGAATTTTTTGGAGTCCTTTTTTGACCCTGTTGTATGCATTCCATTGACTTTTGTCTAATATGGACATTATCATGGATATTCCTGTCAAATACTGCAGCAAGAGCTGACTGCGAACTCTGTTAATATTTTTTAAATGTTTAGGGTTGGAGATTTTTTTCAGAGAAACAGGCAGAACAAATGTTGGTGTTAGTTAGAAAGCATGAGCATTTCTGAATGAAATTCTTATCATGTACTCATGTCAAAACAATGTAAATACCAATCAGTTCACTCCAGATAGTGATGGGACAAGGGGGAATGTTTTTAAACTGAAAGAAGAGAGGAAAAATTCTTTACCATGAGAGTGGTGAGGCACTGGTACAGGCAACTCAGAAAAGTTGTGGTTGCCCCATCCCTGGAAGTGTTCAAGACCAGGTTGAATGATGCCCTGAGCAACCTGATCTAGTGGGTGGCATCCCTGCCCACAGCAGGAGGGGTTGGAACTAGATGTTCCTTCCAACCTGAGTTCAAGTCTTAATCTTGAAGATGTCTAAAAGAGTATTACATTCACAAACATATTTACCTTGCTTCCTTTTCCAGCAAGTCCTTTATAAGTGAGGTTTTACTCACTTGCATTTGATCCACATATTCAACCCCTTCATGGGGCTTAGTATTTCTGCTTGGCAGTTGCTACATGCAAATGTTAGATCTAGACATTACTGAGCATGCATTCTTAAAATATCTGGGAACAAGTCCCCCCTTCCTTGTTATTTCAGAAGTATATCCTGTAGTTGAATAACTGTTTCATAGCATCAGCTCTTTCAGTTAAGAGAAAAGGAAAAGCCCACCCTTTTAAAATTCCCACTGTCTTTTTTTTTTTTTTAGTTGTAATGAAGTTAACTGCTGAATGCAACTCATCAGTAGTTAGATGTAAGAAAACTATCTAGCTTGAAGAATTTAATTTTGGTCTTTGGAATATGGTGTATCCACGTTCTCTGCTATATACTAATATATTACTGTATTGTAATTATAATACTGATTTTGTGCCATTACTATAAACAACAGCTGAAAGAATGGTTGGAAAAGGATTTGGAAAGTTGCAAAATTAATATTAGGTGTTTGCCTTTTGAACAGTGACCTCAGTGGGATATAAACTTTCATTTCCTCCACTGTAAAAATCAAGGCAAGTAAATGTTGGGTAACTGTGGACAGTCCTTACAATTCTGTATGTCACGAATGAAAACTGGTTGTGTATTAAAGGTTTTATTGAATTCTCCTATAGACAAATCTTACAGAAGTTTGTTTGCATTACTACAGACAAGAAGTTTTCAAGGAATGCTCACTTCCCATCTGTTGCATAACACCTAAACTGCAGTGGCAACTTTGCAATACACTTAGAGATCCTGGACTTCATATATACTTACTGCAAAGGTTAATGTTCCCTTCAGTTCTGACACTGCAGCACACATCTGTTTGATGAATTATTTACAAGCTTATACAGCTGTTTTCCTTAATTCCAAGCATGTTATTGTTGGTACTCTTTCTCAGCAAGTTTCAGGGGAAATTTTCACTGACCAAATGAGTCTCTTTTTTTGTATTTAGCTTACTGGTACAAGTATTAAAGGTTTTAACTTAAAACCACAGGAAAATGTAGATCACTTTTTAAATGTTAAATTGACCACTGAAATGGAGTAGTTGTGCAAAAAGATTAATGAACTGTTCCTGCAGATTTTCCAGGCAAAGATATAATGTTAGCAGACTTCTGGCAGTTCTTGTTAATGAAGGAATTCCCCAGTTAAAATTACAATTAATTTTAGAACAGCCTGATCTCACACAATTAGTGCATTTTGATTGTCCTGAAATAACAGAACTGACTCTTTCATCAGCTATGCAATATGTGCCTCTACAGAAGTAACTAGCAGCTGAACTTACAGAAAATAGTGAGTTTTTAGAGCCCTTTTAGTATCACATGTTCCTTCATTAGAACACATACAGCAGAGCAGTCTCAGTCGTACAAGGACCCTTTTGGTTATTGGAATTCAGACTGAGAGAAGAATCCTTGGCCCTTCTTGGGAAGGTGAGAAGAGGGAGGAGGTGTAATACCAACTTTATAGTGCATTAGTTGCAGCTAATGGTTTTGGACAACATGCTTCTCTCTTTAGTACAGCTCCTATCCCTGTGTTGACTGACATTAACAGCGCAATTCAATTGTCCCAAGTTGCTGGTGGCATTTAAGAAGCATTAGCGTGCTCAGAACATCCATGTGGCAGATGCAGAGCAGGAGCTGTGCTCGGAGCTGCCTGCTGGATACCACGAGGAATGTTCAAGGGCATTTTGTTTCGTGCCCTAGATGGTATTCTCACTAGATGCCTATATGTAGGCACCAAATAATTCTAGCAGAAATGACTGTGAAGTGATCATACACTTGCTAATGCAAACAAAGCCTTTTTATAGTTTCTTCTTTTGCCAAACTTGAGAAACCAGCATGTAAAAATAGACATCTTTCAGTACAGGGAGAGTTAATTTTTCTTGCCATGACAGACTTGTAGTCTACATTTGGTTTAAGAATTGAGTGAATATTCTGTCTTATAGATTAAATAGTATATATGTTTACAGTAAGCATGCTGAATTCAAATGTTTATATATAACATTTTCATCTTAGAAAAATCAGTTTTCTTCAGCCACATGTTTATCTTAAGATCTGAATCTGTTGCTGAACTTCTTCCTCATAATCTGTCTGTTGTGAGCATGTTCCAGACTATAAGATGAAAAATCAATAAAAAGCTCTTATTGTATAATTCTTTTAAATAATTTGTTCTTGGATAGGTCTTAAAACAAATCCTGAATTGAGATTTCCATATGCATCTAAGAACAGCTTTTAACCTGGACTGATGGAAATCTTTTTTGTGTGTCTAAGGTATCTTAATTAGTAGTTTCTGAGAAAAATATAGTATCCAATGAACAAATGGTTCTGGTGATAGCTTTTCTTTTTCTCTTGGGATCTTTTCCCATGTAGTCTTCTCTCTGCTTCTACCTTTCCTTTTAAAAGAAATTTTTCTTTTTTAATCTGAGGCTCTAAATTTCTGTAGCTGTGGATTTTAGAAATACCTTGCCTGTCTTTACTAAGCTTCCTTAAAGTGCTGATTTACTTCACGTTAAATGCAGCATTCAGGGAATGTTAGTAGTCTATGATTTGCACTTTCCCTTTTCTCAGATGAGGCATTCCTCATCGGGCACCTCTGAAGAACTGGAACACCTGCTGCTCTGTGGCCATTTGAGGAGCTCACATGGGAGTGGTTGTCACAGAATCACAGAATATTCTGAGGAATATTGGAAGGGACCCACAAGGATCATCAAATCTAACTCTTAAGTTAATGGCCTGTACAGGGATCAAACCCGTGACCTTGGCATTATTAGCACCATGCTCTGACCAACTGAGCTAATCTTATGTCAGTCTAGGCAGTTCTTGGAGATGGGGAAAAGGGGAAATAGGGTAACTGCAAGGGCTCTTGTAAAGTGCTGATGGGTAGAGCTGGGCTTTTAGAATGAAACAATAACTTGAGATTATAGTTCTCAAGTTATTCCTGTTTACCCAATTACAGACATTATTTGTAGTGCTAGTGGTGATGATACCCAGAGAATAAAACAGTGCTGTCTTTATACATCCCAAAATTTTGGAAGTCTGAAGTTGGAAGACATTTTTGATACCTCATGGCACTCTTTTTCTAAGCTTATGCCTTGTCAACTGAACTGCTGAACCAATGATAAAATACCAAAGTTGTTACTTACAGGATTCTTAGAAAGTGACAGACGTTGACTCCAGTGTCACAGATTCAAGGTAACTTTTTCCTCTATGAAATAAAATTTGTAGCATGGTTAAGATGATTCTGCAGCTGTGGGCAGGAATTCTTGCTCAAATGCTGAGGAGGGGAAGGAAAGGTTAGTTCAGGCTTTTTTTTTTTTTTTTTTGCATATGTAACATTCCAATGAAAGCTTCTGGGCTGGAACTCTGCAAATTAAAATCTGTTGTCCCTGAGCACCTAGTTCTTCCACTCACAGAAGGAAGGACTTTGCCAAAGTGCCAGCTCTCCTACCACAATCAAAGGTGATAAGGAGTAAAACAAGGGTTAGGGTTTTTGGAGGGATTTTGTGTTTATTTTCCCCCAATTCTGGTTGAAAATGAGAGATCAGATGCAGGATCTTGAACACATTCATCACTAGGACAAGTCACCCTATGGCAGTGTTTTTACATTTGAATAGTAGTGTTGGGAGTAAAGACTTTAAGTTAGTTGAATTGCTAAATTTGAGTTGTCTCCTAACTCTGTTGTTACTTTGCCTGTTACCTTTGTTTCTCTGGCCTATTTGAGCTCCTTTTGGAAACTAACTGCAATGTAAATTCTTCTTTATTGAACCTAAATGCTTTTAAATAAATTTTTCTTGTTAGTGTTCGTTTGGGTTTTTTTTTTTTAGTGATATGGTGTATCACAATTATTGAGAAACAGATTTCTAAGCTCTCATACCATAATTGCATATATTTTACCTAAAACAATCCTTCTGCAGGCATTGTTTACTACCTTTATAAAATCTATCATTTTTTAGGGTAAAAAAAAGAGAAAATCTTCACCGTAACTACATTAAGTAGGTTGTTGGTCTGTAACAATGTTATCATCCTTGTTTCAAAAGCTCAAAGCTGTAAAACTAGAAATACTTCAAAAGCAAATTCTTTCATAATGTCTGTTAAGATAGAGGTTGAAAGGGTTTTTTTTAAACACATAATAGAACCTGAGTAATTTCAGATGTCCCCAGGAAGCTGTCTAATGTATCAGTCTTGAAACATGATATGTTGAAGTTGTTTTTATTAAATGTTTAACATCCTAGAAGTTTTTCTAAATGACTGTTTTTGGAAATACTCATTAATTTTTCCAATGTGCTCTTATTATTTAATAGTTTATTCAGTTTACAATCTGAAATATTTTTTAAGGTATGTTGGAACATAGAACACCAAGAGATTTAAATCATCTCTGAATGACTGTGTGATTTCATGGTACTTGACCGTCAAATGTGTATTTATCTATTTAGGTTCAACAAACAAAGAAGGAAGAAACTTTGCCACCATCACATAGTCAAAACATTCCAACTTTTTATTTTCCTCGAGGATGTCCTAAGGAAAAAGTGAATATAGATGCTGTGATTGCCAAAATTGAGAAAACTTTCTCTGAATTTCCAAATGAGAGGGCAACATTAGAAGACATGGGTAAGGTTGCAAAGGTGAGAACTTGCTGGCCATCTTGTTTTTGTACTGTACTCCTGTGGAAAGGAAAGATGAGTTCTCTGTGCTCAGTTTTCTTGTATAGTGTGTTTCCATCTCCCACATGTTAGTATTCAGCGATATTCTACATTGTTCATAGCACAGTTATCTGGAATTTTTTGCATTAACTGTGTATCAAATGACCTTCCAAAAAGAAACAAACGTTAAACGAAAACTTAAACTACTTTTTTTGCTGCATAAACAACCAAATACTAATGGGTATGTTGTATGTTGTTCTCCATTCCACACTGGCTGAGAAACTTAAGGCAAAAGCATTGCTAATACATGTTTTGTTTTCAGGTGTTCACACTGGTTGGGTTTTTTTCTCACTCTGCAGTGTGCTGAACCTCTGTTGTGAAGACACTGGTAAAGACAGAATGGTTTGGTAACTTGAGATTATAGCTCTCAAGTTATTCCTGAAGAGCTAATTTAGAGTTATGGCAGAGTGACAAAATACTTAGCTTAGAAAGCAGTGAATATTTTTAAACTTGTGTAAGTTTAAAGACGATAAGCTAGTTAAAATAAACTTAAATTTCCACTTTGTTATATTGAATCAATGCTTGAAATCTCACTGCAAGTCGTGGTCTTGGTAATGAGTCTCATCCATGTTCCTGTCACCCTGTCCAGGGTCTAGAAAATAGAAACTAAGACTGCTTACAAGAGCAGGACTGGGGGGTTGCCTCACCAGAAGTTTTTTACTGACAAGCTGAATTATAGGATCCCAGTCTTCCACAGCTCCTTCCAACACAGAAATGAGGAGGTGGGGATGAGACCCTCCCCTCTCAGCAAGGGAGGTGAAAGGTTCTAGTCACTTACAATTCAGTGATGAAAGACACCTTCCTGAAGAGCCCTGAGGACAGTATTCATCAAACTCACTTTTTAAAATTTGTTTGAAGTACTGGTTAAACTATTGCATGAGAAGTAATTGTACTTTTGCTCCAGTGACCTTCCACATCTTGCAGTATTCGGAGTCTTATCAGAGATTGTTGGGGATTCCAGCATGTCTGAGTGCTCCCAGCTGGAGTCAGTTTTAGGCGAGTTGGGCACTTGGCTGGTACAGCTTAGACACTTGGAGCAGACACAGAAGCAGCACTTGAGGTGTGTGTGTGGGAGCACTGCAGTTGGGAACGTGTAACTGCTGAGTAAAGCAAGATACTGCTGTTCAGGGCAGGCTGGCCTTCTACTTAAGATTGGGTAGAGGATGTGCCATGCACATGCAAGGATGCAGATGAGTTGAGCCATCCTCCAAGCCAGACAAATGTCAATTTGCTCCAGTTCAGAAGGTCTGTAAGTGTGCTGTGTGTGAGCTTAGCTTAAAGATATCCAGCTCTTGAGCAGAGCTTAAGATGGACTCTGTTCAGCTGCTTGGAGCACGGACAGACATGTGACTCTCTGCATTAGTTTATTAGGAATGCTACAAGTTGCCTTGTGTTTTGCTCTCCACTTTTGGATTTCAGCCCAAAGCAGTTGCTTAAAATGAATTATTTCAGAGGTGAAGCTGGTTTCAGAAACAATTTTTTAAAAAAATCTCTTCCCTAATGCTTTCTTCTTAACACTTGTAATTTTTGAAGGATCTATAAGTAAAAGAGTAGCCTTCAGATAAGCAATCAATAAACTGACTTGATGTATACTTTAATTGTAGGCTTGTGAATGCCCACTTTACTGGAAAGGTCCTTTGTTTTATTGTGCTGGAGGTGAACGAACAGGATACGTGTCAGTTCATAAATTCGTTGCAATGTGGCGGAAGTAAGTAGATTACATTGTTTTAGAAGTACTGCATTTTTTTTCATTGAAATGTGATATTTTAAGCTCTGAATGCAATCCTGCCTGTAGAGGGGAATACAACACTTTCCCATAATCAGCCATTGTCAGCAAACATGTACATGGGAAAATATAACTAAATAATACTTTAATACTTAAACAAATATTCATTTACAGGGTTTATAGATTTTAAAATGTTTGGTAAATGACTGACGGTTCATGAGAAAAGTAAAAGCCATGGCTCTAACTTGCAGATGCTAGTTCTCAACAAAGTGCTTTTTATTTCTAGCTCTTGTCTAATTCTAACTTTAAATTGTCCTTTCATGTAATCAGTTACATGGTGTACCTGCCTCCTTTAACATAAATTTAAGAGACAGTACTGCTTTGATGAGTTCACTTGGAGCATGGTTTGACATTTGTAATTAGCTTTCTAATAAATGTTGTTTCATAGGCCTTGCTCTAGGATGCCTGCATGAGGTAGCATGAGCAATTTTCTGTGTAGAATATTAAATGGAAATATTTACATTTCAGAGTACTTCAGACCTGCTATGATGATGCTGCAAAGTTTGTTCACCTTCTTATGAACCCTGGATGTAACTACTTGGTGCAAGAAGACTTCATTCCTTTTTTACAAGTAAATTGCAACGGAAACTAGTTCTAGGAACACCAAAAAATTATGAACTGGCAAAGCCCTGAGCTGTTTGAACTAAACATACTTTTTCATGGTCATCATTAAAGTTTATTGATAATATTTAGTGCAACTGACTTTGCATGATCCACTAAGATGCTAGTGAGTGACTTGTTTACAGTTAATCACTTTGTATAAGGTGAGGTCTTTTATAAGTGCCATGGTAAGATTTAAAATTGATTGCAGGAATAGCACATGTATTGGAATCTTTTATGTTTCAGAAGGCAGTTAAGTCAGGATAGGCCTTTGGAGGGCAAAGGAGAAGTGGGATATGAATTCAAAACCAAATAAAACTTTGCTGAAAGGCTGGCAAACACCACCTTTAGAAATGACTGAATAAAACCTAAATTGGCTTTACTGCATCATCGTCAGCCACAGAATTACAAGCTGCAGCAGTCAGCAGTGTTCAAAATCCTCAGCCTATCTAAAATATAGGAAAAAACCCCTATAATACTCCTAAAATATAGGAAAGCTTTTGTTTATCTGATTTCTTTAAAAGATATTTTTTTTTGTTAAAAAAGGTTTGTAGTGTAATTTATGTGAAGCCCTGGTGAAAACAAAGTTATCAGTAACGATTGTGGTAGTTAATTTGAACTGCTTTGGTTAAGGAAGCAGGTGTGCTGTTCTTTGCTAACTGTGTTATATGGTCACTAAATGAATACTATTTGAGATATTGTTACTTCTTTTTTGTAGGATGTGGTGAATAGTCATCCAGGCCTTTCATTTTTAAAAGAAGCATCTGAATTCCATTCTCGGTATATTACAACAGTAAGTGATTTGTATCTGGAAAAGATTTATTTGGTTAACTAAGAAAATCAAGATTAGTCAATATGTCTAAGCATCTTGTCCCTTGGGAAGAGTAGAGTTAGAGTAGGCTGTCAGTCTTCATTTCTACATAACTAGAATTCTTGTTTAAAAAGAGTCTTTCTTAAACATCATAATTCTTCTTAACATTGTGAGGAATTGCTGAATTTAATACTAGTAAGAGAAGCAGTGAATTGTAATGGTGTCGGATAAGTTAATGAACATTAAATGAAGAGCAGGCTGTTATCTTAAACACTTGATTGTGGCTGTAGACTGTATTCATTAGAATCCTGACCTTAGTCTGGGATTAATTAAATGAAATCTTGACTGAAACATCTATATTAATATGATTATGTTCAGTATTAAGTGAAATAATGATAATATTGAAGCTGCTTGCCACTCTTCTCTCTGGGGACTTTTCTTCCAAGGAAGGTTTTATACATGAAAAGTTTCATTTCTGTCTTCCCAGGGTTATGTGACTGAAGTATTTGTTCTGTACCCATGGGAAAAATCAGTGACATTAAATTTTCTCAACTGTAGACTAGACAGTCGATTTCCACTGAAGTCTCAAAAGATTAAAATTCTTCAAAATGACATTCAGTTCACTTTCTTTGTGCATGTGAAAACTAGCTTAATGAATATTCTCCAACAAAAAAAAGCATGCAGGGTTGATCATCTTTTATCCATCTTATACTTTGACACAGGTTGAAATTGTGGAACCTTTTTTTTTGAGAGCATTTGGGTTTTGTTCATTATATCCTTGCAGAGACTTGCTGGCCTATCAAGTATGTCCTGCTGCATTAGGTTTTGCTTCTTATAATGATTACCTGAGCTCACAGAACTTTCTTGTCAATTGTGATTGAAAGAATTGTTCTGCCTTTGAGTTGTTTTGTTTCTTAATGGATTCTGGGTTTTATCAAAGCCTGCTCTGGTTAAAATTGTGAAAACTTGCTGCCTGTCCTGAAGAACAGTAGGAAAGTAAAGGTCCTGCCATTTCCAGTTACTTTTCTTTGGAAGAACAGCTTATTTGAGTAGGTCTGAGTCTAGAAATACTGAATAAATCAGTGCTGGAAGTGTTTTATTAGCACTATTTAGTGTCGTCTTCAACAGAAATTGGTGTTTAATCAAAAAATTGGTGTTAAATTAAAAAGTAAACTAGTATGAGTATATCAACATTATTTGGAATACTATTCTGCAGATTAAGAAATGGCATGAGCACTCTGCCCTTTTCTTGTCATATTTTAGGATGGCATAACTGTTCACAGAATCACAGAATATTCTGAGTTGGAAAGGACCCACAAGGATTGAGTCTAACTCTTAAGAGAATGGTCCATGCAGGGATCAAACCCACAGCCTTGGCATTATTAGCACCATGCTCTGACCAACTGAGCTTGATACAGTCTTCTAAAATTCTGTCCTGCCAGTTATTAATGATAATTACAGGTTGTTTTACCTATGATGAAATACGGCATTTCATATCTGTATTCAGTTAGCTTAACCTTGCTACATGAAGTTTTATCTAAAGGATACTTCCAGCTGCAAACCAAATGAGCCATTCTTCTGCTGGGTTTTGTATATACATACATATATGTATGTGTGTGTGCATATGCATTACATACATCTCTTTGGCACATGTTTTGTGAGCCATGAAAGCAATCTGTTCTGTCTGCTAAGGTATGGTATGGGTTTGTTGGTCAGTCTAGTGGTCAGGTTAGTTACATATGGCCAAGACAGAGCTGAAATAAGTTAAAAATGTTTGCTGTGACAAATGAGATACTACATTTATTCTGCCAGATGTTAGGTGCATACCTGAACTATGAGTTCTTGGAATTGTAGTCTCTGTATTGCACCATTTCTTCTCCCTTCTGACAAAGCAGTCTGCAGCATAGTAAAGGCAATTCTCTGACAGTTTGCTTATACTGCCTCAGCTGACTTTAGAAAACAGTTTAAGTCTGTTCCCAGTTGTCTTTACCAAACATTCAATTTTGTTCTTATTTTTAGACCAGTTAAATGTATAACAGATGAGATAATAACATGCAGATGAATTAAGTTGCAAAGCTAAGGCAAAAACCTTTTTAGAAAAAACTGCTTTGTAGTATAAGCCAAAAATGGGCCTTCCCTAAACTCATAATTAGAATTAAGTTAATTAAGTTTCAGAAGCAGCATAATCTATTCTTCTGTCTGGAGTCATGGAACCAGCTTCCTTGTTCGAAGTAAGAACTGAGGAGCTTGCTGCACTATAGTTTAAGCTTTCTTTCAAAACTTCATCAGTATATTACTCTTCTATTTGTAATTAAGAAGTGATTGGTTAGTTTGAACTATTGATTTACTGCAATTAAAGTCTGAAGTGATAAAAACAGCCTGTATTTGTGAGGACATTTTAATTGTGGGAAAAGATTCCTAAAGAGATGGGGATTTTAGTTAGGAACTGCTCTGTTGCAAATGAAATGCTACACATGCAATATTGAGTCTTGCCAGTTAGCAGGTATAATCAGTCACCAGTTGAGTAGTTATAGTTCATTATATGTTTAGGGTTTTTGTGTGGGTTTTCTCTGTTTGTTTGTTTAGTGGTGAATGACTGATTTGAAATGTACATCTGGTTGTCTTAAGTCAAACTAATTGAGATGAACACTGAATTCAGTAAAGTAGCAGGAAAAGCACATTTTAAAGTCTTACGTTTGTAAACTAAACCTGAGAAAATGACACTGAATGCATGAGTTGTCCAAAATTGCCATAGAACCATTAGTTTGGAAAAGACCTGTAAGATCATCGGTTGATGTACATGTAAAATTTATTTAAGTAAAAGTGCTGGGTACTCAACTGGATGCATTTGTTTCTGGTTCCAGTATCAGCCATGGCACAAGAACTAGTCATCTTTCTTGCATAGATTTTTCATTGGAAAATATTAATGTACTACTTTTAATGCTATTAACAGGGGTTTTTTTCCAAGGAACTTTAAATGGGATAAAGTTAAATGGGGAAAAACATCTTCTCTGCACCTGCAGGAAGTATTTCTGTCAGATGTAGATTTGTTGTGTTTGTGGACTTCAGAAATAGCAACATCTGCCGTACTCTGATCCTTAAACAGTCGCAATTCTATTTGTGTAAATTCATTTATGAAGTAAAACAGTCTTATAGCAAATGCAGGTCTTTAAATGTGAAGTAATAAGATACATTAATAGGTTTAATGGATTATATCCTATAGATCTGGAAGACTGGAGGTAGTGAAATTGCCAATAGACATATTTTGGATAGCGTATGAGTATTCTGCAACATTACCGAGTGAGATATAGATACTGCAGCATTGAAATAAAACTTACCTAGATGAGTTTAGGTATAGATTTAGAAATGGTTTGGATAATGGATAATATGACACAAGATAAACTCTAACTAATGAGAAGAATAGAAACAGGGGAAAGATGGAGCTCTCTAATGCAGCTGCACTAAGACATCTTTGACAAATACTTAGATGAGTATTTAACTACCATAGCTAAGGTTTCTTTCCATTTTCTCTTTCTTGCAGGTCATACAGAGAATATTTTATACAGTAAATAGGTCCTGGTCTGGGAAAATAACTTGTAATGAGCTCAGGAAAAGCAACTTTTTGCAGGTATGTAATACCTAAAATTTTGCAACACAGATATTTCTAGAAGTTTTTTAAAACTGCATTAACTAAAGGCTTAAGGGAGTAACATAAATAGTGTTTCTTCCTTTTCCAAAAAGTAAGGAAGACCCAATTGCATTAATTCTCACACATTAGAATATGTTTAAATGTAACTTTTTGTATCTAGAGCTGTATACATGCAAATGTGTGTAGCAGAAGTTGGTCTGATCTACTCGTTCTTCTGTGAATGCATTCATTTTCCACCCTGTGTGTTCAGTTTCACTGTCACGCTGTATGGTGTGCATTGTCCCTGAAAAAAAATTGTTCCACTGAAACAGCATTAGATATTTATTAACTTGGTTATGAGAACTCAGATCATTCAATAAATAAATGTCTTACAAACTCCTTAAATGTGTTCTGTTTATCCTTCTGATGATAGAATGTGGCATTATTGGAAGAGGAACCTGATATTAACCAGCTGACAGAGTACTTCTCATATGAACATTTTTATGTTATCTATTGCAAATTTTGGGAGCTGGATACAGACCATGACCTCTATATTGATCGGAAGGATTTAGCTCGACATAATGATCATGGTATGACAAATGAAGCACCTTTGTTTACATGTATTAAATGACCTGTAAACTTTGAGCCGAGGAAGTGGTTTAATGCCAAGGCCAGTTTCATGAGTCTGTTGGTGTAGCTGATGCCACTGACTCAGTGAACTAAAGCAGGACAACTCATCTGTGATGCTACTTTGCATCTGCTAATACCACATTTGAGGAAAATTCTGAATTTGAATTCTGATCTTGGCAAAGAAGTAGAGGAAATATCACTTAAGGGTTGGTGTATTTGGCAATTTTGGGTTGTTTTCTTGGACACAATCCATTTTACCGGTATTATTCAGGTAGCATTACTTTTATGGCAAGGTATGGAAAGAGTAGAAAAGGCAAACATACCTTCTTGGTACTTGGCTTATTTTAAAGTTTTGCTAACTCAGCTGCAGTGTGTTTTGGTTTAATACTATTTAACACTAGTTAGCAGGTTTACATTTTCTGCATGCATAATATGCAATGACCATGATTCTGTAGTCTTGCATGCTTGTTCCTATTTTAAATATTCTTGTAGCTTGTATGGAACTGTTGGGGCTCTTTTTAGATGCCTAGTGCCCATCCTAATAGTGTTCCTTTCAGGACTGGAAAGCTTACTTAAGCACAAAGTGATTATGGAGTATTATCCCACGTTAAAAAGGATAAACACAATTCTGATTGCTTCTGAAAATTTGCCTGCTAAAGTTTGACAATGCTTTAGGACAGTGAGAAAGGAAAACTGCTTTCATTTGAGTGGCTGCTCTACTGAGTTGGTACATTTTACAAAGAAAGCACAACTAATGCAGTGCCACCTGCAATTTAATTGTGCAAATTCTTAAGTATAAATTGAATGTCCTTTACAAAGGTGGTGCTCAGTTAAGACATGTCTCTAAAATCCCTGAAATGGTTTCAAAATAGAAGCATGGGTCAAAACCATGTCAAAAATAGACCCCTGTCAGAATCAGTAAGGCATGTTTATTATGTGTGATCGTGCCAGTTCTGTTTTGGCTCTTTGCCAAGGTCATGTAAAACTTTAATGCCACTGGAAAACATTTACTTGTCAAAGAACTGGGAAATGCTGTTTTATCAATCAGCCAATTTTATTACTTTTATTGCACTACTGTTTCTGCGTTAAGTTTGAATTCGAAGCTGGATGGTTCTAGCTTTGTTTTGGAGACTTTGTGTTAAGTGATCCTCTCTAAAAGGACTCAAAGGGATTACTGACCACTGCACTTGATCTTTCTCACTGATCTGTGTATATATGAGAGTTCCAGTAAACTCTTCAACAAGACAATACAAAGCAAAAATAACTTGCATAGAGTTGACACTGTTTTAAACCTTTCTTCACAGCAATTTCAAATAGGATGATAGAGCGCATCTTCTCAGGAGCAGTAACAAGGTACTTACTTTGTATGCTGATCTAAATCCAATTTAATTTTTGCTTGTTAAATTGTATGATATTCCCAGGGAAAAAAATGGCTCCCCCTCACAAAGGAGCAGTGAATTTCAAGATTTAGTATTGTAGTTTAAACTCCTGCAGTACCAGAGTGGTCTTGGAACCTTTGGCACAGTTCAAGTTCTTCACTCTCCTTTCTTTACCCATATGAACACTGGCCACTGGATATTGTATGACTTAGCAGGACTGGGAATGAGGAAGGAAGAAATGTTAGCATAATTTTTTCCATCCCTCAAACCTGTAAAATGTTCAAGGAGAACTGAGCTTTTAAGTATTAATTGTAAAATCAATGCTTATTGCATCAATAAATTTACAAAAATGCCTCCAGTTGGGTTAATTCACATTTTTGACAGTCATTCTTCATTTCTCCCCTTTGGATTGACTTCCTCTTGTGTATTTACGGCATTTTATTAATTTTTTAAATGTTTGCTAGCTAGAAAGTATCTGAGCTAGAAAGCAACTGATAAACAGATATAAAAGCTGAAATGAGAGACTTAGCAGACATATGTCTAGAGCTTACTTCTTTATGTGAGTTTTTTGGGCAAGACAAAACATATACCATATATTCCCAGACATCTTGAAGATAAAACAGGAAAAAATGAATTTTATTATTGAAATGTAATATGTCCAGGAACTGCCTACCTGACTTTTTACTAGGCAGGTTGACTATGTGGAACTTACTTGGTTGCTGCAGTATGAGAGTAGAAACAGACAGTTATGTTCTTGCCACGGACATTTACTTCCTGAATATTTCTGTTTCATTTTTATCTTCATATTTTCATTCAAAAACTTTTAGCTAGTGGAGTTCCATAAATCTTTTAAGTTCTCATCACTCCTACTTGAATAGAAATTCTATAAAGCATGTGTCCTTGTATATAATGTATCATAAAAAATTATTTGAGATGGCTCTTCTGTTAACAGTTAAGCAGCGGCATTGCTGCCCAGGGAGAAAAGCTGTAAGTCCTGCAGAGGGTACTACCTTCTTCTCTAGCTGCTCTTTCCTCTTCACCATTGCATTAGAAACAGGACAGAGCACACTAGCTCCTTATCCTGAGTGATCAGTGAAGTCTGTCACAAGTCACCTTATGAACGCTGCATCATTTAAGAGTAAATAGTTAGTAGCAACAAGGAAAGCAATCCTT
Source organism: Oriolus oriolus (assembly GCA_013400235.1). Classification (NCBI taxonomy): domain Eukaryota; kingdom Metazoa; phylum Chordata; class Aves; order Passeriformes; family Corvidae; genus Oriolus; species Oriolus oriolus. The sequence continues at coordinate 148,636 of VXBT01007850.1, forward strand.
AATTTTGGTTTCTAAAATAAATTTAGGTGTTCTAAAATAATTTTTCTCTTATTCCTCATTGGCCTTCAAGAGGTAGAAAAGCACAAAAAGATGGGAAAATTAGCTACGCTGATTTTGTCTGGTTTTTGATATCTGAAGAGGACAAGAAAACACCAACTAGGTAAGAATTAATTTGTTTTAACAGAAACAAAGACTGACTTTGTTTTTCCAGTCCTTAAATGGGAACCCCTGATGAACAGCTGCAACTCTAATGGAAGAAGCTTAACTATAAAAACATGAGTGGAAAACTGGCCCAGTTCTTTGCATCGTCCTTATTTATCAGTGTCTCCTGTTGCTGTTGCTGTAGAAGTCTATAAAAATGACTTTTAAGAGGTTAATTCAATGCTATTGTTTCATAAGTTCTGTGTGGCCTTTATGAACAGGGCCCATACGTTAAGGACATTGCAGCTGTTCCACGATGCCAGTGATTTTGGGGAGCTGCGCAGCTGCTATTAGCTGTGTGGTACTGATAAGAAGCCTATCATGTGGCATGTCACTACCTTGTTCAATATGGAAACAAACCCAAAATACTGAAGTTTTCATCAATTTTTCATAGTCTCCCTTGATATTTTTATGTAAAATGATGTGTTTTAGTCTTCTCCTTCACACCATTAACAAATGTGTTTTCCGTGCAATAACGGATGGCGTAGCAAATACCAGCAACTCTCACCACAGTAGGTGGTGTTTAATGACTTTCAATGGATTAGTGGAATGTAGTCCTAAGTCTAGTTTTGCCTTTAAAACAGGCAGCATGAATTCTTGAAATTATGTAGTAAGTTTGTCTCTTTGCTGTTAATGACCAAATTTCAGCATTGAATACTGGTTTCGCTGCATGGATCTTGATGGGGATGGTGCTTTGTCTATGTATGAATTGGAATATTTTTATGAAGAACAGTGCCAAAAATTAGATAACATGGCCATAGAACCTTTGCCATTTGAAGACTGTCTGTGCCAGATGCTGGATCTTGTAAAGCCACAACATGAAGGTAATAAAATCCTCTTCCATCTGTAACTTCTGTTTCTCTGGATTTAGGAGTGAGTGCACCCTTAAGAGCACTCAGTTGGTCATACAAATAAAATGCCTTGAGGTTGTCTTTTCACTAAAGTCTATTAAAGCTTAATAATCGATTGGTCTTCCAACAGCAGGCAGGTATGTTTTCCATACTAAAATTTAATATGCTGCTTTAAAATTCCTTGTCAGCTTTTATTTTGTGCTTGTAGCCACATTTAGTCTTAAGTGAAACCTTGTCACTACCTAGCTGAGGTGAGGCTCTCAGGAAAACCTCTTGATGGTTCACTCATTTCTCCCCTGTTCCAATGCTCATTTAATTCAGTTTCTGTGGAGGGAAGAGTTTCGAAACAGTGTTTGTCTCTTAGACCAGTATTGACTTATTTTACATTAGAAGCCTAAGCTGTCCTTAGGAAATTCATGACAAGGGGCTTAAAATTAACAGAATAACAAACTGTTCTGAGCTTTTGGCTATTTTTTACATTTATTTGGACTTTCACAGACCCAGATTCTACTCTCCTGCATTTGACATTGTATCATGTTTAGCTGATGAAACTTCAGTTTACATTTTACATCTAAAAAAAATCTTAAGAAGTGAGCATGATGTTCTATACAATTATGGTTAGACAACCAATTAGTAAGTCTTGCTTATTGCCCACTTTCTTTCTAGCATTAAGAATATTTAAATTACAAGAAACTTAATTTTTTTAAAGACACTTGTCATTTATTGAGATGTGATTTTTTGCATGCTGAGAGAATTGAAATGGCTCAAATCTAGAATGTAAAGCTTGATATATTCTTATTTAAACCAAGCTAAAATGAATTTGGTAGGTGAAAACACATCTCTAAAGGCAGATAAAAATATTGTAAATGAAAAAGGAATATTAAATGTGATTCATCTGAAAGCTCAATCCCTGATATCAGTGGAATGAAGTCTTAGACCAACATTGTATAATGCGTGGGGGCTGGGGGGCATTTAAAATGAAGTGAGGTAAGCTCTGAGAAGCACATTTATGTTATATGGTTGCTCACAATCACCTCCTGAACTCAGTAATTTCCTTCTAGTCTTATGTTATGTTTCTGAAAGGCAGACATTTACAATAATATTCCTGTTCTGCTTTTCAAATGAAACAAGATTGATGTACCTCCTCTGTGTCATGAGGATGATAAAAGAAGGCTATCAAACACAACCAAGATGAGTTTAGGGTAACAAAAATGAAAGCCAGTTGAGAAGGGATGACTTTTTTTTTTTTTTAAAGTAAAAACCAAATTGTGTTTAAAAGGTGGATTAAGAAAAATCTTCTGTTTTTCTAATACAAAAAACTAGCAGCGTAAACCGATGTTTCACTCAGTAGATTTGAAACAAAAGAAGACACTTTCATAACGTTATGGCTAAACTGTGGTATACTTTCTATAAAATGCTCTGTGTACAAAAAAGCAAACTGTAATTTCTGGAGTCCTGAATTAATTACTTTAATTTCACTCCTGTTTTGTTGGTGTTTGAGAGACAGTGGTAGGCATCCACATGAGTGTTACATGTCTAAGCGCTCCCATTGCAATAAATGGAAACTGGAGAGCAAATCAATGGACCAAATATAGGAGTCTAACTTAAAACTGGGAGCTTATGTAACGAGGATTCAAATAATTTGCTTGGTTGTGGAGAGCTGCTGCCACTTGAGATGGTGCAGTGCATCAGACATCTGTGTGGGTCTGACAGATACGGCACAGGTGCCACAGGGGATTTGTGTCGTTCTGGAGCACCAGCTACGAGCCAGGCACAACACACTGGGGCCCTTCATGACAGATGCAAGCGTGGCAACCATGTACAAATGGGATTTGGATTTTGCTTCCCTGTGATGTCCTTGAGTTACACTTTGTTAGAGGCTGGGACAGTATGCTGAGGAAATATTGTTCCAAGTCTGGCTTTTATTGAATTCTTCCATAACATCTTCAGTTAGCTCCTATTTGGTTAACAATGGAAGACTGTCTGTATTCCAGGTGAATCAATAAAGGGGAGTTTTAAGGATAGTGATCTGTCTTCCCTTGTGTATCTCATACTTTTTAGCCTTTCTGCAGAAGCTTTAATATTCAGCTTTGAAATAGGGTAACATTTCTGAGCAACCTGACAAATACTTCTAATGCTTAACACATCCATTGATTTGAGTCTTTAAAGTATCGCACTATAAAAATCAAACAAAACACCTCTGAGCAGTTAGCTTTCCTCTCAAGCAATAAATATTGATCAGACTGGACAAGTGTGGCAACCGTGACTCTATGAAAAATTCATCTGTATGAAGCATAGTCACACACTGTCATTTCTGTCATACATTTGTCTGCTCAAGTCAGGGAGGAGAGAGGGCTGCTGCCATAGGAGATTCCTACCTGCTACCCAAGCACTCCTTGGGAAGGAATAGCTAACTCACTGGAGACTTCTATCTGTTGAGGAAGCTTAAACTAATACCTTAAATGATTTTTAATAGCTATGGGAGGTAGAGTGCATCTCACTCCAATATACTGACAGGCTCTGGGATGACAACCACAGCAAGGAAAAATATCTGAAACATTTAAAAGTTTTGTACACTTCAAAGGACACATCTCTAGGTGTGTATTTCATCATTTCATTGCACTGAGCTTCAGTGACAAATGTTCTTGAGCAGTGATGATTGAGTAATGATAATATACTTTTTGATTCCTCCACTTTGGAGAAAGGATAACTTCAGCTCTAATTATTTATCTTAATTATCTCATATTCTTTACAGGAAAAATTACTCTGCATGATTTAAAGCGATGTAAGTTGACAAATGTATTCTTTGATACTTTTTTCAACATTGAAAAATACCTTGACCATGAACAGAAGGATCAATTTTCTATGTTGCGGGTGAGTATGAAGCTCTCAAAGTCTTTATAGCTACGTGCTTAGCAATTAATAGTTTTTTGTGTAACATGCAATGTGATTGTTTAGGATGGTGAAGGTGAAAGTCAAGAGCTCTCTGACTGGGAGAAATATGCTGCTGAAGAGTACGATATCTTGGTAGCAGAAGAGGCAGCAAGTGACCAGTGGAATGATGGGTAAGGATGCAGCAGGAGGGTTGATAGGAATCCTCTCTACTAAAACAGAGCCTCACCACCACTATCATTAATTTAAACAAAGAAAAGACAAATCCTTCTCAAAATATGTAATTAATGGTGTATGAGACTACCAAGTACACGTGTGTGAGCCAAAACTCATACTCTGAAATATGCATCTCTTTTTACAAACCCTGGTTTTTAAATGTGTAACTTGGTGAATTAAACCTTCAGATGACTTTTGTTTTCTGTTTAAATCAGTGGTGAACTCATGGGAGAAACCCAAGGTGCTGCTCTATTTTAGTGTTCATAGTGGATTCTTAGTATTTAACTCTTCTTTTCCCTTTGTCTTTCTCTGAAAGATCAACTCTAATCAGCACATAGTGCCTTTATAAAGTGGTTTTAGAAAACAGATGCTGCAGTGTCTAAAGCTCATTCTCTGCACAGTCCTAATAAGTAGATGGAAAAAATCATATGATGAGATGAGATTCAGTAGTGGTTGGGAGGGAAGACATGCATGAACCTGAGTCACCCTAACCCAGGAAATGGTCAGTTCTTTAATCTGCCACCATAAATCTCCAGAGAGACTTCATGTTTTTCCAAAAGCTATAAATTATAGATTGATCCCACGTAAAGTGTTAAAGCTAACCTTTTTTAAATCAGCCTTCACTGGCTTGCACTAGTTAAACATTGCATTTCATTGTCCATCTGTTCATCTGCATCAGCAGCAGGTGGTTATCAGCAGTTTCTGGGTTAACAGTTGGCTTTTGCTTTCCAGCATCTGCTTAAAAGCACGGTTGCTATCCCTTCCCAGTGCTCCTGCACATGTCAGTAAGACCCTCAGTCCAGTATTGCCTCCTGTTTGTCACACCTGCTGCCGCCCTAGTCCGTTCTTCCTAACTGAGCTTCATTTCAGCTTTCTTGAAAAGAACTTGAGGGGTTTCTAGCAAGTACTTTAAGTCTTGCATCTGACAATTTCTAGCCTATGAGTAGTCCACTGGAGCAGTGTGTCACTGTGTGCTTTGAATCCTTTCAGGAGAGCTGCATACTACACTGGAAAGTTTGGCATGGGATAGGAGAGTAAGCTACCTTAAATTCAGGGAATTATTACAGAACCCTGGTGCTGTTCTGGTTATGTTTCTTTATTATAAATATAAAATATTGGAAAGTATGTTCTTCCTGCAGGTGCCTTGTTAGTGTTCCAGCATTTAGGCACCCTCTGGTGTAGTGAGAATCTTTAATTTTCTTTTTTTTTTTTTTTTTTTGTCTGCTTCTAGGTATGAAGCAGAACTGAATCCTGTAGACCATCAGAAGGCCAGTGTTCTAAAGTATCAAATGGAGAAAAGACCATTTTTTGAAATGCCTTCCCATCTGGCTGATGTAGACTTGGATGAATATGACTATGATGAGGATTTTGAGTAGTTACTGATGGTCAGCACTTGCAGAAGAGAAGGGACAGTCTGCAGCAGGTCTGCTACACACTGATATGTTTCAGTGGAGTTTGTTTCCAGGAAGTCAGCTTAGTTTTGTGCTAAAAATATTTAATCACTACACTACCTTTTAAGTAAAACAAGCGCATTTATATGGAATGATGAGATTTTTGTATTTATTCAATAGTTTATAGTTTGTAAAATAGATTAAAATATTTATTTACAGATGTTGCATAATTCCTTTTTGGAAGAATAACAATATTTGACTTAAAAGAAAAGTATTCTACTGTTTTTAAGAGAACTGTATAATTATCTCAAAGTTGATGTGTGGTGCACTGACCATCTCCATCTCACCTGTGAAACAGGTATTTCTGTCCTGGTATGGGAGGTAAGGAGACAATTTACACCTGCAATGTGCTCCTGCTCATAGACAGCCTTCTTTTAGGTTTTATGCCTTGGCAAGGAAGAGATGTGACAATGAGTGCACAGTTCAGCACTCACAAGCAGAGTTTTGTTTGACAAGCTGTGCATATTAGTAGAATACAAGAAAGTGAACACCCAAGACAAGCTGTTTTTCTTCTCTGTGTAGTCCTTGTTTGCCCCAACTTTAATTTTGCGTGTCCTTTTAAACTTCAGTCTTTTCATTGATGTTAATCATAAAAGGATATTTAACAATGAAGTCTGAGTGTTCATACTTGATCCAAAATGGGTGTGTTAATTCATGTAGAAGGAACCAATTTTTTTTTAAATCCTTTGTATAAATGTTACTTGATCAGTGATGTGCACTAATTTGTTGTGGGCATTCAGTGCTTTTGTCTGTCCTCCCCTTTGCTTGTTTGCTATTGACACATTCCATGGATATTCATCAGTGTCACAGCAGCTTGAAATTGTTGCCTCACTCTTAACTGTTAAACAGGTTTTGTTGGGAAAAAAAATGTACAAAAAGATGTAAGTTATTTTTTTTGGTTGCAGTGTAGGTCTTTTAAAATGTTTAAAAAACATGTTTGTATTTTCAAATAAAGATTTTCATACATGTTAATTTAACATGTTTGTTACCTGCTGCACACCGTTCATGTCTTACTATTAAACCATTCAGCATAGGATGGGTATCACAGGTAACAGTCTGGTTGGGTAAGTACAAGCTGCATATTCAAAGCAATCTGCCTCTAGCAGGTTTTTCTTCATCCAAAACAGAGTTTTGCTGAGAAGCTGGGAGAAACCTGTTGTGCTCTACTCATCACACCAGCTCCTGCACAAACCTGCAGACAGACTTGTGTATCAAGAAACTCATTGCTGAAGTGCTGGTGAATGTTACTGAGGAAAACTCAAGTAATTTTAATACCATTTGAAGGATTCTTTTTTAAAAGGATAAGTGGGTTGATTATTCCAGTTTTGACATTAGTGAGTCTCTATTAAATTTCTCTAGCATTGGCTGGATACCTTTCACTTACTGCCCCTGGTTTGGGGCTTTTAAACAGTAAAGATACACAGAGCATTTCTGTTAAGCTCTGTTCCCTCAGGGAAAGGATGACCAACTGACTTTCCAGAAGATGATCCTGAGCATCTATTTCAGTGCAAGAGATGCTTTTTCCTACCTAGTGCTTTTTTCTGCTTGAAACCCTTCCTAAAAAGGGGGCTTGTAACTGGGCAGTGAACAGCCACAGGCTTTCCCAGCCATACAGTGACATGTCTCTACAGCACTATGGTGCAGGGTCGATCTCTTCTGCAGACTCTGTAGTTGTTGTTGCCACTTTGTGTTTAATGAAGTGCCTCTTAAATCCTGCTCTATATTATATTTGTGCTAACCAAGTCCCCTCTTTTCTAAGTAGAAGTCCTTTTTCTTGAAATAAATGAGCTTATAAGGATTACCGGTCCTTGCCCCTGCAGGGTAATTCCCATCCCTAGCCCACTGTTACAAGAATTAAAGCATCCATATGTTTGATGTGGTTCCAGGTATAACTGTTTTAGTCAAGCTCTATTCTGCCTACCTGGTGAGTGCTTAGGCCTAGATCCACAGATGGATGAGGGAAACATCAGTACCCCAGTCCAGGTAGGGGGAGTTAATGACTGAATCATAGGGGACCTGAGAACCACATTATGTGAGGAGTGGTACCTCACCCCTTGTGTCAGCTGCACACCCAACTGTGCAAAAGGAAACATCATGGATTCACTGCGGCCGCTTCAGTGTAGCCACTACCTGGGCACCAGTCATGGCTTTCACTCCCATCTTCATGGGACCTCCCTGCTCAGCCTGTGGAATAACACAACAAATGCAAAGGCCAGCACACATTGCTGCCCTTCTTTCTCCAGACATGGTGTGAGAGTAGCACTTGCACATTCAGTACTAATGGATAGCAATACTTCCGTAGTTTATTTTACACAGTTACAATCCAAAATATATATATATATATATAAAAAAATAAAGCTGATATGATTACTGCAATGTACAATTCCAGGGCGCAGTGCGAAGGGTCAGTGAAAGCAGCCCACCCTCCCCAGCCTACTGCCACATTCTTGCGTGAAGATCATTTGCAAATTCTTAATGCAAAAAGCCCTATTTTTGAATGGCCATATTTACAGTCTATTTACATTGTCTTTCCAGGCTTTTTCCAAGTAAACACCACATGATCACTGTATGAAGGACTTCTGCCAGAGGAAAATAGTCAGCTGGTCCCCTGTTTCTTTCTTTGTTACTTCGAAGCCTTGATACACACAAGTTTCCCAGGAACATGTCCTGATGCCTACAGACCACTAATCACACCTCTCTAAGCAATGGAATTTACAAATACTCTCAGAGGATTGATCCAGGTTTTCCATTTTACAGGCAGGAAATGGCACTTGCCATCACCCAGCAGGTCCCAGTGTTCACAGCTGAGCCAGGCTCCTTTCTCCCCTGCACCGAGTGCAAGGAAACGCACAGATCTCCATTTGGTTATCTGAAATGGTACCGAGCACTGCCCCCACCTGCTTCAAACACGCTTGTCTCACCTAGTTCACAGTGTCTGATTCGGTGTTTATCAATACCCTGATTCCAGTCCTTCCGCTGGGAGTTTTTCCAAGGCAGCATCAAGGATCAGGATGCAGGTGAGTAATGATGCTCAGAGCACCCAACCTTAGACATGCAGCAGCCACCTCAGTAACGCCCACAACCAGCAATGGTGAGAAATCAACTGCAGTGCTACAAACTGGTCCTGGGTGGATGCCCACGGGCACAGAGACAACTTGATCCATGTCTCCTGCCACCTCAGCTGATGTCCTCACACCACACTGTCAAGTTAAACAATTTGCAGAAAAAACCACAGTGTGTGCTTCACTTCTGTTCATCCTCTCAGTTTCTTAACTGTCCTATATCACAAGAAAAAAGAGATATTAAGTCAGTCCTCTACTATGAAGGAGACATCATGTAAGAGCCCATAAGGAATCTCAGTAACAGTGTAACATCTAACCCTTCAGCAGCTTAGCTGCAGAGCCAGCTCTTGTAAAGAACTAGAGCTTCCACAAAAGGAAAGAAGCATTTCCATACCCCAAAAAGCCCAGAAAAGGCACTACCGGGAAAGGCACCATACTGGATAAGTAGTGCATTTTCTGTATGGCTTCGATCTTTGTCCATAGAGTTAAATTATTCTATTGTCTATCTTCAGAAGGAGCTGCTTCAAGTACATGGGCCAAATTGTCTACATTTTAACATGCGTATGACTGAAAGAAACGGTAGAAGTCCCTTTTTTTTTCCTTTTAGTCCTCTTTAAAAATAAAAGCCCACCATATGTAAAAAACCATTTGCTGAACTTTATGGGAAAAACCCATTTAAAAAGTCAAAAATCATGCAAAGTCTGAATATGATTGTTAGATCCCAGATAACCAGAGTCACTGGAAATCAAGGGGTTGCCTGATTCACTGCAGAAATACTGTCTGCTAAACACTTTAGTTATGTTCTGAAGTGCAGAGAACAGTGGGAAATACAGGAGAAAAACCTGAAGGAACTGCTCAGCCCCCTGTAGTGGCTGACACAGCAACCTTTAGGGGGCAGAAGGGTTGGTACTAGCTGCAGCACAGGAAAAATCATGGTCTTTCTTCTCCCTCACCCCTTTCCTTGTACAGTCACTCCACAAGACCCTGCTCTAACAATGTCCTGTTTGAGTCCTTGCACTCCACTGGCCCAAAGGACTAAAAGTCCTTCCCTGCTGCAAGGATCCAGTCCAGGCCTGAGCTGAGACCCCGGCAGACAGCTGCAGCTCTGCCAAACTTGGATCCCAAAGGCAATCAGTGCTCACAAGCCCCTGGCTATGCTGGTTGCCACTCCAAGCCCACAGCGTTGTCACACTTCCCTTCAAATCCCCAGTTTGTTCAGGGACAATTTAATCTGCCCAACAGCCTTGACTGGAAAAGGGCAAGAAACATGGGATACTCCAGCAAGAGCCCTGGGCTGACCAGTGATCAGACACATTCCAAGTCTTTCAATCCAAAGAGCACAATGCAAACACCATTTCTGAAGCAGGTATTCCCTGCAGGCCACGCAGCAGTGCCATCTCTGCAATGTGTCAGTAACACAAAGCAACTGCAGCAAATGGCTCCTAATCAGGAAGCTTCACAGTATGGGAAAAAAGGAAACGGGATCCTCCTCTTACTGCATCCTAAGTGACATTCAATCCTTAGGAATGACCTAAGAATGTCTAGATGCTACAATAACGATTGCCTTAAAAATGTAGATCAAGCTGAAGGAGGAAGCTACAGTTGCAGCTGGAAAGGGAAGAGGGCAACCCACTTTTCTCATCCTGAAAAGGGCAACAAAAGAGCAACCCCCTTTGCTGCTATATGGCTACCCAGGAGACTCTGACCTGACATTCACCCACCTCAACTACAGCTGTCCCCAGAGCTGGAAAACCAGCCAGAATTACCTGGTCTGTACCAACAACATCAACATCTTCAATTGTGTCTTCTGCTGGACCCTCCTCGGAGACATCTTCTGTCTTAATCTCATCTTTGCTGGAAATGAACAGCAAACCAAAAAACAGCTAAGTCTTGAGAAATCTCGTGACAGACGCTGCACATGGCACAAGTGTGCTTAAGGTAGCGTATTTCACATAGTAAAATCTGCTGCTAATATCCATGTAAGGTAGCCTAAAGTTACTGGCCCAGAATTTCCCAGTATGAAACAGGTTATGCTCTGAGGAAGTTTCAATAAACCAGTCCAGAAACAAAACATTGATTTTAACAGGGGCTACCTTCATGTTTAATAAATTTTTGTTCTATTTTACTTGTATTCACCAGGTCCATTTAACAAGTGTCCTAAAACCTGGAAAAGTATGCATCTTCCCAGGATTTGTGTTTCACCTTGTAACCTACTAATAGGGGAAATAGCACATAACACCTCAACAAATTAAGTGAAGGAAAATACTGCAACTGAGCACTTTGATTGCTCAAAAGTAGACTGCAGACTCCCTGTTTCTGCAACACCTCTCTTTACATCCAAATTGTGTGGGGTTTCACTCAGGCATGTGTGCATGCTACACACCAACACCTGTCTAAAAGAAAGCCACCAGGTCCACAGTAGTTAATAGCAGATCGGCAGGGACAAGAATCCTCTTTCATTTCCAGAGATGCAGAAAACACTTATTGTCTGGCTGCAGCAAACAGCCAGAGAGTAACCAACACCACAGCACTCCAATCTGGACATGGGAAGTGGGACAGGGAATTTTCCTCCATCCTTGTCTTTTTCTCTGCACACTTGGTATTACTCCAAGAAGGCACAGAAGCTCTGTGACAGTGGCAGGAGAAAGCAGCAAACATAGATACCGGACTAAGGAAACAAAAAACCCCAACCTGTCCTTGGGACACCACCCGTAAGAAAGACAGGAGGGGCACACACCCTTAGCTCATGAAGTATTACAAATAACAGAAGCAGAGGTGGATAGAGAGACCCCAAATGTCAATGCAAGAACAGGTGAAGGAGCCTGTAAGACATCAAACTCTCACCAGTATCTTCTCCGCAGCCCTCCTGGACAAAGGAATGGCAAATGTTCCTGCAAGCGCATCTCTTGAGATTTCAGCCTCTTTCTGCTTTTCTCTGCGGCAGAGGGAAGCTGGGAAGCACCCTGCTGTTCTGGGGCTTTGCTTGCTGCTTCAGTCTGGCTGGTTTCAGGCAAAGACCCTGCAATAGAGAGTGAACACAGTCATTCTTCAGCCTCAGAGGTCTTGAGATGGACATTTCCAATATGTTCCCCACAGCAGTGAAACAATCAGGCCAAGCTCAAAAGGACATCTGGAGCAAAGCATTCATTTATTGAAGGAGACAGCTAAAAGCCACTTAAAAGAAAATCCATTTAAATTTGCCCACTGGTCATTTTTGCAATCTAGATTTATGAACTTGGCCCTGGTCCATAACTGCTATCAGTACTGCTGAGTCTATATAATGCTCAAGAAAGGAGGACCTTTGGGGACACAAAGGAACAAGCTCTCTGAAGGCAAGTAACTGAAAAGAAGATTTATGAGAAAGAATGAGAAAGAAACTAAACGACACTGTGGAAAAATTTCCTTTCCTCCACATACAACTGCACATGTCCATAACACTTAGCATTTTTATTAGCAATTGTTTTCATAATGGCTTTATTACATTTTAACTAAGTCCCACCATATCCATGCAGTGAATACTTCATTACAGATTGGCAGTCCATGAATGCTGCTAAAGCCTGGAGGCAGCCCATCTAACTATAACTCTTTAAGGTAGGAGTATACTCTTACAGGCTCCTTAGAAATTCAACAGAGAGAAAAACCCTAGAAGATGATTTGGCCCAGATAATCTGGCCTGAAGATCTGAATCAACTCCTGGAAACACCTCTCCTGTCTCAATTATCTACAGAGCCTAAAGCAACAATGCCCTTAAATTAACAATTAAAAGCAATCAACCAAGTCTCAGTGGCTCAGACAAATGCCAGATGTTAGTACACAGCACAATTCAGATAATCTTGAATTCTCCTCACTCGGAGTCGTCAGCCCAACCAGCCTGAGTGATCAAGGGACCTTTAACAACAACAAAGCTGAAGGCAAAAACCACAGTTCAAACTGGGAAGTCCACAACATCCAACACAGCGTGGTACTGTACTGCTAATGCAAAGCATTAAATACATTTTAGCACATGCAAATTTGCTAAAGCAAAGCAAAATAGCAAATACAGCAGTTTTTGCTGTATAGACAGATAGACAAAATACAGCTGATCAAGAACTGGGAAGTTTTCATACCATTAGACAATTTCCTTTTAAAAGAAGATGTCTTAGATGAGCCCATGGGGGGCCACTCTCCCAAACTGCCAAAGACAGAGCTCTCCTCATCTTCATTTGCCAATAAAGAGTTTCTGTACCAGACCAAGGGCTGCCATTCATCTCCTCTGCAGGGCAGCGGCTCTGTTATGTACCTCTGTAAGTAACTGTACCTGGGACAAAAACAAAAGCAAGCACAAGGAAACTCACTGTCCTTCTCTTCAATATCTACGGCAGGTATTGCAAGAAAAGATTTTCACTTTAGTCTCCAAAGGTGCAACCAGAACTGTTGAAGAGAGCGCACCCCTTTTCTCTGAAATACCTGACATCTCTGAAATACCTATTTAAAATGCAAATGTCTTCAAAGCTAAAAGAGTGCTTGAATTTTTAGCATGAGAAACAACACTAGATCCACAGAAATTACAAAATTACATCAGCCTCTAGAAAGAGTTTCCTGTGCAGGGAAAGTCACTGCCAGTTGCTGCTGCCAGTAGCAACCTGAACAGAGCAGAATCCTGTGAGGATTCACCTCTTCTCCTGGTGGCCTTTTCTGTCTCATGGACTGCAACACAAAGGAGATCCCAGGCAAGAGATACTCCCTGTGATTCAGCAATACAGGAAACAGTACAGGTCAGGCAATGGGATTTTTGCACCATGAGTGCCTGTTCTGTCAAAATTAAAAACAAGAACAATCAATTAAACCATTTTTCTATTATTATCAGCTCAAACTCAATCCAATTCTCACAGCTTTCCAATAAAATGCCAAGTGTCTGCAAGAAACAGTTAACTGCTCTGCAGTTGTGACAACACATGGGATGTGGGAAACATTCTGTCTGATTCAATCCAGAGACTTGAGACTGGGCCTTCCTGAATCCCAGGTGAAGCTATCGCCTTTCCTGGAGAAAAAAGGCCTTCTTCACACACTATTTGAAAAACAGGACGTTTCCAACAAAGTCTTTCTGACCCATTCCTACTTCATAACCATAAGAAAAGAAAACCAAAGTCTGAGTCAGGATTAGAAATGGGATATTCACCACATTTCAGCTACAGTTCATCACTTTAAAATCAAGCCCAGTGTTGTTAAAACAGACCCCACCTTAGCAAATACCAGAAGTGACAGTTTTAACACCAGCCTGTACAACATATTCTTCTTCTTTTTTTATTAGGAGAGTGGCCTGGAAAATATCAGACATTTCATTTGCTTTGCAAAACAAGAAAACCAGTGCTGAGAGGAGGTCAGGGTAAGCAACGGCTCCGAAACAATTAGAGTCCTGGACTCTGGGGGCCCCAGGGATCAAGAAACCCTGGTTATGGAATTTGTTGGTTTCAAACAAGCACGTATTGTAACTACAGTTTCAGGGTCTAATCCAGCTGCTATCAGTGTCAATGGAAAGACTCCTACTGATTCAGGAATCAGGCCCTTTGTGCCGCTTGCTATTCAGCAATTAATTTCTTGTGTGCATTTTGTGGTACAGAGCAATTGACAAGCCAGGTATTTTACTGCTACAGCCTGGGCAATTACAGGGGAGAGGGTTAAAGTCCATATACTTTGATGGTGTTGAAATATAGTCCTTTCTAACAAATGCCCATATTCTGTATCTCATCTGTTACGGGTACATTCACATATGTTAACATACAGACCTGGACATCAATCCCATGATTAATAAGAAAAATGAAAATAACCAGATGTTTGTTTCTCAAAGTTCATGTTGACCTAAAACATTCCATCCAATAATTTATGATGGAGCTAAACCTAAATATTTCTAAGAGGAAATATAATCTCCAGCCTCTGCAAGGCACTTTAGGCCTCCCAGAATAGAAACTGTTATTCTAGAAACATAGTATGAACGTACTTGTGGATAAATCGCAATTTCCCTTCTAGTGAATTTTATTGTTTCCCATTTGTTCCCAGCAGCAGAGGGAAGGCCCAAAGCAGTAAGAACTGAAGTCAAGTGCGTTCCCTGCTAGGTTCTGTTATTTCCCACAGAATTTTTCCATGAATAAACCTACCTGAATGTATCAAATCTATCTGATACATTCAGGAATATACTTCCAGAATATATCCTCTGATCAAGAGGTTAAATATAGTCCTAGGAAAAAAATTATCAGGATTTAGCTTTAATCTGCCCCCCATCAACAATTAAATATTTTCTTCTTGTTTAATTAAAAACTCCTCCCAGGAGGTAAATGAAATGAGTTTTTCAAGGATGGTTTAACAGAAAACTACTTATTGCACAGGTGTCACCACAGATAATTACAGCTCTTTAAAATACAGACAACATGGACAGAGTTATACAGAAACTGTCCAAACTGGGGCCTGGAGCACTTTCCCTATGAAGACAGGCTGAGGGAGTTGGGGTTGTTCAGCCTGGAGAAGAGACGGCTCTAGGGAGGATTTACAGCACCTTCTAGTACCTAAAGGGTGCTGAAAAGAGAGCTGGAGAGGGACTGTCTATAAGGACATGTAGAGATAGGACAAGGCTTTAAATGGCTTTTAACTGAAAGAGAGTGAGTTCAGATTAGATATCAGGAAGAAATTCTTGACTTTGACTGCGACTGTGGTGAGGCACTGAAACAGGCTGCCCAGAGAAGTTGTGGACTCCACATCCCTGGAAGTGTCAAGGCCAGGTTGGATGAGGCTTTGAGCAACCTGGTCTAGTAGAAAGTGTTCCTCTCCATGGCAGGGAGGTTGGGACTGGATGATCCTTGAGGTCCTATGGATTCTATGAAAACCAAATTGAGTAGCAGATCTCAAAGATTCTCATCTGAGAAAAATGCAAGAATAGAAAATGAAGTTATCTGTACCCACAGATTATCCACTTTAGGTTTCTCAGGGTTTGTAATCAGTGTATGTTGACTACTTTTCTTCTGCATTTTGCATTCCGGCTTTGAATCAATTTTTTCAAATGAACTGTCTGCGCTGCTGGCAATCATTAATAAATTGTGTCGTGAAGTAACAGGAAAATAGACATTTCACCACTCTTGACCCATGTTACATAAAAGCCAGTTGATGACTCCCACGGAATTTATCCTCCAATTTAAGACAAAGTGACATGGGAACAAGAAAGTTACACAGAGCTCAGAAAGATGTGATGGTTGTCTTTTTTTCCATTTCTGCTGACTTCCTTTCAAAAGTAAAACTTTTCTTGTCATGTACTGGAGTGATTTGCTCAGAAATGCAAAAAGGCAGATGTGTCTTAATGGTTCACCTTACATTCCCATGTCTTCAAATATGCTTTCAGGAAAATGGAAATACCTGGTTTTTACAATATCTGTAACTAAAATACTGAAGTGCAGCGACCCAGATCCAAAATGCACAGCACTGACTAAGGAAGTAATGCTAAAGGTCAAATACAAGGAAGAATGTTACTTCTGTCTCCAGATGACCAGAACTGAGGCAGGTGAAGAAGGGAATAAGAGACATACTCATACCTCTCTCCATTCAGGTGCATAACACCCCACTGATGGCAAAGGAAGGCTATCATTCTTACAGCATTAAATGTAAGTATTTAAACCACTGTAAAACATGGGCCCACTGGATCAGGGCATATTCCCATGTAAATAGCAAATCCTTGGATTTAAATATCTATATTATGAAGAGTGTCACATATATTTCTATTCCAAATATATTCCACAGAATTCACATAATTGAGGCCTGAAGCTGTGGAAAGAGATAATTACAAAATAATGATCCGTGCATTATTTCTTCCACAATCTTTTGATTTACTCTTCTGTTCAGAAAAGCTTTCTTGCCACTCCACTGACCAGTCAAGTCGCAAATCTCTTCCACCCAATTAACAGCTATTCCTTTAGAAGAATTGCCATATGTGGCCACAACTATGTGTAAGAAACATCTAGAATGTATATTGCACATACAATCTGAAATAACTCCTACTACAAAATTCAGCAAGGGTGTCTCAGCTTCAGGGGCAGACTGATGTAAGAGGTTCTCTGAAGAGCCCTTCAGCAAATCATGCCACACTGAAGTTCAAGTGTCCTTTGTACAGGGATACACAAATCACAAACTGTGTATAATGGTGTACAAGAACTTAACTTACACTAGTCTTTTGTCTGGCTTTAGCAGCTTGTTGGAAAATTCACTGATGATTACCAGAAAGCTCAAGTTAGGAGGCAAGCATTTTCCATCTACTCCAGTAGCTCCTTGAAAAGCAAATTCAATCCCTTCCCTATTGAAAGACAAACAGAAAAGAACAGAGTAATAAAACAGATAAAACAGACAACTAACAAAAGCAATGACCATGGACAAGGTGATGTTACATGGCACATACTTGTGTATCATGGCTATAGATTCTCTAGATTTCACTTGGTCCCAACCAAATGTTAGTGAAAAGCGACGAGCAAGTTCTTTGATGTTTGTAAAGGAAGCAGAGGAGAAGTCCACACCACTACTGCTGTCTTGGCTTTCTGCATGTGTCTGAAACAGCTGCAAGAGAAGTCTCAGATAAGCAAACACAGGTAATCCTACAGGCAAACAAAGCACGAGGCGGACAGAGACAGGTACAGCAAGCAACAATCACCTCACACAGACAGAAGCCTTACAGAAGAGCAGAAGCTGTGCTTCTGAAGCACTTGAATGGAACAACGACAAGGAACTGACACAAAGCACACTGCTGTGCTCATAAGACAGGCACAAATCAAAAAACAGAAATAAGAAACGATATGCATAAACAGAGAACCGATTCCTGAAGATGATGGTCCCACTGATCTCATCTCCTCTTGGGTCTTCTGAACCAAGTCCCAGAGGCCTAATTTGCCTGAGATGCTTTCAGAGTAGCACAATGCAGACACAAAGCAGCAAGTTTGGCAGCACCATAGTCCAATTTCTGAGAGTAAGAGTAGGTCAAAAGCACATCTTGAGCTCAATTAACTGTGCTTTGGGGTTTTTTTTCTAATAGAATATGGAAGTAGCTTGTTCTCATCAACCTGTTAACTTTCAAGGTCAAGCAAAGGCCAAAAGGGGCCTGTTGTGTATGTGATACCTAAACACAAAGTCCTGACTATGTCAGCAGAATATATGTAGCCAAATGCTGCTTAGACTCATCTAAGCTCAGATTTCAAGGGCTGGTTCACAGATCTAAGCCCCCGGCAGTGTGTGTGAAATAAGCAAAGCTCATGTGTCAGTATCCCCGGGAGGAGCCTGCTCTCTGGATTGCAGCAGGACTCCTTTACAAGCAGCTCTGGCCACGGGCAGAGCTGGCAAAAGCAGCTGCTAAAATAGCTAACTGGCTATCAGTCAGCAGCTGCAAGCCCCAGCAACTGAGACCCTTCAGAAGAGCTGCAACCCACTTTCCTCCAGAAAAAAAAAGCTGAAAATATAGGAGGTTGCAGCTGACCAGACACAGGCACATCCACAGTTCCTCAAATTCAAAAGGAATTAAGGTAGTCCGTAAAGCACAGCATAATATCCTTAACATTTGTTAAGGTTAGGAGACACTTACTGTATCCCAAGAAACACTTCATAATCTGAAATCAGTTCTAACATACTATGCATTGGAAGATTAAAAACATGACAAAAAAATAGTGGACAAATGCACCTTTTAAAATAGATGCAATGATTTGAAAGGAGTTTTGATTATGACATGCAAAAACAACATAAACATAGAAAGTGCAGGAAAGGAAGTAATTTCTGTCACTAGGTTTTTCTGATGATTTTGAATAATTATGGCATGGGAGGTTAAAATCTTCATTGTGAATACAGCTATCATAAGAGCCCCTAGCCTCTTGCTTTAATCTTAACCTTACCTGCTGCAGACAGAGAATCAGTGTCTTGGCACTCTGAATTTTGTTACTGTGCCTCATCTTGCTTAGTGTTTCTTTAATTATGTCTCCAAAATCACTGTAGGTCTATCAACAGTAACAAAACAGTTGAGAATTATCATTCCCCTTCTTTAGCACTGGGAGTGCACAAACCACATGACTGTTCAAGTGACACAAGAAGTTCCTAAAACACTCTCAATATCAGAACATGCAAGTTAAAAGATGAAAACTGGACTTTCTATAATATTTCATATGTAAAGCAATGGTATGCTCCTTTAAGAGTAACGTGGGGATCAAAGTTACACCAAAATTGTTACGTATTAACAACAAATCGATTGTCAATTCTTAATTCATAATTAATTGTTAATTCTTTAAAAAGAGCAAAGCCTCATCAGGAGAGAAACAGAGTTTTCTGTACCAGCGCTTCCCAATGAAGCAAAGGACAAGATTCATATTCAGGTATTTCCAAAGTTGACTCAAGGAAACTGCCCACTCTGATGTTCTTGGCCCTCCTGAAACCCCCTTCAGAGTGGCTGAAGCTCTGCTAAACCCTGGGACTCAAGTGAAATGTAGGCACCTGCATATAGACTGTGTGCGCTGTATGAATTAAGCTGACTACTTCAGTGGGAGAACCTCAATAGCTGCAACACTCCCCAGCCATAAACTGCTGCTCTGCAGTGGCCTCTCTGGAGAAGCTGAGGAGCAGATTCTGGACGTGTCCACACAGACATGTCCTCTCCTCAGTTTTCAGTAGCTTTGTCTGCAGTGAGGTACCTTTGTGGAACCAAGAGAGGAGATCTGCCCCACTCCTGCTTGTTTTTATAGCCCTTTTGTGATTATACCAGGATTCTGAGCCATAACACTATTTATACCGTATCTTTCACAAACACTGAAAACATCCAAAAACTAAAATGCACTGATAGGAAAAACAACCTTATCTAAAGCATTACCTTCACATAATACTTATAGATCTCAGCAGCTGCAGTCATCTCCACCACATTATACACTATTAACTTGCAATAGGCTGCAAGAAGACTCCGCTTTTTGTGCAAGTCATCAAGTTTGCAATTTTCATCCTTTTCCTCTTCTGTCAGATCTAGGGAAACAAAAACATTGAAGCTTTGTTCTATTATTTCATTCAAGCTATCTAAATTTAAATTACCAACTTTCACCTAAATAGCACAGACTCAGCTGTTCAGTAACAGATGCCAGTGCTCATTCCTGTGTATATCAGAAAACACAGGTTTGTTCCCATTTCAAAGCTGCAGCTGATAACACAGTGAAAACACAGTCTTCTTCCACAGTCTTTTACTCTGATCTTCATAGGGCTTTGGCATTTCTACTGGTCAGAATCTCCTAGTACAACACTACTCACCACTACAGAACTGAACCAGCTTGTAGAATAAAAGGCACAAACACACCAAATGGAAGGGACCAGAAAAATTGCAACCACATTTTTTTTCCTAGGATAAAACAGATGCTAGAAAAGTAGCACATAAGTAGCACTCATCAGAAACCTTACAAAAGTTGTCACACACAGTCAGCAAGAGTTCCAGTGAAATTCTCCAAGTGCTTATCAACAAGAGTGAAAGGAAAAAAGGTCATTTAATAGCATTAAGAACATATTAAGTGTCTGGAACGTGAGTTAATTACTAGCTGGATAACTAATGGGAAACAGATACTCTTAAGAGTATTCCAACAGTGCCATGAGGGTGCCTGGGGAGAGCTTCTTGCAGCAGGAGAGCCAAGAAACCCTCTTTCCTGCTGCACATGAAAGCTATCAGCTACCAAAAGACTTCAGCCTCTGACCTATAATTTTGATGTGGACTGTTTCTGCTTCTAGAATGACTGTGGGCCTGAAAACAAATATAAGGCAAATGACTGATCAAAAGTATCTGAAAATTAAGTGTTTAAACTGGAATGAAACAGCTGCGAGCTGTGCACATGCACAAGCACACACATAGCATCACAAAATCACTTGTTCAGGAAGGACTCTGCAATGGGATGACAGGGATCCTTTGTAGGGAGAACTGAGAAACTGAAGGCATCATAGAAAAAAGGTTTGAAACAGATCTCAAGCCATCTAAACCAAAGCAGGATCAATTTTACCAGTTTTAGGTACGTACCATACATTCCAGATACATAACATACACAACCTGAAACATAACCCGCTTCAATAACTCCCACAACTAGGATACTAAAACCTATTTGTGCAATCCTTTCTACTGTATCTTTACTAATACAGATTCTCTTACTATCTCCCTGTTGCAGTTTTGGCCCATCAGTGGTTCTTGCACATACACAATGACCCAAGGAAGTGTAGTGCCCAAAACTGAACAAAGAACTCCATCTGAACAGCTGAAGAACAAGATTTAGACAGAGAAATCTAGAACAATGCTAGTTTTTCAAAGCATGACACTTGAACTTGGCCTCAGAACCACAACAAACAATCTATTTTCAAAACACTCCCAAAAGAAACCAGCCTTCATAATTACAACCTCAATACAGCACCCAAATGTGTTTGAAAAAAGGCAGTAGAGCAACAAATACTATTTCCCACTGGACTGAGAGCAACCCTGAGGAAAAGGACTTGGGGGTGTTGGCTGATGAGAAGCTCAACATGACCTGGCAATGTGTGCTCACAGCCCAGAAAGGCAACTGTGTCCTGGGCTGCATCAAAATCAGCACGGCCAGCAGGTGATTCTGCCCCTACTCTGCTCTGCTGAGACCCCAGCTGGAGAGCTGTGCCCACCTCTGGGATCCTCAGCATAAGAAGGATGTGGACCTGCTGGAGTGTGTCCAGAGGAGGGTCATGAAGATGCTCAGAGAGCTGGAGCACCTTGCCTATGAAAACAGGCTGAGAGAGTTGGGGTTCTTCCACCTGGAGAAGGGAAGGTTCTGGGGAGACCCTGTGGCGCCTTCCAGTACCTAAAAACAGCCAACAAGAGAGGTGGAAAGGGACTTTTTACAGCAGCATGTAGTGATACAGTGGGGAATGGCTTTAAACTGACAGATGGCAGACTTTTCCTTAGATATAAGGAAGAAATTTTTGACTGTGTTGGTGGTGAGGTACTGAAACAGGTTGTCCAGAGAAGCTGTGGATGCCTCATTCCATGTTCAAGGCCAGGTTGGATGGGGTTTTGAGCAACCTGGTCTAGTGGAAGGTGTCCCTGTCCATGGCAGGGGGGTTTGGAACTAGATGATCATTGAGGTCCCTTCCAACCCAAACCAGTCTATAATTCTGTGAAATCTGCTCCACAGCTCCAAAATCAAAATCCACTGGTCCACAGGTACTCTGATGGCTTAGAAGGGTCCATGCACTGACGGAGCCACACTGCAACACTGCAAGGCTTCCTCTAACACCACCATCTGGACCATGGAAGTCAGTCTACCAAACACTTTTACATTCTCACCCAGCCCTGCTTTACTTCAGCCCTTTTCATCCTACAAGTAAATTGGCATCTATATTCTGTGGTTAATCCACAGTCGGTACAGATCAAAGAATGACAGGGGTTTTTTGTTTGTAAAGGGGCCCAACCTGAAAAAACAAAGCAATTCACAAAACAACAGCAACAAAAGAAAGGCCAGCCCTTTTCCCTGATACATTCAGAGATGAGAAATGATAGCAAAAATGATAGACTGTTTCCCCAGTAAAGATGTCTAACCTTTTTTTTCCTCTTCTTCATCCATGAAAACATGTTCCTGGATAAACGAAAACAGTTTTTCCTGAAGTGACGTGTTAGGAAGATAACCTAGAAGTCCGACTGCTTCTTCATTATTATTTGAATCCTGATGACTCAAAATCAGCAACCAGTCACAGAGTATCATGAAGGCCTGTACCAAGCAAATAAAGCCAAAGAAGGATTTAGAGACCATGTTACTTTTCATCCCAACTCCACTTTGCATTTCCATCAAACACAATCTAGATTCCATCCCCCTTCTTCCTTGCAAACTAAAGATTTCTCTTTGCCTCAGCTGTGGTGAAATGCCCCAGCTAAATCCTTAAAAAACTTGTACCTTAGAATGCAGTGTATACAAGTATCATGGATGAATACCTCCTAAAGATTTTCAAAGTTCCGTGGGCAAGAAGAAGAGCTCTATTGTGTTGAAATATCCCTTTTTTAACACATGAACCACTGGACAATTTCTCCATTTTTTAAGTAATATTCATAGCAAGACATTAATGAAGCAATGATAGCAACCAGTACAATGACAGGTCTAATCAGAAAACATAATGATTTTCATTCAGATCCAGGCCTTGGTTCTGCAGACGGACTCATGCAGACACAAATCTATGCTTGACTAAAGCACTCACTTGTAGCATTTTAAGTAAGAGAACTTAAATTTTTATTCTAAATAAATGGTTGAAGACTGGGGTTTTTTTGTGCGCTATTTCTCTGCTAAGAGACAAAAACATAGCAAAAAACTTAACAGAAGGAAACACCAGTATGAAAAAAAAGGCAGGCATTTAAAAGGAGGTCTGAGCACAAATGCTCATCAAGTGATAGAGAAACACGAACCTTTTCTCTTACATCTTTTTCCTTATGCTGGAGGAAGCACGTGCAAATCTGACTGAAACGTCTCAGCTCCCTTCTTAGTGGAAAAAGAGTCTCCTAAAAACACATTTAGGAAAAATGAAAGGACCAATATGTTAGAGACTATGATTCAGCAGAGAATTACAGAACAAACAACAATTGCATCTTTCTTCCACTCATATTATTCATTTAAGATAGCACAGCTGATGACATGATGAAAGAAGCTGGCATTTCACAGAACAGTTTACTAGCGATGAACAACTGCATCTGTCACAGTTGCTGAGGCCAGTGGAATTCAGCAAGTCACAAAGTCTTTGTTTCTCCATCTGTAGGGAGGGCAGCACGTATTCTCCTATTCACTTCATCTTATCTGTATGAAGCAGTGATAACAATGGAAGTAGAGTCATAAAAACCTCTGGTCCATCCCACCTAATGTTCAATGTGCACTGCCTTCTGGAGTTGGTTTTCTCCCTTCCTCCCCTAATGACTACAGAGGGAATGGAGTTTAACTTTGGCACTCATAAACTTAAGACACCGCTCTTTGTTAAGATGAATCCAGCATGGGAGACTATTTGGTTTGCTCACAGCCACACAAAAGACTTTCTGATCCTCCACCAGGTCCCAGCTGCATTGCACTGAGCTCTGAGCAGTCAGTGTAAAAGGAATGCCCTTACAAGAGAGCCAGATTTCATGCTATGCAACTCTGCATTCATAAGAAAAGGGACCCATCTCAGGACATGCTGAGGAGAACCGGGTGAGGGGCAATACATTGCCTTAACACTGCTAGGGGAGGAGCAAGGGGGAAATAACAGAGCTGCTGTCCAGGAAATACTTTTTTTTTTGCTCTTGGAACTTCTCTATCTGCCAACATCCAGATTTGGCCCTGCAGAGTGGGCCGTCACATCTGCTTCCAATCAAAATCTGCTCCCATATTGAAGTCCAAATTAAAAAATGTGCTGCCCCATTACCAGTCGAGCTAACCGTGTCTGGAGTGAAAGGCAGAACACATTAGAGCAGTGAGAGATGTGGACATCCACGCAGGAATGGAATGGGACGGGAATAGACAGTGAATCAGTGGCCAAATGGGTAACCTCCCAGCTAGCATTTCTCACACAAATGTCTGTGTCAGCGCCCTGTCCTGTATGCACAGGAGCACCAGGGAAGGGGACAGAATGACAGAAGCAGCAGCACTCAGTGGAGTCAGAAATCACCATGAAGAGGAGTCCCACAAGTACACATCCACACGTGAAACAAAACACAGAAGAGTTTTCCTTTCTGGTGTCCTAAACTAGACTTTCTTCTGAAATACCTGCTAGAGCTTGGTATTTTATAAATTACAAAAGTAAAGAGTGAATGAGAAAATTACCACTCTCCTCAACCTTTCTGACAGAAATGTGTAGGTAAACCAAGGAAATAAAAAAAGAAACAAAGCTACAGAATGTCCTGGAGTTTTCATGGAATACTCTTTGTTGCTTAAAACAAGAGAACAACAAACTCTTTGGCAGTGAGACAAGTTCCTTATCTCCATCAAGCCCCAGGAATTCGATGCACATGTTTTGCAGTAAAAATAGCGGTGAACCATTGTTCCTGCAGACTGAAAAAGCACACACACTTTAAAAGAAAAAAAAAAAAAAGAGGAGAAGAGAGAGAGAAAATGCCTCAATTCAATTTGGTTTCCTCAAGAAAATATACAAACCATCTTCTTATAAGCTTGTTTTTTAAAGAAATCTCAGAACAGGAAAATTAACTTCAACTTCTACAAGCACAACTCTGGGTTTCAAAATTACATCAGTGGCCAACCTTGGGAGAATTTTCCGAAACAGCAGCTAGTTGCCACAGGAGAGAAAAATATGTGCACTGGAGAGCTGGCAGGATAATCTGCAAATAAAAACACATGTCCTTTATTTACACGAAAGGCTCAGCAGCAAAAAGTTTAGGACTAAACAAAGCATTCAAGCTGGACATTCTGCATGCTGCTTGCATGAACATTTCCCAGTTGTATTTAGATCCTTAAAATAAATTTAATAGGTTTACATACAAGCAAGTATTGCTCCCTGAGAAAATTCATTACTAAGGTGCTGCTTCTGCAGAACTTCTCTGACATCTTGATGAGTTCAAGGGAAAGCAACCCACATACCAAAAAGTGTGTTCCCAGAGGCTCACTTTAGCTTAGCTCCTCGGGATTTCTTTGCAGCCTTTGAAGAAAGGCAGACTCCTCTAGAGGCCAGCTCACAGCAGAAGCCAAACCTTGGTGCTCCAATGCTCCATCTAGAGGAGTCCACCTCTACCCACCAGCTGCAGGCTCTCTCTACTCAACTAAATTTCACCCCTTCCCAAAACCCCCCCAAGTTCTCTCCTGCAAACAGGGGCTGGTTAACATTCATGACTGCTAAAGTATTTCACCTTGCACTCCTAGAATACACAACTCCATCTTGGTACAAACAATGTTTGAGTTGAGGCAACCAGATAACCAAAAGGCTGCAGTTGAGACAACTGGTAATTATAAACCACTACAACAAGAATCAACATGTAAGCAACAGGTCCAAAGTATTCCAATTTCTGGTTACATGCAATCTAAAAGGGGTTCCTCACAGTCTCAACAATTTCATATGTACTGAAAGTGAGACTGTGCAGTCACTGAAAGTACTGAACATGACAAGGATCAATCCAGATGTCAGATGATTACCACAGTTCTGAAAAATCTCCAAAATTAATTAATATAAAGGTATGAATTTACAGATTCCAATAGCGTTATACCAAAGACAGCCTCAGTTTCCCAGATTGAGAAATGGACACAGTATCTTTCTGTCTCATAGGACATTGATATATAAGATTATTTAATACTTCACATTTCTTTGTGCTTTCATCAGGAAAAGCATCTTTCAATGCTAAATATTAACTACTCACCAGAACAGGCAAACTGCCATGTTCCATTTCAAACACCAGGAACCTTAAAGTCTTGTCATACAGATTCCACTTGGTGAGATCATGGGCACTGCAGGTGAAAAAGAAATAATAATGATATACTAAGCAAGAAATGAATACTCACCTGATCAAACAGGTTAAATATATCCTATTTTTGCCTTCATACGATGTACAGAAATAACATTAAACAACTAAATATTAATTATAAGGGGGAAAAAGTAAGTTTTCATCATCTAACACTGCAACCTTTAGACCACAGCTCACAGTCTGCATTCCTACCACAAAATGCAGTGTTATGAGGAGAGCAAAAAGAAGCTTGAGTTCTGTATCTTTTGCTATACTTTACACATACTCTTTTAAGTGCCCAAAAAGGTCTAAGGAACAATTTCCTCAGCCCACTCTAAATGACTGTTTCTAATAGTCTTGAGTATTCTTAACTCAACATTAGACTTGTCTTTGCAAAACCAAAGTAGCCTCAGCACGCTTGACAGGTAAAAGACACATTGAGAAGAAGGCCCAATTCCCTTAACCTCTGTACTATCTTGCATGACAATTTACCAATCTCTGGAGAACCAAGGTTTTGAGAAATCATTTTTTAACAAAAGAAGATCAGACAAACTAAAAATAAAAAGCAGATTACATCTGCTGCAAAGAATGATTGCATTCACTACACCCTCTTCAGACTGACCGCCAGTGTTGTCAGTGAAGCTGTGGAAAAACATCCAACTAGCACAGAGGCACCACAGAGGGGACCTCTGCGCCCACTATGACATCTCTATTCTGTAGCATACACTTCTCAGCCACATTAGGGCTGATGCTCAGTAAGGCCTCAAAAAATAATTCCATATCCAAGTGTACAGTTCTATTAAGAAGAAACTAAACCTTGCAGCACCTCTCATAGGTACCACTTTCATTCTCTTGTGAAAACCCCATTAAACCCAACAAGCAATTCTCACTTTGCATGTGTAAGGTTGACACTTTAAGTATATGGCAACATAAATTGTGTAAATAAACATCTCACTTATGAAAAGCTGCTACTCTTCTCAAAGTAGAGTGCATCCGAGATATTTCTCCTGCATCCGTACAAAATCCTCCTTCCTAAATCATGGAAGTTTGGGAAAGAGAAAGGAATTAATCAGTGTGGGCCAAGGCAACTACTGTGTTCTCTTCCCAACCAACCCACAAGCTTGGATCACTCTCCTCCAGCCCTCCCCAGTACCTTCACTTTTAACCACACTACTCATGTCTTACTCTACAGTAAAAAGAAAACAATACAACTGCACAGAAATTTTGTATAAGGGCAAATCCCTGTAATTAATAAAACAATGGCAGCCTCCCTAGACTGCAGTATTGCTAACAAAGTAAAAAGTAGCAATTAGTCTAACATGGTCCTCACACAGTTGTTAAGGATCTCTGGAAAGCTAAGTGTTCACATGGTGCTGACCTTCCTTGCTTCCAGCTGCCAGATCACATTCAAAGATAGCTAAAAATATAATAAATACTTTCCCATAGATGCAATTGCTGTAGTTTCCACAAGTATACTATGTGATTCTGGGGGACGAAATATACAACCAAGAATTAGAAGGGAGGAGTTCCAGGAGAAAAATCTCTTTATTTAGATACAGATCACACTACGGAGGAGTCGAAGAATCCCTGGTCTTGCACTTATCTTGTTTCTCATAAGTACACATTCTCCCACATTGACATAGATCTCTATTTAAGACCAATAAAATTAATCCAATCTGAGGTTAGGGGATTTTTTGGCTTGACACATTTTGCAATATCCCTGTGTCCAATAAAAACCTGCCAGTGTTAACTCTCATACCATGGCATGACACCTGTTCACGACGGCACAGTTGATCAGATCAGCTGCGGGCTTCTGTTGTTCAGCTCAGCCAGCAAGCTATTCATATCCTCACCAGCTGTTTCTGCTTTTTAGACCTAATGAAAAGCTTTGAGGGAGACTGCAGCCCTCTTTCAAGGGGAAAGTCATTATTTCAAAGACCCTCAAATCTACACAATCTGCATTACAGACTGCTGTTTGCTATTTTTTTTCCCTACATCCAAAGTGACAGCACAAAGGGCATCCTGTGTACAGTCAAATATGGACAACCACAGAACTGTACCTTTTTGGGAAGAGCTTCATCACCTACAGATCGACAGCACTTACTAGCTGATTTTGCACATAGTGTCTTTGGCCCAGTACTGGAGTAACTACAAAGCAACTACAGACCTTAGGTCCAGAGTATCTGGTGTAGCACTTTTGTTCCTCACAAGCACACATTCTCCCACACTGACACAGATCAACAAAGTAATTCTAATCTGAGGTTAGGGGATCTTTTAGCTTGACACATTTTACAACATCAGCTTCCAATAAAAGCCTGCCAGAAGACATACAATGCCCTGTTGGTGGTGTGGACTACCTTGTTTATTATTTTCCCCACTCTATTCCTGCCAAAATATACTGCCAAAATATATCTGCTTCATTAAAATGTGAAGAACCATTCTTTTCAGAGGTGCAAACCCGTCTTTTAGAGTTCTGCCTCCTTCAGGATGAAACAGCAGGCAAAGAATAGTTCCATACCCCCTTAATTTTGTCTTCCTTTTTTTTCCTAGGGAAACAGTCTGCTTACCCCTCAATGAGTCACACTCACCTTTTGCCAGAAGCAATCTAGTAGCTGGTTAAGCTGATCCATCAACTCATCTATCATTTGAGTTCGAGCACAATCCACCTGGCTATAGATGGCAATTTCTTCACTGCAGAGGATATAATAGGTCCTGGAGGAAGCCTCAAGGACAGACATGTCAGAGTGTTTGGCCACAATGTCTTTTATCTCTCTCAGCAAAGCATCCAAATGCTGCAGGTGATAAAAGGGGTATTATAGGTAAATTGTACAAAAATCCTCTTATGCTTTAAATCATTTCACTAGGCCCATATATCCTTATAGGTCATAAAAACAAGATGAAACAAATGCCAGTCTAAGGAGGAGAGGGGTAGGATTAGAGGATGCAACTTTTTTTTTCTGTGTTTATGGCTCTTTTTCATTATTATGTCTCTGGATCTTCCTAAAGAATGAAGCAACTGGTTTAAGTTCTACTGTAGCAATATGTGTTTAGCACCACACAGGAAATAAAAGATGCCTTCCCAAAGGACAGGTGTGTCTCCAAACAATGGAAGTTGTCTCCCTCAGCAATGGAGAACGGAGAATGTTTTGGACCATGTCAGCGACTGGTTCTTCGCTCTAAATGGGAGAGGTAACTTGTGCCATTCTGCTGACTCGCTCTCTTCCAGTTCAAGTTCTGGGCTGAAATTAACCTCAGAGTGTTTGCCTATCACTACCTCCCTGTAAACATCCCTGCTTAAGAATACATTAAGCTATTTCGAGGATTTCATCCATCCATTTCTGACCATCCCCTTCCCATCAGCAGATATACTATCTCCATTCTTATCTTTCAGTTACTGTCATTCCCCAGCAGCTGGGAGTCAGCCTTCACGGAGAATGAAACCTATTCTGTAGTAAACTCCTGGGAGACACCAACTTAGACACATGGCATATCCCACCCTCCCTCCAGCCAGGAATGAAAAAATCCAGGGCTGGGTCTACCACACAAAACCACAAATCATTACCCACCAAGGCCAAACACAGTATATCAGAACTGATAAGGCTTTTCTTTGCAGCTCCAAATCAAAAAGTAAAGCCTGAATAAGACCACTTTCCTTATGGTATGAGACCATTTCATTATGTTTCAACAATTTCCTACTTGTTCCAAATCCCATTAAACTCCCTACATTTTCACATAAACTTAGTACATTCCATATGAACCAATTACCCCAATTCCTATTCACCTTCTCTAGATGTCCCGTACTGTAAACATCTAAATCATAATACTGAGGAATCTGCAGAAGATTTGCCACTTTTTGTGCATCTGTTGAATACTGCAGAGAAAAAACAGGATATGAGTACATTGCAGGAATTTTAATGAAATATTTAACATGCATTCACAGAGCAGCTGTTAGTTACCTTTGCCAAGAGCTGAGGAAGCACCATAATAAAGTGTTCAGTAATTTTGGTACAATCTTCCAATTGTATTTTCTTCTCTTTTACTGACAAAATCTGCAGATAAAGCATTTGGTTTCAATTATAAAATCTCTGGATTTGAGAGGAATTTTACATGTAATCCAAGCTTAACTCACATTGCATTGTCTCAAGCATAGCAAGCTAAGATAGAGATACTTATCCATGAAGAAAATCAGATGCTTTTTTTTTGGTTAACCTTAAATTAGATGCAAATTGCTGAACAGCTATATGTCATGGATAAAATGCTCATCATTTGTCAATAACATGCTTCAAGTGGCTCTCCTCTAACGCTTATTTCCTTCAACATCCACTTCTAATAAGATCTAATAAGATCTAGTGGTGAAAAGACACTGCAGCATTTCAGAAAAAAAAGCCATTTTATTTCCTAAGACACACCTGCAACTAGGAGCAAGCTGTCTGGCAAAGTACATAAGGCAAAGATAATGTGATGACAGGACAATTAATAAGACTAAGATACACTGACTTTTTTGGCTGCACCTCTGCCCACTGGAGGATGACCTTCAGCTGCTTCTCTTACTGTTGCGAGGATGATTTCGATGAGAGCACTTTCCTGGGCATCGCTCAGTGCTGGAAGTAAATCAGTCTCAGCATCACACAAAAGAAAAGTGATGAAAATGCAACAACAACTGATGTAAAGCCTACTCATTTACCTGACCAACTGTGGAAGGACTCTAAAGAAAAGGAGATGCAGTGTTGCTACATAAACAGCTAGAGAGTGTTTGACTTCATTTGAAGAAAGTTATTTTCTACATTTACTGAGTACCATTAATCCCTTAATGGCTAAACTTTTTCGGGCAGTTGGGCTTGCAAAAACACAGGCAGTTTCAATGAGGTCTCCTACTGACTAGAGTCTCATTTAGGAGAAACCTTCTTTGAGTAGCAAAATGTTCTAACTCACTGGGTCTACAAACTGATTTTAATCACACAACCAACTCCTGTTCTACTACAACAGCTATTCACAGAATCATATAATGGTTTGGGTTGGAAGAGACTTTAAAGATTTATTTAAGTTCACTTCAAAATAATTCTACCAAAAAAAATCCTCTAGTGTTAGATGTCAGTGAACTCAATACATTACTCATTTTCTTTTGAGGCAGGAACAAAAGCCTGACAATAACTGCATTTCAATCTATCAATACTTTTAGATTCTTAAGTTTTGGAGAAACAAACAAAGTGAACACTACATAAGCATTATGGCTTAATTATACAAGTATTCTTGCAAAGTTTCTAAATTAACATTGCAGAAATACAGAATACTGAATAAAACAAATATGTTGATATAAACATTACATTAGCAGTGCATTGAGTTGCATCTGCTTTGTGACACTTGGGGACCACAATTTGGGACCAAATGGTACTGCAATATGAAATTATCCCAAACTAGATAAGGCAAGGTTCTAAAAATATTATGGGGACATTCATTCAGACAATACTATGTTCTTCGCTTACCCACCTTCTCCATCTTCTTCAGCATTTTTTAATAGAAGAGTGGTCATGCACTCCCAGTCCTTCAGGAATTTGCCTGCCCAATCCCACAAGCTGTCTATTAGGTATGCAACATGTTTGTGTAGCTAGGGATTAAAAACACAAGCTTATAGAAGCAAGCACATCACTAAAAGAAATACAGCTTCATATGATCCTCTCCCTTTGTCCAGCGACAAAGCTCTGCCATTCACACACATGTTCCCACGCAGTAGTCCAACATATTTAGTTTGAGGGCAATCAACATTTAAACACCATGTCTTCAATCTGATACAAAGCAGGAAAGTGGGGTGAAAAAGCAGGAAAAGCAGGCAAAAAAAAATTTATTTTTGCTTTTTTTAATACAAATTTAAATTTAAATTTAATAATCTCTGAAACTAGCTTCTGTATTGCTTTATATTGCTGGCGGTAACAGCTAAAATTCCAGTCACAGGACTGGAAACAAGTCATCTATCCAGTTCTTTGCAGAAAATTCAAAACTGCTGTTCCTGAGACACTTTGGCCAGATAGAGGTCTGCATCACTGCAAAAGCTAAACACAAACTGTTTATCAGCACTTAAGATGATAAAACTCTCAACAGCACTACAGGTTTTGGTCAGCATGGAGCCATGGTACAGCAACCCACATCTGCCTGCAGAAAGACATGGACACATTCCAAAAAACCCTCATTTGGTGGCATTTGTCTTTCAGCTTGTTTCCAGAAACTGCCTCAGCACTGATTCTCTCCATTAGCACACTTGTAAATTAGTTTTAATACAACAGAACAGAAATGGATTCATTAAAAATTTAACCTAGAGAGTAAAAACATTTCAAACACCAAACATTTCGGAGCTCACCAACAGAAATTGCTTTCATAAGAAAGAAAATAACTGATTTAACATGCAGCACTAGATTTAAGAGGCTTACTACAGGGGCTGCTCTCCTCACCTCACTCTCCAGGAAAAAGCGTATTAATCTTTTCAATTGGTCAGCACTTGCCCCAAACTTTCCTCCTCCTTTGGGCTGAATTTCTTTATCTCCCTCATGACTAAGCAGCCTGCCAACAGAAAAGGAAGTCAGTCCAGTTCTGCCACATTCTCCTTGCACTCATTTACCAATGAAACAGTAATTCTGTCAAGGAATTACAAGGACTGTATTTCTCTTAAGTGTCCACTTATTTATCCCAAATCTCATTAGACGTTTTTATCAGATGAAAGGAAAAAAGATTAGATTGTTTTGCATTATGAGAGATGTGCTGTCCCTGTGGAAGCAGAGACTATTTCTGACAGTTTCACAGGTACCCTGCCAGCTTTCTGGATAACGGATGCAGATTCCACAGAACTGATCATACAATGAGGTAGGCGTTTGCTCATGCTTGAAAAGGGGTTTGCCCTTGGCCAAATTTAAACCTTAACAACAAAGTAGAGATATTATGACACAGCCACTATTCACACCACAGTACATCTTGGAACTGCAGCTTCTTGAGGAAAGCACAGTATCTTGTAATTGTAAGAGGCAATTAATGTCACAAACACAGTGGAAAATCTGCTCTTCCTCTTCTGTATGAAGTACGAACCACAGTATGACACTTCCATTTACATTTCCCCCCATATCCGAAGTGACTGTGACTACTGCCCACAAAAAGTGCTAATCCCAAGATAAATACAGGAAGGCCATCCCCGCAGATTAATGTATGGCCCAAACAGCTTGGATTTAAGAGCTGCACCACACTAGTAAATGTCAGCAAAAGCTTGTGCATTCAGGAAGTGCTTCTGCTGGTATAATTTATGCCAGCTAAGTAACCTAAGTTAAAATATGCAGACATGGAAGAGATTTTGTGCAAACCAAAAAGGGGCAGCAGGGCTGGAAAGCATAAGTACTTATACTAAAACTTAGCAGTATGACCAGGGAAAGGAGGGTGTCACTAACTTGTCTTATCACACCAGAACCAACACTCTATACTGGTAGAAGTGCTGGAGAGAAGCACCGGGTAAACAAGAACAAAAGATGATATTTAGAGGGTCAAGGTGTCCAGAGTGCACTGGCAAGCTGGGTAGAAAAAGTAAAGCTATCAGGGCAACCACTTTGATAGCAAAAAGCAGCAGAGTTCTGAGAGGAAAAACATCTAATTTCTGAGCGCATATTAGGACCAACACAAAAGACTAAGTCTAGCAGATGTGACAGCAGACTCATCAAAACAGAAGTTTCTCTTCATTTGTCTTTCTGTTGGACTTGGCTCCACAAATTCCAGAATGCCAACATTTCAGTTAGACAGGAAAAGACAACTAGGAGGAGATTTGGTACGTGTGGAAACACAATTATTCTTTCTGAATGTTCCCCCACAAAATCCTTGCCTAAATATTTTTATTTTCATTCATTTTTGTAAGTCAAGATTATTTCTTTCTCAGTATAGAAAGAACATTTGTCTCCTCCCTTTTTAGCATGCCAACTCCATTCAATTTCGTGCCACCATTGTTATAAGAAGCCCATTTATAAGTGTTACTCCTGGGGAAGATAAACCTTGTACTTCATTAACCTGATAGAAAATTGGGAGGGCCTTCTAATCTGCTGCACCTCTCATTATTCAAAGCCTTTACAATGTATAAGGCATCTTCCAAAGGGAGAAGAGGAGGCCATTTTTGTGATTAATCACCAAACTATGAAAATCCAGCAGATACCAGGTGACAAATTAGCTTGTAAGAAGCAAAGCAATAGGAAAAGAAAGTAGAAAGAAAGAGGGCATGTTTTCAACATAGCATGCCACTTGTGGATCAGTCAGTAGTTTCATACTCTCTGTATTAGTCTTGCAACTTTTCTCATGCCTATTGTTTCAGGGCTGTTGCAGGAAAATATGCAATTACCCCCAGACAGCACTTCTCTTCTGATTCACCAGAAGAAAGCTGGCACACACTTTCAGCAGAAAAATTAATGCTTAATATCCCCCTTAAATAAATCCACCTTCATTCCAAAACAAATGAGAATATGCAAGAAGTAGGCAGGCAGAGATACCTTTTATAAAGGAATTCCCCAGCTGCTACTGCAAGCGGACGGTGTGTGGTATAAACAAACTGGTATAACATTTCACAGTCTTCAGCTGATAACACATCCTCACAGTTCCTAGGCAAAAATAACAACGGAAGTTATAGTCCAGGTTTATCTGCAAAGGATAGTATGAATGCTATGTCCAGCTTTAACTAGACTTGATTCTCCAGAACTGTGCAACTTGTTTATGCAGCTATGTGTGAATTTTGGTAGGGCATTTCTAAAAATGCTCTGAAACAAAACTGGCAGTGTTCTTTTGTTCACTGTGTAGAGAAACAGTCTGTGCAAGCCATGGTAAATCAGGCCCACTGCATAGACATGAGCATTAATTTAAAGTATAATTACGGTTGATTAGTGATCACAGTAAAAAGAGCAATAGTAATAAAACAGGAAAATCATGCCTCTACTTTATGCTTAGATGTTCACCATAGAAGATAAAAAACAATAAGAAAACTTCATTTTGTAGTACAAATTATTTTTAAGTTATTTATTCCAATATTTTAAAACATATATTCTATTACACTAGACTTGTACAGAGTCCCATGTAAAAAGAAATCAAAACATTCTTGATGGCACACTTATGGCTGTGACCTCTCTGCACAAACACATTCAAAGTCATGACTTCTTTCACTCAGCTACACATCTTGAGAGTACCACATGCCAACTAGTAAACCAAGAACACTCTCCAAGAGGTAGAAATGCTATTCATATCAAACTTTTACAAAGAGAAACTGAAGCATCAAGGTTGAATAACCCAATGAAGAGATACCATAGCAGTGAAGTCCAAAGCAAGGACTACAGTTTCCAAATACCTGCTTCTTACTGCCACAACAATGTCACTGGACTAGGCTGCTTCAGAGAATGAAAGAGCAACATATGAGATCCTTACACTTACTACACCCTCATGAGAGGAAAGGGTTTTTATCTATCACTGCATTTAATCCTCAAGTAGTAACATTTTAAAACCATCTACAGCTGTGCTCCAATACCCTCTCTACAACTGAGGATTCATGCTATTCTCT
Source organism: Oriolus oriolus (assembly GCA_013400235.1). Taxonomy (NCBI): domain Eukaryota; kingdom Metazoa; phylum Chordata; class Aves; order Passeriformes; family Corvidae; genus Oriolus; species Oriolus oriolus. Next base: position 184,296 of record VXBT01007850.1, read on the forward strand.
TGCTAAGCGTGATGTCTAAAAAAAAAAGCAGCAGTCCTTCCTATGGTAGCCCATTTGTCTCCAACCCATCGTATCCTTTAGCATCCTCACAAGTCACAAAGCCCCAAAATATCCTCTAACCTGACTGAAAAAGAAGTGAGCTCACATGAGGTGAGAGCATCCATTACAAAGGTCTTTAGAAGAGAGTGCTAATGGTACGCCTCCAAAAGTGATTCATAGGTCTCACAGGATAATGTGAAATAAAAGCTGCCTTACATACTTAAGGCAGGTTTTGGTGGACTGTTTAAACATGCAATTACCCTGAGCATACATTTGCAGTAATAGGACATACAGGAAGTTGTCTGATAACACATTTCAAGAAATCAGCATAAAGGGAAATATTTATGTCACTCATTCAACCATCTACAGAACTGGGAAAGTAGAGTAAAAATGTGTTTATTGATGTTAAACAGTAGAAAAATGAAAGAAGTAAAATGGTGCATTAGAGCATATGAATAAGCAGTGGTGTGTCCTGTGAAGCCATAAATGATCAAATTTATTAAACTTCTACAAGTTTAACAAGTGAGAGTAAAACAAAGAATGACAATAAAGAGCACTTACAGGAATAAAAAGACACGCTATAACAAGTATTAAAAGACTATGGGGAATTTACAGAAATAAACTAGCAGTCTGACAAGGTTTCTTCCATTCTTTTTAATGTTAATCTATTATTCAGTTCTTTTAAAGCACTAGTTTCCATGAAGATGTCTTTGCCATTTTCTCTAAATATTTTTTTTTCAAAACCTTGGTTTTTTTTCAAAACCAAGTGGACAGCTTGGAATATAAGAAATTTCTACACAAACATACAGTTATCTAGATTGAACCATCACAGAATCACAGAGCACTGAGCATGGTCAGCACCTCTGCAGATCATCTGGTCCAACCCCCTGCTCACAAGAGGATCAGCTACAGCAGGTTGATCAGGGTTGTGTCCAATCTATGAAGTCAAAGACTCTACAACATCTCTGGCAATGTGTTCCAGTACTGGATCACTCCCACACTGAAAAACTTTTTTCTTATGCTTAAATGGAATTTCCTGTATAAACACGCCAGTCAAGCATACATATTTTTTTATATTTAAATTTTTTCTTCTTTATATTTCAGGTTTTCTCTCTTCAGCACATTTATAGAAATTATGAACGCAATACCTAAATCTTTCTATTCTAAAATAGTTCCTTGACTAAATTGTTCAGATAGCTTGAAGAGCTCAGCAACATCTGTCTCCCTGGATAGAAATCAAGGACTCTTCCTTTCCGGTACTAATGAAATTGCCTTTCCATAGGTATTTTCTATCCTTAGGAAAAAACCTGGGGATCCTGGTGGGCACCAAGCTGAACATGAGCCACCAATGTGCCCTTACGGAAAAGAAGGTGAATGGTATCCCAATCTGCATGAAGTGTTACCCGCAGGTTTGGGGAGTTGACCCTTCCCCTCTACACAGCACTGGTGAAGCCACACCTGGAGTGCTGGGCTCCCCAGGACAAGAGACCTGTAGGGGAGAGACCAAGGAATGGTCACAAAGATGGTCTGGGGATCATCTCTCCTGGGACTGGAGCATCTCTCCTTTGAGGAAAGGTCGAGGGAGCTGGGACTGTTCAGCCTGGATGAAAGAAGGTTCAGGGGGATCTTAGCAAACCTGGTGGAGGGAGTAAGAAGACAGAGACAGGCTCTGCTCAGTGGTGCCCAGGACCAGAAGCAACAGGTACAAACTGAAACACAGGAGGCTCCTCCTGAATGTCGGGAAACATGTTTTTACTGTGAGGGTGAGAGAGCACAGGCTGCTCAGGGAGGCTGTGGTGTCTCCATTGCTGGAGATACTCAAAAACCATCTGGGTGCAGTCCTGGGCAATGTGCTCTATGCGACTCTTCTTGAGCAGGGGGTTGGACCGGATGACTCTTCTAACTTCAGCCATTCTGTGATTTCCAAAATCCCAACCTCCCTGTTTTTAACTTTGTCTTCTAAGAGGCTGGGGATTTGCTAGTTACATTAATCTAGTGCAGTGTTACTTCCTGCCTCCTCAAGACATGAGTAGGTCAGATGCAATAGCTCCAGCTGCGAATGAAGAACCCCCAAACAGCAGAGAAGCAAAGGAAGGGAGAAGAATCCATTTTCTTTGCAGCACAAGCTGACAGACACTCCGGACACCACCTGAGCACCTGATTTTTGTTTTTTTCTTTCTTGAGTGGGAGGGAATACCTGTGTGTACTACTACTACTACTATTACTGTTCAACCACTACTCTCTGAGCCACAATGAGGTTTACACTCCTAACTCCCACTGAAATGAGTGCTCAGGCATTTTACCTGCCTCTGCAAGCAGCAGCGCTTGACTACACCTGCTACCACCAGCACTAACACTACCACAGAAAATCATCATCAACCACACAAAGAATACTTCAAATACAGCAATAATACTGCTGCAAATTCACAGCCCTCAGAACACCAAGCAACAGATAAAGGTTAAGCCAGAAGTGCCTGCCAGTGTTTAGGTGCCTAAAAATAAACAGGCATGGCCTTCCACATACTAGTCTTATGGCATACCATTTTCTCTGCACTTCAGTGTGAACATGTCACAAAGAAGAAACTGGGACATTCTAGAGGAAGATCACAGATCCATTTTGTTCTGCATATGGCACCAGTTGAAAGATTTCATATCTTGCTTTTTGTTTCATTTTGTTGCAAGCAAGAGGTATGACTGCTGGAGTTGCTTGACTTGGTCTGTGCTGTTGCTCATATCAAGGATAACCACCAAAATCACAAGAGTAAAATAAAAACACACCTGATGCACTTCACAGAGTTTTATGCTACTCTTTGTTTTTAGTGGCTGTGCAGGGTAAGATCGGGTACACATTATGGTGATTGACAATCCAAGGTACAGTATCTCAATCAAAAAAGAATCTGTTTGCTTTGCATTTAAAATTAAGTCAAGTTAAACAACCAAATCTTCAGATGCATTGTAAAAGCAGTATTTGTACACTGAGCACTATCAACCAAAAAAAATTATGTTGAAAGTATTCTAATGTCTGCAATAAAAATTTTAAGTAAAGAAATCATGTCCTACAAATCTGTTCTGTAATCTCACTCCCACTCCCCGGCTCTCATTGCAGGTATTTCAAGACACTCTTTGGTGATCAGCAAAATGACAACATGGTTGCCACTCCAATGTAACAATAGTCCTTTCCCACCCACTGTACAATAGGATTAGCATGTTGCAATACACTGTGATTAAGCTGTGGCAGACTGATGTGTTTTGTGCTTAATACTCAGTTTAATTTCTAGTTACATTTAACTAATGTAAATCACAGTCATTTTCCCCTGTGCTATTTATGTATTCAAGCTAATTGTAGATTTGTGCCCCTACCCACACCACTTGTAACCTTTCCCCACGCATCTACTGCAGTTACCTAATTACTTTTGCTACTCTTTTCCATAATCTCTCTACTCTTTTAGGTAGTTAAGCACACAAAAATTAACAGAACTGTCTAGCAGTAGGCACACTAAACTAATTTGCCTCCTAAAAGGCAATGTTTTCAGTAAGATACCTTGGTCTCTCACTGTCACTCATGTTTTCTCCCTCTTTATTTCCTTCCTAGTTCTATTCCCTGTCAGATCCTTTGCAACATTAATGCTAACAATTATGCATAATTCAGTACCATTAATAATTTCTATTATGCTAAACCTCATAGGCTCATTTCAGTTTCAGGATCACATCATGCTGTGTAAAAATAGAAAACTACTAGCCCAAAGACTGGCATTCAATTGAGACAACATGCAACAAACAAGAAGGAAAAAAATCTCAGCTCACAGAGATACACAAGAACAAAATACAAATATGGATTTGAAAAAAACTAAGTATATGCATAGCAAGAGAGTTCTGAATCAGCACTGGGATTTTTTTTTTAATAATGTAACACATATAAGTGAATTGAAAAGATCAGTGTTTTCACTGCCTCTCTGGCTATCAAGAGAGAGAATGTAAAGGCACAGCAGTTTTATGGGCCAGTAGTACACAGAGTAGTCAGTGTATATTCCACAGGACTGGAATGCAGTGGTGGTTAAGAGATGCTCAAATCTCTTACTAACATACATGGAGCACAGCTCCGCTGCCACTGTAAAATATCACAAAAATGATCAATTAGCGACAAGGTCTTGCTGCTGTACTCACCCAAAAGACAACTACGGAAGTCAGTAAAAGAAAGTGACTGACATAATATATTTTTCCCAAGAAAAACTACCCAACAGGCTAATTGGAAGAAAAAAAGCTATTCCTGACCTTGCTTCTTGATTACTCATGTCATGACACAACAAACTATTTATTCCAAGATTAGAGATACATTCTGAAGGTCAGTACCTCACCAGTTATGATTATATTTTTTTTTAAATAATTAATGATTCCAGATCAAATATAGGGAATTTAGATAGACATTCTTGCCAGTAGCTTTAAAAATAGAAACTTAATCTGAAAGGTCTCTCACATCTCACTAAAATGCAAGTTGGGCTGCTTGAATTCAGTTGCCAAATTTGCAGATGACAAAAATTAGTCATTAAAAGAGAAGCAAGACAGCATGACAAAAGTGGCAAAATTTTTATTACACCAATGCATACTAGTAGCCATGCCATTTATACAAGCTGTCATTTATTATTCTATTATCCCCTTTAAGGCAGGGGAGTTGCTGTCCCCAACTCCATTTCATGCTTTACTGCATGTATCAAGCAGCATTACTGCTCAATATCCAGACACTGGCTCTGAGCTATGAGACACACCTGAGACACAAGAACCCTGTAGGTCTTTGCTCCTGCAGTGCCAGCAGCAAGTCCTTTCTGCCACTGTTGTAGGTACTAAGGCATCAGCTTTTCACCTGCTAGAAAAGGACCTTGATGCAGGCTCTTATTAAGAAGCCTGTACATGTGACTGTCTGTATTGTCTGCATTCTCTTCACACAGAGTTATAGACTGGTCAGCACTACTCTTACCAAAGAGAAGAGCTGTTGTTGAATTTGCTTATTGAGTCCTCAACTCACACTTTGACCACTCCAATAATTAAGCCAAATCAGCAGGACTCAGAGCAACTGGGGGGGACAGTGGAAGAAAGCAGGATGGCTATGCAACAGATGAGTAAAAAGAAAGAAAGAATGTATTTGCTAGGCCCCTACACAGCCTAATTAAAAACAATTTCATAATGTATTAATTTTACTTACAAAAATTACATCTTATGATGGGAAAATATCATTCAGAAAACTTTAGAAGGAATTTCTTCACATTCGAAACCATATTTAAGCAAAATTCTGAAAAGATTGCTTCAAGGAAAAAGAATCATTGATCAAGCTGCAGCTTGCATTAACGAGAACATGATCCCTTATAATAAAGCCAGAGATGATAAACAGCTGCAGTGCCAATATAGCTCTTGTGAATTCAGATACGGAACAAGTGCAGCCATAAGTGGTGTATGGAATCTTTGTACTTCAACAATGGTGAGCTGCTCCTCCTAGCACAGGGACACATTATCCATGGACACGGCATTGTGCTTTGTTCCAACAGCTAGGCACCATGGAGAACCAAGGGATGTAGAAATGGACATTGTGAACACAGGAACAATATAACCCTGGCTACTACTAGTGAGGCCCAAACAATGGCACTACCTTCCAAAGAGGGTGCAGTGTTCACAGCATCATATGCTGTTCTGATGTGCCTATTAAAGGAGGCCTGGAAAAATGCCATTTAAACCAGTGGAATGTGAAGTGAGACAGAAGACTATAAAGCAACACTTCAATATACAAACATACTTGGAATGTAATGTCAATATCTACAACACCATACCAGTTGGACCACTAAGGTCTACATGCTCCTACAGCAATGGCAATACTTCTGGCTTAAATAGAGAAGCAAATCCCATAAGGCTACCAGACAATGTGTCATGCTGTATATGGAAATAAGCATCTGCATCACCAAAATTCAACTTATACTCTCAGACAGAAGAGACACTGAGTTCTAACATCTCAACTGTATTACCAATGGAATGCAGTGAAGATTTTATTCCCATTTTGCTTTGAAAAAGAGGGACAGAAAATTTATTCTACACATATTTTGCAAATAAAGACATTTCTAAAATAAACATGCTGCTCAAGGATGCATCAGAATAATATTTATATACTTCTGTAATATTAAGTCTAATTCTTCCCCACACTTCCAGCTTGCCATTATCCTACCAAATCTATGGCTGGCAGGTAAATTTCCGAAGAAAACAATTCTTCTGTTGGTTTACCACCTCAGCAAAACCAAAGTATCAAACACTTGCTCATTTTCTGTCAGTCAGTCTGCTATGGGCTCAAAGGCTACCAGATTCTCTGCCCTGGAGCCAAGAATCTTAAAGTCCAAATTCTAGCAACAGCCTCAAAGCTCAAGGCTTCCTGCATCAGGTGCACAGACAGGGAAGATGGCAGAGTTCTCCAAGCTCCTGGTCAAAGCCTGGCAATCCTGGGACAGAAGATGACGTGGGCACCCCATCTTCAGTGGGAACTTCCCCAAAGGCAGTCAAATGCTCTTTTTGAGAAAAGCCAAAATTTAAAAAGGTGGAATTTCCTTTCAGAGGGAAATGTAGATATAAAAATGTAGTTTTCAGATTGAATCTCAGCACAAGGGTTTTCTTAACGTTGGCATTTCCCGCAGAAAGAAAATGTCATGTCTTGAGCAGCTTTACCTATAACTCTTATCCTGCCAGAAGCAACTGTTTCCCAACAAGTAACTGATTACAGGATCAGGATTGTACCTGGATCTTGTTGCCATTAAAACAATACAGTAAATTAAAAAAGAAATTATTTACTGTGACATAAGCATCAAGAGTTTCATGGCTTGAACTGCTACTTCATGGTCCTTGTCCAGAGGCATGGACACAATTCGATCCTAATGGATGTAAAATGACAATAAAAAGATGTAACATGGTTTGTTCTCAATAAACATGTATTTTTGCTACAGCTAGATCATCTACACTAGTACAGCAGAGATTTATTTTTATTTCAGCAGCTATTTCCTAAGAGACATAAGGCAACTTGATTACTACCAAGTAGTTCCCCAGCCCCTGAAAATTAACAGCATGTTAATTTTTAACTGAATTAATCATGCAGTAATATGATATTTTTTACAGATGTAATGTATGCGTTCACAAGAAATCAACTACACACTACAAATTAAAAGTGACTGACAACTTGTTTCTAAGATGTTACTACTGGCACTTCAGTATGTTAAATGAAGGTAAGCCTCAAATTACAAGCATTATATAAGCAGTTTCTCCCATTAACAGTAAAGTGCCTGCACCTACACATTACAGAAGTCAGTGCCTTGCTGGAAAGACAGTTAGAGCTTAAGTCATAAAGATACCTCATGGCACAGCAGCAACATTGCTGACCTCCAGGATTCACAATATTGTAACTTAGTACACATGCAAACATCTCAGAAAACTGGAAAACTTCCCATTCCATGGAACCAAGAACTTGCACACCTCAGTGTGGCCTATATCTTTAAGATATATTACACCTTCAGACTTGCTTGATTTGGGACTAACAGTTTCCCCATCTAACATATGATTTCTAAATCTCTACATTCATTTTCCTTTGCACCTTCCTTTTTCTCACAATCCAGCTGGAAGGTGTGTAAGTCCACGAATCCTGAGTTTGAACACTCAAGGGTAACAGAGGGAGCACGTGTAACTCCCGTTTGCAGGAAATGGATTGATGGTTATATGATTACATTCCCCATCATTGAGAAAGCATGATTTAAACTTTGAAACTTGTATTTTGTGTGTAGCTGTTTGGATTTCTTTTGTTTAGAGGGGAAGGAGTTGTTTTTGAGTGGGGGTTTTTTGACTGGGGGATGGAGTTTGCAATAATCCATTTATACTGCGTCCCCCACACAGGGAGATCGCAGTACAAGCAGCCTAGAGCCATTTCATCAGTCTTTATTGAATACCAATTCTGCATTTGGTTACACAGCTTACAGCAGACAGAAAGATAAGGGACTACCACATAATCATTTAAAAGAGGGGTCAGTCTTAGATAGCCAAGTTTCATTCTGAATAATTTATTACTAAGATATCAATATTAATCTATTTCTTGTTCTTTGATGATATCTGATAGGCATTTTTACTATTAGCAACTGCTCTGATAGACAGGTAAGCCCTGCACCTTTTGCAAAAAGAACACTGATTGCCACCACACGCAGGTACTGATTTGTCCTGACATTGAATCATGTCCTGATTCACAGGGACTGTGATATCAGTCACATCATCTTGAGCTTTCTTATTCAAATACTGAGAAGGTGCAACCCTGCTAGGATAAGAGCAGCTGACAAGATCATTACCAAGGCCAGGGTTAAAAAAAGTAAAGGGCTTACTTCTTAAATGAGTCAGGATGTTGGAATATGATAAAAGCAGAGTACAGGGTCAGTGAAGCCACAAAACAAGCTCTCAAAACTACAGTATATCACCTGATCTGTTCAGAAAGGAGATAAGGGATCCTTCTTCAAGATTCATACTGACATGGTAGATCAAGAGAGAGCCATTCCCACATCAGTGTGATACACGGACAGCAAGTCCACTACCTACAAGGTTAACCCATTATCAGAGGCAGCAAAAAGGGGATCTTTAGCGTACGAAATTCTCTGTCATCTGCCAAAGATCCTGGAAAAAAATCTGGGCCAATCTGGATAAATGGTGGAGATAACTGACCACAGTGCATGCTAACACCATTTTGTAAGAAGTAAAGCAAAATGGAAGATTCCATAGAAATAGAGAGAAACATCTCTGCAAAACTCCTTCATCCACTCAGTCAACAAGGCTGTTTCTGCAGGAGTCTAAGTTCCTCTCAGTCAAGAGAGGGGGGAGATAAGCTCTGATCAAAACATCAGGACCTGTGTATACACCCAACCTAGACTTAAAAAAACAGCAAACAGTAATTTATTTACCTTGAATCTGTTAGTAAAGAGATCCATCCTGCAAACAAGTTCTTTTCTGCTATAAATTCCCTGCAGTCCCAGAAGACACTTCAACCGCACTTCGGCTTGCTGCAAGACAAAGAGAAATTGGCTAACAGTAAAACACATATATCTTTGTTATTCACTATCAGCATTTATATCATGTAAATAAGAGTTCTTTGTGGGTGCCTACAGCAGGCTATCGAAATGCTGCCTCATGCTCTTCATTAGTGACATCAGTACCATTTTGTCTGTGTGTACACACGCTCGACTCTCTCTCTCACACACAGAGGAAGCCTGCCGTGAGCCAAACTTAAAGGCAACATCAAAGTTTGTGTTAGGCTCCCTAAGAGTCAAAGAAACTCTCACAGACCTCACAGTTAATAAAAGCAACAAAATGCAAATGATACAGGGATTTGCTATTCATCTGTTAAAGATACAAAGACAGGAGTAGGGATGACCTACTTAGTACAGCCAGCACTCTCCCATACATCTGACTTTGCTTGCTTTTCAACAGTTGACTGGGACAATTGTTAAACACAGACAAGGAGTCCAAGAAATTCTGGATTTCTCTGGATTCCCAGAGGAAGAGGTACAACTTAGAAATGCACTGGCTTATCATTGTGGATTCTTACAGAGTTAAGTGTCATGCCTTCTCCCTATTTCTGTTTTACACTAGAACATGGTATTTTAAGTATTCTAGGAAAAGGGTTGCTTTGAATTCAGCGTAATTAGTTAATTTAGGCAAAATATATTTATCTGTACAGGGTGTTGTTTCATACTATTAGTACTGCTGCTTCATAGATGTCTCACAAAAGGAAGTCTTTTCCTTAGCCAGCTTTTCAGTTATCTCATGCATATTGCTACATCTTTCAAAGCACAAAGCTTTAAATGGCATTAGGAAAGTGATTTTGATGATCCAACATAGAAAAATCATGTGTTCTGTAAATATATAATGCTAAGCTATGAGCAGAGACACTAAAATGAACTGCAGGCTTTGAATCTCTTCATATTTCTTTCTTAATTCCTCTTGCTAACAATAGCAGTACGAATAAACATGGAAATCCAAGAAAGGAGACCACCTACACATAGACTATCCATTGCTACAAGTTCCTGTTCACCTGCTTAGATGGAAAGCCAAGGATGATATCCAGTGGTAGGCTTTGACTAACAGTTTTGCTTAAGACAGCTTTTTGCTAGAAATATAAAATGAAAGATCAGGTAACAATGCACACTGCTCTCTAATCTGCCCATGACACACCAGCAGTACTTATTTTATATTAGAGAGTTTCTGAGGAAGAGACTGTTGCCCATACCTTCTGCTTCCTACAGCCACAAGGGCTGCATAGCACAGAACTCACTCACAGACAGTCTCAAGGTGGCATCCATCACTGCACACTGGCACAAACTCAGCTCAGACAATATACTCCAAAACTGGCTTCAGCTGCCCTTGGTCCTTTTGCACAACACTACTTGCAAACAGGGACTGAATTTGTGCTTGGGGAAAGGGACAACAGCGTGCACTGGTTTGCTGAATGGTCATATAGCTCTTGGCATGTAACTGGTAATGTCATTTGTCAGTCAGGTGAAGTCAAGCATAGGCCTGCAGATACAAAGTGCAACACATCAAAGTATACCACCTCCCTTCTAAGGTATCCTGTTCCTACCCAAAAGCTCTCAGTCACAACCCCATACATGTATGTTTCTTAAAGCACTGAGAAAATTAACTCTAGTAACTAGAAACAAATAACTACTTCTATGACTAATTCTGTTATTTTCCTATTTTCATCTGGGTCAACACTCCCCACATTATGAACTAGGGAGGTCTATTTCTGAGTTACTCCTGGATAGACAACCCAACTGTCTTTCGAGGTAAAACAATTTTTAAAACTTCCCTTTCTCTCCCCATCTCCCCCCCAAAAAATCCATACATATGCCCAAAGATATGAGCAGAAAACCACTATGTTAACAGGACCATTTGAAAAAGTATTTCATAAGTGGCTGTAACCATGTGATCACTTTCTACAGCCATGTTGGACAGAAGGCAAAACTAAAAGCCCTTTACTTTTCCTGTAGTTTGCCAGGAGAATCACATGGTCAGGACACAGAAGCTCATTTCAGCAGCATGTTCCTGTTTCCTTAAGATTTGAGTGTTTTTCACAGTCTAATGAGAAAACCTCAACAACTTGCCCTGAAGTTCCACACAAAGCTAGTCCATGGACATCCCAAGTGTGCATCTCCATGGTCTCTGCCTTCCTGTTTGTTAGTTCTGCCTTCCACTTTTCCCATCCTTATTCTTCATTGTCTTCATTTTTCTGATCTCTAACTTGAATTTTTTCCACAGCACTTCCCTTAACACCTGCTGCTCTGTTCAGCACTGGTTTGATTCAATCTGAATGCTGATTTAGGCACTATATACTCCTCTGGAAAAAAACTAGAGCCTTTGAGCTTTAGTTAAGAGCCTGGGTTTCACTGATAGGTGACTGGGCTTACATTTAACATCCAAATGCACACAACCGTCAGATTTATTATCAACTGTTCTTTGGTCCTCAAAACAAAAAAGTTAAATTATTTCTAACAGATGAACATAAACTACTTGAAAGTGCATATTTATAGCACTGTTACACAGTTCTTAGCAGGCCAAAGAGAGATTCTCATATGCAATTTTGAACATCTTCTAATGGTTCATATGAGGTTATAATGGCAAAATGGTATCTCATGGGGAAAAAAGATTGTTTATCTTCCAGTACAAGACTCTGAAGACAAAAATGTTAATTTTATACTTACTTCCCCCTCCTCTCTCCCCTTTAAATCCTCACAAATGACTGAACCTTATCTCTGTTTACAGCACTGTAGATGGCCAGGTTTTCCCCCACCCTTAGACTACTTTGTGGTTGTTCCACTTTGCAGCCTAAATTATTTGGCAAATTTCTCTGTTATATATACTAAAAGAAAATTGGCTCTAGGAGACAGCAGTTTCTTGCCATCCACCCCCAACAAGGTGGGAGAGAAACGCTTATTAAGGAAGAGTAGTGGGAAATTACATTCATAGGGGAAAGGGAGAAGGGGGAAGGGGGAAGGTGAGCGAGAGGCTGCATGGTGTTTCATCTCCAGCTGAGCTTAAAACCATGACAGTATATAAAAACACTGCTGGTGCCAAAAATGCCCTGCTCTCATTCTGAAATCAGGCAATTTGAGAGTGGCTGCAAATCACAAAGCCCAGCCAGGACTGCAGCCACCAGCAGTGGCACACTATCAGGTCTCGGCCAAATGCAGAATATGGAAGACACCTCACTTTGTCTCACTGTGCTTGCATCTGCATTGCTTTCAGAAAAAAAAAAGCTTTAGAAAAAAACAACCATTTCCAGTTTCCAGTAAGTGGCACTGGGTGAGCTGTGTGCATTAATCAGAGACACCAGCTGTTAATTTTCACTGCAGAGTACTGTGAATGAAGACACATCATCTTCCAAAAAATGACTTTTTCTTTTGAGAATTCTACAAACTGAACATGCACTAAAAAGATATTGTGATCAGATAACATTTATGCAGGAAAAGACGACATAAATTTTAGATTTAAAACGACATAAAATGATAGATTTATGGTCCAAAAAACCCAAGTGCCACTTTTCGAGGGACGGCACAAGGCCGGGAAGCAGGAGCCTCGCGCGCCCCCTCCTGGCTCCCTGGCAGAGCACAACCTGATCCACAGAACACAAACATTGCCCGCAGCTGACACAAATCCCGGGGTGTTTCGGCATGTACACAGGAGCTACAGACACCTTCAAAGGCGGCCTGCAGAAGCCTAGAGTGTAGATTTCGCTAATTAGCCATTCCCAATAAATATTCCTATCCTTCTGGAGTCTCTCATGCGTTTTCGAAGCAATAGGAAAAGCGTATTTTCACAGAATCGCACAACGGGTCAGGTTGGAAGGGACCACAGTGGATCATCTGGTCCAACCTCCCTGCTCAAGCAGGGTCATCCTAGCACAGGAGTGTGTCCAGACATCTCCAGCGAGGGAAACTCCACAACCTTTCTGGGCAGTCTCTTCTAGTGAACAGTCACCCACACAGTAAAGAAGTTCTTCCTCACATTCCAGTGCAACTTCCAGGGTATCAGTTTTTGCCCACTGCATCTTGTTCTATTGCTCGGTGTTTTGGACTTACTGACTTCTTTTGGGTTTTTTGCTTGTTTTGGTGGTTTTTGGAGGATTTTTAAATGTGCCTCTACTCAAAAGAAAAAACAAACTATACGGAAAAGGAGAAAACTCTTTGGGAAATGGCTGGACTTCCTGCAAATATTTTCTGTATATGTCCAACTCCAGATGAGAAATGCAATATTGAAGACTATTCTACTATAGGCAATACTTATTTGTTCATTTTTATAAATTTAAACAAAATTTTAAATGTCCATCAAGCTAAAAGCAGAATTTCAGTCAACATTTAACACTCTCAAAGGATAGAAGCCATTTTACAATTCAGAAGCAACTCCCAATTCAGTGACATATAAAAATAACTGCACACACAGGGATTCACACAGAACTGGAAAAAATGTTCTCTGTTATTTAGTGTTTAAATGGCTTTAAAAATAAAACCTGAAATGGGGAAGAAAGTAAATTATTTTCGTACCACCACAGTCTCAAACATCTCAAGAATTTAAATGCTGGCATTCTTTAAAAAAAATTTAATACAAAAAATCCCATGTACTGCCCCAAGTAAAATTTAAAACTTATCATACCTTATCGTACAGCATCCACCCAACATATTTTAAGTAGCTATCATTCAAAAAAGCATCTGGGTACGTTTTAATCCAACTGCCAATTTCTTCAATGCAAGTTGCTCTGATCTCAGGGATAACATCACTGTGAAATCATAAAATTTTAATATTAATACATCAAAAACTAATTTTAAAACAAATTATATTATTTATTTGCAATATTTTTATGTTCTGGAATTGTAAAAGCACGTATAATCCAAAATATTCCAAGTATCTTCATATTAATATTATAAGTTAGTCTTCAATCAATACTTAGACCAGTTTTAGCCACAAATTATTTTGCAATTCTGGATATCTTCTCATTCACAAATACGCTGCTCTACAGCCAGCAGGAAGAACTGAAAGAACACACTCAAGAGGTTCTTTTGGAAGCCCAAATTCTCAAAAATAATTTCACTGCTACACCTTCCTCGACACAGTCAGTGCCTCCAGGATGTTTAACTTGATCCTCATATCTCTACAATCTGAGCAAGAGTTTCTTGGGAATGCAGGTACACGTCACAGCTTTATTTTTACTCTTACCGGTAACGGTTTAGAAATGTCCCTTTGAAAATAGCATTCATCATGCTCTGTATCTCTAGAAGCTTATGCTCATACTGAAATACAAAGAGAACTGAATGTTAATAGTGGTCCCACAATTCACTACACATGAAATATTTGCATCAGGGCCCATGGAACACTACTGTGGTGCCAATTGCTGGAGTTTACACACGGTACTGACATAAAATGAGTGGTCTGTATCTGCACTAGCAACTGGCCTTTTTGTATCTCCATCCTGAGGAAAGGTTTATCAGATACCAACTGCTAGCCTGGGAAACAAGGTACTTGTTTGATACAGTGGGTCTTGATCTATCAAAAATCACACAGAAAGATACAGCACAACTATTAAGCCATCTTCACACATAGATCCAAATTCTCTTTTCATGTACTTGAACAGAGATGGAAGAAAGGCAGACAAAGGAATTTTCAAAACACACAATGAGCATATTAAAAAACGGAATCCTGAAAATGTAGGTAGGAATTTCTGAAAATCCAAGTCACCTGATATTCTCTCATCAACAGTATCAGGAAGGGTAACAAGTTTGAGTTTTCCCTCCAACACACCCATTTCCTCTGTTTTTCCCCTAAGATCAGACTTGCAATGATACTAAAATATCCTGTCTCACCCAAACACTCCTCCCCACAAAAAGGGTGTTGTTTCTGTAACAGACAAGTCCAGGGACATCTAAAACTCAGAACAGAGATAAGTGATTCTAAGGTCAGGAGACAAGGAACTACACTTGATATTCATACATCAAGTCACCTTCTCCCTCAAGCCAGAGTTATTTCTTACAGTTATAGCTCCACCTCTGGGAGTTGAAAAGGAGCTGTCTGTTTGAGCAGGGAAGAAACAACAGACGCTGAACAGCAAAAATGATACTGGACATCCCTGAAGTTCAGTCCTTTTTTATAATGCATTACTTACACAGAGATGACAGTTATCCTGTGTCCTTTCTCATTCATCACTAAAATTTGGGCTTGTAATTTGTACAAACATATACAAAACTGCACTCCCACAACACCAGAGCTACTGAGACAATTAAATTTGCATGTGAATCTATATTTGTGTGAAGATCAAGGGCTAATGATGCCAATTTAGAAAAGCAATCAGTCGGACAGACATCACAGGTTAACATTTCACAGGGCAGTTATTACCTTAGTCATTTTTGTACCACTTAATCTCGCCAGTCACACCTGCTCTGCACCATGCTTTGGATAAACACATAAACCTCAACGAGCTGCAGGGACCCAAAAGCAAGCAGTCAGCAATCCCTTTTTTTACACTTTCACACATCTCCCATACAAGACGCCTCCCTAACCTCTTTCCTTTTCCTCTCTAGCTGATCAAGTCTGTAGCTGGTCCTCTTGCCGCTTATCCTCTGCTTCTCCACCTCATACAATCTTTGAGCATTGTGCTTGTTGACATCAAGGTTCAGATGGACGCCTACAACTGCTGTCAGAAGTTTCATTGCTAAAAAAGAAACAAACCCAGCACAATTAGCTTAGCTCAGAGACATGCAGCATAAATATATTCACCACTTTACCACAAAAAGGATATGGTTAGCCAAATCCAGTTTATATCCAAAATATGAACACTACTAAATTATAGTAATTTGTTTTAAAACATAGTGTTTATTTTAAAGGCAGACAATGATCAAAAAGGGAAAATTAAGTTCTATTTCTGGTGATTTACAACTTTTGCTCAGAGTTCTGGTCAGAGAAGCAATTTACTGGGCAACTCTCTTCCTAGTTTATGTAATTCTGACTTTTCTGCAAAAGAATCTAGAATTGTGGAACAGCTGATTGTCAGTAACCAAAAAAACCCAAAAAATAGAAAAAACAGCGAAGCTGGCTAAGAAATGGCTGGGAATCTTAATATACTACTGGAACTGACAAAAATTCACATCCCTCTAAGGACTGCTGGATGGTTTGAACAGATTTCAAGTCAGTTTTTTGAGCCCTCAAAGCAAACAGCATACTTTAGAATAAATTATACTTTAAGTGCTCTTTGCATGGCAAAGAGGGTATTTACTGGCTTTAGGGAAAAAAAAGTAGTAGCTTTAGTATCATCACGGTGCGTGAAACAAAAGTGTGCAACAAGCAACGTTGTCTTTAGCACAGAGACCACAAGAACAGCAGCTCTCCAAAGGAAGCTTCTTTAGGTGAAGCATTTACTGCAACCTCCACATTAATTAGTGGAGGGAGAAAAGCAACAAAATAGAAAACTGTGAAAAATCAGTTACTGAAAAATGTAATACTCAGAACAGCAAAATTCTGAAGTCAGTCATGACAGGCATTAAAGAAAATTTATAAAGAAATTTATAAAGAAAAAATTCAAATTCAAATTCAATTCAAATACATGTGGGAATAAACAGTTTATATTATAGACATTTACATAACATACACTAGGAGGACAGTACTCTCAGTGCATAAGAGAACTGCTTCAGTAAACAGAGTTTTTCAATTTAGAGCAGTTTTGTTTTATGCAAGTCAATAAAGCTCAGCACCTCTACAACAACTCTGCAAGTGATTTTACCTGCCAAAGTGCTTGTGTGTCTGAATGCTCTGACCATGGAATCTGCTAAGCCTGCAAGCAGTGAGATGATGGTGTCCATCAAGTAGTTATCATACAGGATGCTGCACTGGCACTGCTGGACAAGCACTGCAATGAATTCACAGAAATTGGCCTTGAACTTCTTCCAATAGGGTCCTGTTCTGATCAGCGGGTAGTCTTCATTGTCCTGCACAAGAAAGAAAAGTTGAGAGAAAACACACTAATTGGTTCTGTTTGTGCAATCACATCTCTCCCACTGAACATCAGAGAGAGTTTTGCTGACAGTCAATTCCACTTCATCCCCCATAACTTTTTTCATGGTTAGTATTCCAAAGTATGGACAAGCAACTAGGATACAAGCAAGCAGAGAGACAAAATAGCTTTATTAGAGCTACACTGTCACAACAAATTTCATATTTGAAAGCAATGTATGTGAGGTAGCTGTGAACAGACAGGAGGGTGAAAGTGTACGAAGGCAGAGCAGAGTAACTTTCACTGGCATAAACCATGAGCACTCCTGGCCTCTTCTACCTCGTCATAGGTAGCAGTGCTTCCCCACTTCCCTGTCCTTCCTCTTCCTGCAAAAGCATGGTAAAATCCAGGCAGAAAATGAAGTAAATGAAAAGTGGAGACAAACAGCTGTGTCGTGAACAGGATGGGACTGTTCTCCTCAGCAGCACTGCCATCTTGAGGAGTTTATCAGGCTAAAGCTTAATGCCAAACACTCGGTCATTCACCTATGCCACCTGCACCTGGGTCTCTAAAAACCCCCACAGAAACAGTAAGTGGGCAATACCTTTGACATCATGCAAAAAGCAAGTTACAGCAAAACCCTAAGTGTCCACAGTATGCTTGATACTGCCAGGAGGAAAGCAGACAGAGGGAAGCTGAAATGACATCTCACACAAAATAGTGGAAAGCACACTAGAAAGACTTTGTAAATGGCAACCTTGGACAGCGCGAACATTTATTTCATTTACACCTCACAGATCACAGGAATGGCTCAGAATATGAATTTGCATCTTGATAGTTTCCAGGTGTGAGTGGAGTCAAGGAACTCCAAAACTTCACTCACTACGGAAAATTTCATCCTGAAGGCAGGCCACTGCTCAGCTGGTCCTTCACAAGCCGGCAAACACCTTCCCAGCTACATTCTAACACAGCTTCACACCCAGCATAACCTCCCCTGCTTACAAAGTACACTTCATGCTCTTCTCTTGTAACTTTGTTTCCAAAGCACAGGGGCTGCAGCTTTCTTTAAAGACAAATGCAAATACAGACTGATCACAGGGCTGGCTGCAACCTAAAGCACATTGGGAATTTGGAATATGTTCCTGACCAGGCTGTAAGAGTCAGTTCAGAGCCTAACAGCAGCAAGTGCCAAAACAGAAAGGGAAGTTTCCACCAAGCCTCATTTAATGCTCCTTGATCATGACATGGACAGTAGAAAGACCATTTACAACTTCAGGAAATACCTTCTTTATCACCATAGCTTACTTCTCAATCTGAAAGGCAGCACAAAATACACAAAGACCTCCCTCACTTTTTAAGAGCGTTTCTACTGTCCATGTTTATCACACTGGGATGCTGTTTAATGGTAACACGCATGCTGTAAACATATACACATATGGGCACATCACCTGAATTTAGGCACCTAACTTGTGATTCCCTTAGATTCCTTTCATAACCACTAGAGAAGCAACTCTGCTTCCAGAAACCAAGTCAGATTAGGGCCTTAAAACACGTCCTTCCAGAGAACTACTCAAATCACTCAACGGAGTGATGTGAGCCCCTGCTCTTATTCAACCTGGAAATGTTTCCCTCTTTCATACAGAGTCCACAGAAAGATAGAAAAGTCAAAATGAAGTGCCAACAAGGAGTTTAGATCAATTCCCCACAGAGAAAGCTATAGCAAGTTGTGGAGAACTATGACAGCCCTACCATGTCCACCGGCCAAGTAACTGTCAGGATCCAAGGATAGGCCATGAATTTTTTGTACTGCAACCCAGTTTCCTGTAACACAGGAGACAGAATTTTGAAAGCTTGTTAATGAAATGGCACAGTAAAATCATCGACAAAAGCATTACAAAACATGCAACATATTTCAAAGGCCATTAGAACATCAAACAGTGTGTGTTACAGATGACCCACACAATCCAAAATATTACACAAAATCTAAATCCTTCTCATCTGGGTTTTGGTTTTTTTTTTAATAACCAATGACAGAAGGAAAAGATGCTTTTTATATAAAACCTGAGTTGTCTTGTTACAAATAGGAGACAACCTGTTTTCAAAATTTGTAAACACATACAACGTTTCATTATTAATTTTAAGACATGGCTCCTCAGTAAGTCTAAGTATATACCTCTTTTCAATGTTTGGCACCTAGATACTGTAAAACATCTAAACCCTAAAAAAAACATTCCGAGCTTTTCAAATTAGAGATAAATGTTTTCAGCATTAGTGTGACTTGATTCAAAGATGTTATCTCAACTCTGCAATTATTCCAAGACAAAAGGCATGAAATCTAGAGATCTTTATCAGGTTCAGTGAAGTGCAAGTATTTCTATCCCCATCCAGCTGTACAGTTATGCACCAAACTCTTCCCTTCCTGAATGTCTCAGCAACAAAACGGGAAAGGGAAGAAAAACTACATAAGAACAAAGAACCGCAAGAAGTAAATGTCACAAGCAGGAACAAAAGCAGAAGAGAGAAACAGAATATCCTAAAATAGAATAAAAACAAAAATGAGTGTAAAGACAAGACTGTCTCATTACTGAGGAATACCACGGCTCACAAAGATGAAATAAATGCCTCAATGACCACATTAAAGCCATTATCCGGTTCCAATATCAGTACAAGTTTTCACAGTATTACAGGAAGACTGAAATTGACAGGCACTCTTTGACCTAATCCAACCCCACCTGCTCAAGCAGGGTCAGCCAGAGTAGGCTGCCCAGTGCTGTGTGTGACCAGCACCTTTGCTCCCAACCCCTGGTAATGTGGTTAGCATAACTAATGCCATTTTTAGTGGCAAGCAGCCCTTCTCTGTGACCAAGCAGGTCATGTATTCATTCCCTTTCCCTCACTACCAGGCCCTGTGAACCAAGCAGAGAAATCAAACAGATTAATTCCCCTCCCTCATGGTCTCATGGTTCCCGGATGCCAGGCCAATTACTCCCTTCCTTACTGACCCTGAAGGTCCCAGGCATCTAGGCAGGCAGGTGGTGGCAATGAGGCAGTCACAGAACAGGGAAGCATCACAGCACCCACAGCACTGTCTATAAAATCAAGGTACTGCAAGGCCTAAGTGGTGAGCTTTGACCAGAACTCCTGCTGGACAGTGAGACCTGAGCTATATTATAAATTCTATATTATGCTATTATATTGATTCTGCTTGTAGAAATCCTGTGCCATTTTAATCATAAATTCTGTGCTATACTAATCATAACATACTGTTAAGAAATAAAACTTTAATTGTAACTACAATTGGTGCCATCATCACTCTGTCAAGGATCTCTAAAAGTACACGTCTGTCCCCTCAGTGTCAAGTGATGCCATGTGCAAATAACATCTTCACAGACTCCACAACCTCTCTGGGTAACCTGTTCCACTGTTTGACCATCCTCACAATAGAAGTTTTCTTGTGTTCAGGTAAAATTTTGTATGTCTCAGTTTGTGCCCATTGCCCATCTCGGCTTGCCTTTGTGCTCACTGTCTCACTGCGCACCACTGAGTGGAGCTGAGCACCCCCTTGTCGTTCTGTCACATCAGGTATTTTTAACACATGGGTGAGATTCCTCTGAGCCAACTTTTTCCAGACTGAACAGGCTCAACTCCCTCAGCCTCTCCTCATATCAAAGATCATAAATCATCTTCGTGGCCCTTCACTGGACTCACTTCAGTAAACCCATCTCTTTCTTGTTTTGTAAGGTCCAGAACTTGACTCAGCACTCCAGACGTAGTCTCAGTAGTATGAGCAGAGAGGAAAGATCATCCCCCATGACCTGCTGGCAATGCTCTGCCTATTGCAGCCCAGGAGGTTGTAGGTCAGCTTTGCAGAAAGGGTGACTTGTGTTCATTTTGTCACCCACAGAGACCCTGCTCTGAAGAGCTGCTTTCCAGTCAATCAGCCCCCAGTGTGTAGTGGCACATGGGGTTATTCATCCCAGGTTCATGGGGTTTCTTGTTGTGGAATTTCATGAGGGTCCCCTCTGCCAAACTCTCCAGTCTGCTGAGGTCCCTCTGAACAGCAGAGCAACCACCCGATCTAGCAGCTAATCCTCCCAGTTCTGTATCATCTGAAAACTTGCTACGAGTAAACTCTGCTCCAGTGTCCAGGTCCTTATTAAGTACGTCAAACAGCACTGGCCCCAATATCAAACTGGGGTAGAGCACTAGTGACTAGCCTCCAACTGGACCTCTTGCCACTGATCATTCTCCCACAGGCCTGGTTGTTCAGCCAGTTTTCAGTCCACCTCACTGACCACTTCACTAACTCATACTTCACCACCGTGTCCATGAGGACATTACGAAGGACAGTGTTTTAAGTTTTACTGAAGTCAAGACAAACAACATCTGCTGTTCCCTCCTCATCAACTAAACTACTCACTTCATTGTAGTTTGCTGTCATGTTGGTTAAGCTCTATTCCCCCTTTGCAAATCCATGCTGACTACTCCTGATCACCTTCTTGTCCTTCATGTGTTTGGAAATTACTTCCAGAATTAGTTGCTTCTTCACCTTCCCAGGTGAGACTGATCAGTTTGAGTTTGCCAGATCCTCCTTCTTGAAAACAGGAGTGATGCTTGCTTTCTTTGACACTTCAGGAATGTCTTCCAATCACCACAACCTTTCAACCAAAAGGGACCTCATGATGACATCAGACAGGTCCCTCAGCACTCCTGGGTACATTCCACCAGAACACATGGTCTTACCCAGGTTCAGTCCATTTAACTGTTCCCTAACCTGGCCCTCCTCCACAGAGGGTAAGTAAAGTACTCTTTGCTCCAGACTTTCCCTCTGGTCTTAGGGACCTGCTGTTTCTGAAAGCCAATCTTACCATTAAGGACAGAAGCAAAGAAGGCATTGAGTATCTCAGGCTCTTCTGTGTCCTTTGTCACAAGAGCCCCTAACTCATTTAGCTGTGGGCCCACGTTTTCCTTGGGCTTCCTTTTGCTACTGATGTACTTGTAGGTTCTTTTCTTGTTGCCCTTCACACTTCTTGCCAAACTCAACTCTATTAACATTTTCCACCAATATTAGTGAGAATTTTAGGAGGAAGAATTGGTACAAGGATCTAGTGCTGCTATCAATTAACTGAACAGCAATGCCATGGCTGACTTACTGAAATCATAATGAATTAATCCTCTGAATGCTAGAAACTAACAATAAAAATTCAAAGATGATATCGAGCAGGTATCTGGCAATATTCTTCACTCTCATTACTGCTTTCACTATTACTGTCATTAGTTTTCAAAAAATGTTTTTGAAATCACAGTAGTCACATATGGCACTACTTCACAACTAACTTAAACCGCTAACATACATTTCCATCTTATTTACAAAAAAGTAAGAGAGAACTTACTTTCTTTACACAGCATGAAGAATACAGCTTCTAAGGCAACTGCAGGAACTGCCTTTTTGCCCACCAGGACAGGTGAAAAGGTTACAGAGCTGTAATACTTCCAGGCTGACGATAACAATAATCACATCCTTGTATCTGCCAGAGTGCCTGCACTACCGTGAGAGTGTTATTCAGGGCTAATTTAGTTGGCAAAGAAATGCCAGATTACTAATTCATATGGCAAGACACATATCTGTTCATTTCTGTCAAAAATTAGCCCAAGTGCTACTACACTTCTAAAATGAAGAAAAACATGTTGGCAAATTCATCCTCCGTGGGAATTTCTACAGCAGCTGTTCTTTGAGAAATGCTCAATTAAAACACGGCTGATGGCTGCTGCTTGACAAATCAATTCAGAGGTGACAAATATGGGGGAAAAAAGCACAGAACCAACTGTGAGAGCAGTGCAAAAAATTTAATGTTGCCCTAATTAGTCAAGGAGCAGTCAAGCAGTGAAACAGCATTGTAAAGCCATGTGCTTTTCTTAACAATCCACAAGAAATGAGATACTCACTATTGTTTTCACAATTATCTAAAAATCTGAAATGCATTTTTCTTCTTCTATATGACATAATACAGTTATAAAAAAAAAATAATAATTGTCAGTAAAGCAGAAAGAACATACTCAAATAAAAGTATCAGCTAAAAATATCCTTGAATTAACTCATCAGTAATCCATGGTAGTATTTTTTAAAGAACCTATCAACCAAATACCAAAGGAATCATTTACCTGCTGCAATGCTGGGTTATATTCACCTCTATAAAGTCACTATCAAAAGAACTCCTAAGAGAAAGATTCAGGAAGACTTCAGTCAGACAGCCCTAATAAAACTCTCAAAATAAAAGTCACTTAAAAAAACCCACATCCTCCTGATGCTAAAATGGGTCATTACAACACCAAATTTCTCTTCCAAAAAAACAGGTTTATTTTCCTAAATTAATTAAGTGGTACAGAGCTCCTGATAAGCAAGAGGAATTCCATCCAGGTTGGCTATTAAGGCAGAGCCTATTGCTTGCATAAAAAAGACATGCAAAATCAAAGCTGTGCCTACCTTATCAAATGTCTCTGTCATTTTTCGCATTACATCCTTCTTGTGCAAACTTTGAAACATCTCTGCTGTTACCATGCCTAAAAAAAGTAGTGTTTTAACAAGAAGAATTACTGGCAACTCTACAACATTAATCAAGTCCAAACCACAGTAAGGACTTTATTAAATTTAGAAACCAAAGAACGGGGAATTCTGGTTTATGTGTGTACACTGGTATGGGCAACACATATATAAAGAGAGACATAAATTAATTGATAGGAAAAAGTACTGATGAACCAAAACTGAAATTCACATTAGAGAAGTCTGCTCTTTGCTGTTTGGAAAGGCTATTTTCTCTGCTCATTCATTTGCTTCAGGGACTGACTAACATTTTGCCCACTGCTAGTCAAAAACCCCAAAGTATTTCCCATAAGAGAAGGCATATTAGTCAAAGACCTAGAAAAAAAATGAAGCGTAAAAGGTACATTTCTAGCTGCTTAAATACACTCAGAAGTTTCAAACTAACAGGACAGTCTTCCTAAAACTCTTACTTGCCATTCTGAAGCATTTCACTAGGCAGACTGTCCCCAGAAGTCAGTGCCTCAATGCTTGCTATGAAAAAGAGCTTCACAACCCTCTAGTAAAAGCAATGGCTATGAGGCAAGAGATTGCTTTTCTAGCCACCAAAGCAGGGAGCTGAATTTGCTAGCTGCTTATTTTCTAACAAAGATACAAGCAAAACAAAAGATACCAGGAAATATAAAACAAATGGCAACACAAACACTGGATTTTAATTAGAACACTCATCAAAAGCACTCTCCCTATGTGGAGATTCTGCAAAGCAATGTGACATGCCACTTCAGAAACCTGACCTTGCAAACCTTGTTCAAACACAACTCTCAGAGCTGGAATGCTGCAAGCACAGTGTCAAAGAATTTAAGCAGCAGCATTCTTTTCTATTTTGCCTCCCCATCTGGAGCTCGTCTTAATGAACAGTACAGATTACAAGTACATGATTTACTGGAGAGAAAAATTCCATTTCAGAAAGCACACTTCAGACTACTCTCACACACAGACAGTGGAAAGGGCTATGAAGAGGGTAAATTACCTTGACAGCCTGAGCACTGAATGAAGAAGTTGATGAGATCCAGAAGTGCCACATTCCTGTCTTGTTTATAAGCTTCAATCCAGTCAACTACTACAGACTAGAACAGATTAAAGAAACTCATTAGTCAGGAGATGAACACAGTTTGCTGCACTCCACTGAGGAAACCCATAATAAAGATAAAAACTAACATTGTTCCATCTCCATTAAATTACAAAAACAAGAATAAACTCCAAGCAATTCTGTCCCATATCTAATAGTTCTAAGGACTGTTTCAAGTCTTAAACTGCTTTAGACAATGTTGCCTTTCACAGATGCTTTGCTTCCTGTTAACAGGGAAAATAACTACAGTTTTAATAAACGTAATATATATTAAAAAAAGTTGTCCTCCTGAGTTCTTGCTAGCACCGAAGTAACAGTTTAATTTAAAAACAAACAAACGCAACAAAAAATCCACACACACATTTAGCCTCTGCACCATCTAGTAATTAGTATTAAATTATACTAGCAATTTATCCTGGAAGTTCTCTTTTTCTCCAGCACTTGATTTGTGCAGTAGGTTTGAAACAGTTTACGTACTACACATAAGCCAAAAAACAAGTCCAAATTTCATTTCTAGGGCAGTACAGCCTACAAACTGTAACTGACACGGGTCTCCTGGGACAAGCCATCCAGGCTTCAACCCACCAGTAGTTCCACACAGGTCTAGTAAGTTCTAGCAGCAACAGAACTCAAGCTCTGCTGCCTTTCCAAGACCTTCCCGTGATGGTTGGCATCTCTCTTCAGAGAGCTCTACTGAAGTTAACACAGCTGTAGCGTGGCAAAAGCCATCCACACAAATATCTTAGAAAAATGAGAAGGTCTCACATCCAAAGTACCAATGTGCACACACACACTTTGCTTACAGACATACACAAAAGAGACATATGTATAACTATACAAAAATATTTGGGGCTCCAGATTTTGATACACATGTACAAAGATAATATACACATGTGCTCACAGAATATGGGAAGGTGGGCTTCCTCACACTGAAGAAAGTTCCTAACTATACGGATGCACAGGGAACCTGGCTATTATGCAAGCTGCTGGCAAACTGCACTGGCACAAAGGTAAAAGAAAAATACCAAAAGGCAAGCACACAGGTAAAAAAACCAGTTTTTAAAAAAATAGGAAAGCCTGATTTTCAGAATCCTAGACAACTAAAATTTGCTACTGATGAACTTTTTCCACATTTTTTTTAAATAACTATCTTTTCGTATGTTCAGGCATTGCTTTAGGAAGACTGGTTTAGGTACAATTTCCTTCCTCTTTTTAAATATCTGACAGTCACCTTTTCACTACTTTCTTGAAGATGCAAGATGTTCTTTCCAAGAGCCATGCTCACAGCAATTTTCTAATCAAATATGTCTTCCCCACCTAAGCCAAATATTAAATGTTCCACAGTATAAATAATGGAAATTACCACTGTTTATCCCTCCTCCCTCCACCAACTGCTTTCAGAACTCAGTGCTAGGAATACCTGCATGGCCTGCTTCCCCATGCTAACCACTTCAAACAAGGTAACTGCCTCAACCACTTGTCCATTCTGCAGCTGGCTCACTCTTCTGCTACCGGCAGAATTCCTCCTTATGTTTTCACACTGTTCTCGGACCTTCTGCTTCTCTCTCTGAAACGAGTCAAGTAAACAAAGTATGTGAGAAAACACAACACACATCAGACATTCACAGATATAAGCTCATTTTGCTCTTATTGTAATCATTTCCTCAGGCTGCTCAGTTATGCCCCAAGGACCCCAACAAATGCTTACCAAACACAACCATACTAACAGGGAATGAAAGAAAGGATTTAACAGTTTGAATTTTTTCTCTCAACAATGAGTCATAAGCATAGGAAGATATAACAGAAAAAAAGCTTCTGTACAGTTGCACACTACCCAGAAGGCAGTTTTCAGCGACAGCTGTGATTTCTGAAGAATACAAAGCAAGCACAGCAACTCTTCTACACCTTTTCACTCACAGGTTTAACTCACTAACTGCAAATTAATATCAGCTGCACACAAAGCACAGCAAAGGAAAAGCACATGCTGAAGTGAACTGACTGTTCAAAAGCCAGTCTTGAGGCTCTGCTGCCAATGGAATTTGACGGTCAAGCTGTATCCAGTGACTAGCTTTTAGATGCACTGTGATTGTAGTATGTAATACTCCATTTTGTAACAACTGAATGAGACACAAAATAAACTCCACAATTGAAAAGAATTAAAACTTTTAAAAGCTTTAAAATTGACTTACTGGTGTTTTCAGGTTGCCATTTCTCACACAGTTGCCATTCTGTGCAGCAGACTCGGGCACAGTCTCATCACGGACAGCATTCTCTCTAAGGTGTAACAAACATGTTGAAGGGGTTAGCAGTGAGTACACAGCACTACATGCTTCGGGACAAAAACAGAAGAAAATAAAAGCAAATACACGTACTTCAGTATTTTTAATTATTGTTTGGAAGCGGTGACATTTTGTCACTAAAAACCAAACAGCTAACTTTCAAAGCACAGCAGAAATCTGGAGCCTTTTTCAGACTATTGGCTTTCATTTAAGATATGCAGATAATTAGAAAACTAGCAAAGCTACCAAAGGTATCAAGGAAGTATAAAGTAAGTAAATGAAACAGAAAGCTGGTGTTGACTTAACACAGCCTTTGCTGACTTAAGAGCTTTGCACCATGAACCAATAACACAAGTATGCATTCACTCTGTGGGTACCCTAAGCTAAACAAGGCAGTAACATTTGATGGCCATTTGAAGGGCAACACTCTAAAATGAGAGGAAGGAACTGTTTTACTTTGTTTATAAAACATGCTGAAGAAAAAAGACACATAAAAAACTTCATTTTCAGGTCATTACATGGAGGAATAATTTTATAAAGAAAGATGCACCTTCTGGGAGATCTGAAGCCATACATTTATCTGCAATGAAACCAAGCCATTTTTCATCAATCCCAGTGCTAACAATGTGCTTTGCCAAAGGTCATGTTTGAGTAGACGAGCTGGATCCCACTTGTGCAGCAGGTCCAGCACTGGAAGCTGGCTGCAATGGCCTCCTTTTAAGCTACAGTGGCCAGGACATGAAGCCAGTTGACTTGTACTACAAGAAGGCATAAAAAGAAAGTAAATATGAGAGTGTACAATTACTTCTATTTTTGTGATACTACAGCAACAAGAGAGTGTACTAACACAAGTGACCACTTTACAAACAAAAAAACCAGTGTATTACACTGTCAGATGCAGTCTACTCTCCAGTATCCAGCATTGGCTAACACAGATGGAGAATTAACTGTTCTATGGATGCAGAGCCAGCTCAACTCCACCTAGATTTATCAATGTCAGATAAGCATTTTTATCATTCTTCTTCCCAAGATTGTTTTGCAAAGCAAATTCTGAGACTGAATAGCATCAACTGCAGGACCAAGGTCCTGATGTTATTTTGTTGGTAAGAGCAGAGAGAAGTTTTTATTTAAACACGTGTCTGTTTACTTTTTTGAGCTATTGAGGCACTTCAAGATGTGATGTAGAATGAGGCTTCCAAAGACTCCTATAAAAATTCTATATAAATATAAAATTGGAAAGAAAAAGAAAGGAAAATTTCTAAATACAATTATGCAAATGCTTACCTTCCCTACAGAGAAAAGTCCCATGAAAGTTAAATTCCATTAATTACTTGTTGTAGAAAAGTTCAAAATGTGCCACAGTGTTTGATAGGTGGAACCAAAGAAAATAATTCAGGATGAACCAATCCTTATACCAGCTGTCCGGACTTCTGCATGTGAAGAGTGGGATAAACTATAGTTCCCAGCTGAGTCAGCATTCTATAAGGAATCATTCACAAAAGTTTTCAAATGTCTTCTTTGATTTAAAATTGCAAGCCACAGAGATTAAGTACCCCAAGTACCACCAGAGACTTCCTCGCTGAAAAGAACAAACAGCAAGGGACGGCAATAGGTATTGCTTTTCTGATGCCATTTTGCTCTTCGTAGATTCTTCTACAGACCACAAAACCAAAAAGAATCCAAACATGTTTGTCAAGGAGCTGTTTCTCCTATGTGATTAAATCCTTTCACTCTCGATTTCAAAGCAGAATGAAACACTGTGGGGCTGGACTAACAGGTTCTTACTTGCACTGTTTCACTGGAACTACAACTCAGGTGCCAGCCAACACCGTAGTAACATGGGTTACCAGTTTCTGCATTGTACCTCAATATAACATTCAACACACCTTCAAAACCTTTTCCTGAATTGTTTACAAGTACTGTTTAGGAACTTACTCCACCCTATAATGAAGACAATTGCAGTGCATTTGATTATAGCAACTATTTTTGAGTCTAAGTTGTTTTAAAACATTTAAATAATTCAAAAATCAGAACTGCCGCAGGACAGTTCCATCAAGGACTTGTCTAATCACGTACTGCTTTTAGCATCTCTGTCTAGAACATACTTCTTTGAAGATTTAATTCAGGCCTCTCTTTCCCAAGAACATCCTGAAGGACAGCACTCTGGACAGTATCTACTGGCCTTGTGCTACTTGCTTAGTCTCTTCTGGCAGACAAAATGTACTTGTAGCAAAAGGGGCCCAACAAAGTAAGGAAATGCCTGGCATATGGAACAGCATGTTGTCAAAGCTCAGCAAAACCTGCAAGAGTGGAAAGACCACAGATCTATAGTTCCCTCATGCTGGGCTGCCAATGCCAAATAAAACTCATCTGGGGTGAAACCTGTTAGAGTAACTGTCACACATGCAACTAAACATCCATCTTAAGCACTCAACAAATTTAACTAAGCACTAAATACTAATATTAAAAAGCCATTTAGTTTCTGAACTATTTTGGTTACCAGTGCATTGCAGCACATAGCTATGCCTCGGGAACCACTGGGCAACAACAGACAATTTACACAAAAGTAGTCGTTTTTTTAAATCCAGATACTACTAATAGTCATGTTTCTCCTTTCTCTTCTTCTTCCTTTTTTTTTCTTTTTTTTTTTTGTAGCTTTTAATATTGTTATTTCCAGTAAGGCTACACATAAGGCAGGTACAAACATTTGCAGAAACTAGACCAGCACCTACAAACTGAACCCTTTGAAACCACTGAGCAATTAAAAGGGATATTTAAATGAACTTTTATTTGCACAACTACATTTCTGTTGAAGAAACTGTTGAAAGAATTAAGACATCCTCTTATCTTCTTAAGCAAAATAGGAACTACTGTACCTATCTGAGGAAGACACAGGGATCACTTCTGCAGCAATCCCTATACATCATTTAACATCTTTTCAACTACCGGAGTGCAATGGTAGGTTTGACAAATTTTGAACTAGCTGGGGTTTTTTTTCCACCCCTTGTTATTCTACATCATGTTGAGCACTTCTGCACACATATATTCACTGCCTCATGCACTGGAAGAAACAGGTCTTAGCCATTTAGTCTGCTTCCATCAACAACCAGCAAGGAAGCATAAGCAGAATGAGATTTCTATTTCCACCTTTATACCTTGCTACATATGGCTCAGAGACTCATTGTTACCTTGTGTTCCTGCCACAACATGGTCCTTTCACTAGCACTTGAAGTATTACTGATAAGATAAAACACTTAAAGTACAAAGGAAGCCAAGTCCCACATATAATCCACAGACACAATACTACTGTGATAACTTCTGAATTCAGTTTTCTTATCTCAATAAACACTTAGAACAGATTTGGTGACTCACACTTGAAAAGAAAACTACCTCTTTACCAAGGAGGTAATACATTCTTTTTGCTGTGTAAAAGGAACAATTAATCTATGATACTGAAATAATCCTGCCTGTAGATTTTTAAAAGTATAAATTTCAGAACAACTGGTTCATGTCTTAGAAGCAACATAAGAAGCTCCAGTAAGCAACTGCCATGTGCCTGCCTAACACTTCTGAAGCTAAAAGGCTGGTTTCAGATGAAACATACTGGAAAGGACATATGGGAAGCTATATATGCCATCATGGGCTACAACTCTCAGCTTTCATTAGAGCACAATGAAGCAAGATATGTGGAGCAAACTGGATCAGAAGGTGACAGGATCAGCAAAGACTGGGCTGCAATGAGTTCAAAGCATGCAGCACTGGACACCTAAGAAGCTTCACTCTTTGGAACCAAACAAGATATGCCCAAATGTTTTAACTTTACCTTTTATTTATTTATATTCATTCTAGTAGAACTTTTGTTCACCACTGTGTAAACAATGATATGAATACTTCAGATCATCTCAAGAGATGACTGAAAAACACATTATAAAAGGGATAAATCTTGATGGATCCCTGATAAAAACAATACAAAATATATAGAAGCAATGCCCCCATCAATGCCTACATGGAGCCTGCAGATTACTTAGCACTCTTTCCCCTCAGCATCCCCAAATTCTCCAGTGAAGGGAACACATGCACTGACAATAAATCTGCCCCTTTTTTTAAGGTAGGTTCATTTGCACTGTTCATAAGGCACAGAAAAACTTGCAAGGCCAAGGTCCCTGTCAAACAGCATAAAACGCTACATTAAGAAGATGCTGAACAGTACATAAAAGGAAATAAAATGAAGATATTAGTAACAAAGCACAATGCACAGCAAATCCCTTTTTTTCCCCTTTCCACCCAAGATGACACGCTGCAGATTGCCGCTGCATCTGCAAGGCACAACCCCAAGGGACAGCACCCTAATTTACCAATAGATTTTATAGGCAACCTGTGCCGGGTCTTACTTTTGGCTGGGAAGGTTACCGGCTGCGTTGGGCTCGGCTATCATTTCCGCTACATTATTTCAGCAGCACAAACAAGCCGACACGACCTTCTGAGGAAACTTCCCCGAAATCGAGAGTGTTAAAAACTTAACAACCCTTCGGCTTTTGCGGGCGGAACAGCGGCCGAAAACTGTCAAGAAAGGCACACAAAGAGACTTAATTCCGAGCAAACCGAGGCAGAAATATCCCGCCTCCCTTCCCCCCCGCCGCAGAAGAGGACTAAACAGAATGAAATTAAACCTACCGACTCCGCCGCCGTCCCTCTCGGGCGCTGCCCGGCGCGGCCGGCCCGGGCCCGGCACCGTCCCGGCGTCAATCACGGCCGCGCTGGGCCCGTCAGGGGCGGGACCGCTGTCACATGGGCGGGCGGCGGCGCTTCCGCAGCGGCCGGAAAGACGCCGCCAGTGACGGTCCCTCCCTGCGGGCCTCGCGGTGCCGATGGGGCCTGGTCGCCTCTCGTGGTCGCTGCTGCTGCGGTACCGGCGGGCGGCGGCGGCTCTGGGCGCGCCCCGGTGCTGCCTGCTGCCCGCCCGCCCGCTCAGCGCCGCCGCTCCGCTCCGGGCTCCGCTCCGGGCCCCCCTGCGCCCGCCGGGCACGGGCGGCGGAGCGCCGTGGAACGGGGCGGCGGGCGCCGGCAGGGATGGAGAAGAAGAAGAAGAAGAAGAAGAGGAGGAGGAGGATGAGGCTGCGCTGGAGGAGCTGCTGGGCCCGTCTCCGCTGGCCCCGGGGCCCGGCGCGCAGCGCGTTGCCATCGTGCACCCCGCGGTCAAGTGGGGCCCGCAGAAGTCGCCGCTCACCACGGGTGCGGGGCTGCGGGGGGCGGGCGGGCTCCCAGAGCGCTAGGAGTATATCCAGGGGATTTGGAATGGACTGCCCCGGGAGGTGGTGGAGTCACTGTCCCTGGACGTGTTTAAGAAAAGACTGATGGCAGCACTCAGTGCCGTGGGCTGTTGACATGGGGTGTTCGGTCACAGGTTGGGCTCGATGATCTCAGAGGTCTTTTCCAGCCGAGTTCATTCTGGGGCTAGTGCCGCCAGTGTGAAGTGGACCCGCTGTTACAGCGGTGAAACCGCGAAATGCGGCTTGCAAAGTACAAGCTTGGATGGAAGGTCTCGGTCGCTCTTTCCTTCTTTGACAACTTGAAAGACAGGGAGCTGTTAGTGAGTGTTGGCAGACCTGTTGCTTTGACTTGCAAATCACGCTAACTGTATCTTGGACGGCAAAACGCCTCGGTGCAGGTTGGTCAGGGACCAGCCGGGTGTCCCCCTTATTAGCACAGTGTTAAATGCCTTCAGCCATCAACCGTGCTGCCTGCCCAGGTGGGCTGGAGTCCCTTGACCTTAGGCTTGCCCAGAAGTTGGCCTAAGAGCATCAGTGTCCTCCTGTCCAGACAAGAGAGTGCAGTGAAGATGAAGTCTTGTATGAATTCTCTCAAGGACTTAAATGCTTTTATGCAGTTACTTAGTGATGCAGTCACCAATAATTAATTCCTCTGTAAGGACTTTTTTTAGGACTACTATCAGATTTCTAACAGAAATCCTCATAACTTGCTAATATATATGCATTAATCACACACAATTAAGATACATTACGAACTTGATGCTTTCTTCGAACACTTCTCTAGTTATAAAGTTGTAATAGAAAGGATTAAAGCATCATGTAAATTAGCTTTTTATGTATAGAATCATAGAATGGTTTGGCTTGGAGGGAACCTTTAAAGGGTTAAAAATCTAGTCTGATCCCCCCAGCAATGAGCCAGTACATCTTCCACTGGACCAGGTTGTTCCTGTCCAACCTGGCCTTGAATGTTTACAGGACCACCACCTCTTTGGGCAACCTGTTCCAGTGTGTCACCACCCTCACTGTAAAAAACTTCTTCCTTATATCAAATCTAAATCAAATCTCTTCATTTAAAACCACTGCCCCATTTTATTGCAACAGGTCCTGCTAAAAAGTCTGTCCCCATCTTTCTTGTAAGCCCCTTTTACATACTAAAAGGTGATAAAAAGGTCTTCCCAGGAGCCTTCTCCAAGCTGGACAACCCCATCTCTCCCAGCCTTTTCTCACAGGAGAGGTTCCACCTGTCTGATCATCTTTGTGGCCCTCCTCTGGACCTGCTCCAACAGGTCCATGTCTGTCTTGTGCTGGGAACCCCAGAGCTGGATGCAGCACTCCAGCTGGGATCACACCAGAGCAGACCAAAGAGGCAGAATCCCCTCCTTTGCCCTGCTGGCCACATTGCCTTTGATGCAGCCCAGGACATATTTGGCTCTGTGGGCTGCAAGCACATAGTGCTGGGTCACGTCCAGTTTCTCATCCATGAACACCCCTGAGTCCTTCTCATCAGGGCTGCTCTCCATCTGTCCATCCCCCAGTCTATATCAATATACTGGGGGGTTGCCCTGACCCAGATGCAAGGCCTTGCACTCTTTGAGCCTCACTAGTTTTCTATGGGCCCACATTTTGAGCCTGTCCATGTCCTTCTGGATGGCAAGAGACAGTTTATATATGATGCGTATTCTTTTATTCCAGTTTATTATGTGATGAACCTAAATCTTGCTTAGTTTTATTAGTTATGCTAATTATAACAAATTGTCACATTGCAGAATAAAGTTTTTAACCTTTTGAGAATTTACATGAGTGACATCATTTTACAACTGAAAAGTAGGTAAAATAGGATGGCATTTTTCTGTCCAAATGTACAGAAGAATAGCAATGGTTCCTTTCCATTTATTTAGGCCCTCCAGATGAAGAGCCTGAAGTTTGAACAACTGTTTTGGAATGATTGTTGAAACACCACAGATACTACAGGAAACTTGTGTATTTTACAAGAAACATGAACAATATGAGGAGAAAGTGGATCATGATTACCTTTAAAAATATATTACCTTTTGGACCAGTGTAACCTATTTAGTATATAAATTATGTTTTGCTGCCTAGAGAAACTTGACAAATTTGTTCTGAAGAGGAAAAGTTTGGCCTATCAAGACTAGATCTGCTGATCTGATATCCTCGTATAGTCTTTGTGATTTCACAAAGTCCTCAAAAATCATTGCTTTGCAATGTAAATGTTAAAAACTTAAAAGTAATTGATGAACCAGAATACAGGATTCAAATCTGCTGGTTTTAGCAAGTCAAAAACCAGTTTAGGTCCCTTATGAATAAGTGGCTGTGAAGTTAGCAGCAGGATATCCCGTATTAGTAATTCCTAAATTATTGCTGCAAAACACCGAGGTGTTAATTGTGTGGCTTTGTGCTTATCCAAAATAACAGATTTTCCAGCTAGTTATTCATTTCACTTACTGAGGAAAAAAGCTTGGAGATTTCTTTCTTGATAGTACTATTAAAAATTCTTCTAAACCAACAACCACAGAAATAATTTATACTGGGAGAAAGATGCTTTGTGTGATAAAATTGCATCAAACTGTTCAGTTACTCTGATTAGAGGTAAGGCACTTCACTCCTTGTTCGCTAGACGTTAAAAGAAATACCCTGGTAGAATTTCCGTGTAGCTTAGTCTTTCCATGTTCATGCACATACTGTAGTTATTGCAGATCTGAGCAGAGGTATGATAGTACATTGTAATCTTAATTTCTTTTTTCTATTATTGTTATGTTCCTGAAGCTGAATTACAGATTGCCGAAGCCGTTGCTCTTGTAGATACTCTTCAGAACTGGACAGTTTTAGATAAAATAATTATTCCTACAAAAAATCCCAACAAGAAGTTTGTTTTTGGCAGAGGAAACTTTCAGAGTTTAACAGGTAAGGACTGAGATCTTTCAGCACTGCATCACTCTAAATAGAAGACTTTTGCAGCCAAACTATTCAAGGATAGGTGTGAAAGCTGAAGAGAGGGAGAATTTTGTTTATCCATCATGCAGATTTGCAGACAAACTTGAAAGAATTTTTAAGGTTGCAAAAGCAACACAGAATAGACATAACCCCTGCTCAACTGAAAATGTCTGATGCAACTTAGTCCATAAATTTATGTGATTGATGTAAGTGAAACTGATGCTGTTCTTGGCACAGTACTAAATTAGCAATTACAACTGCTCTATGAACAAAGAATGTGGTGCCATTTGATGTTCTGTGAGCATTCCACTCAGTGCAAAATGGTTTAGAGTCTGGGCATTTTAAAAAGAGAATTGACATTTAACACTGTATTTCGCAATCATTATCCATCTTTTAGAAAAGATTAAAAAATTGCCCCATGTGACAGCTGTCTTCTTGAATGTGGAAAGAATATCTTCACTAACAAAGGTAATTAAATATAATATCAAATAATATTATTTGCATCAGTGTTGTTTGGAAGTTGTTGATGTTAGGAGAAGTGGTCAGTTAAGATTCTGAATTTGCAGATGTTAATATATGAAGCACAAGGACTGAGTTTTGCTGAAAAGAATCTTAATACCTATTGCTTTTGTCCAGTTGATATATATATATGTTTCCAGCTCTTGTGCATGAAATTTTCCAGCAGCTTAGTATAATTTATTATAGACTCTGCTCCCACATTTGCCACTGGCCCTATTTAAAATGTTGAAAAAGTTACTCGATGTGTTTTTTTACAAAATGATGGTGTTAACACAGCTTTTGTTACGAATAACGTCAACATTTTGGATTAGCTATGTGCTCAAGTTTCTATACTTAAAATGGATAGCATATTTTTTTTCCTATGCTGTGGATGCTGAATTGTATTTTGAATATGAGGTGTAAATTCAGAGCAAGCTTATAGTTGAATGTTTCAAATAGTTAAACTTTGATTCCTAAAGAAACATTGAGGGGTGCAGCATACTTCAGTATTTTAACACTGGCAGCAAAACAACTGGTACATGAACCACAGATACTCTTAGACAAACTGAAATAAAAACTTTTTTGGGTTTTTAGTATGTGCAGCATCATGCAGGGTGTAAAGTATGTGTAAACTCTGCAAGCAAACATTAATGCTTTGCTGGTAGTTTTGAATGCTTTCCCTGATTATAAAATGAAGAGATGAAAAGTCTCTAATAGATGGTTATCTCAAGTGCTTCCATTTGTTGATGAAAGGGAAGTTGAAAATGCTTCATTTCAATTTCCTAGTTTTTAGGGAAATTCTTTATTTT
Source organism: Oriolus oriolus (assembly GCA_013400235.1). Classification (NCBI taxonomy): domain Eukaryota; kingdom Metazoa; phylum Chordata; class Aves; order Passeriformes; family Corvidae; genus Oriolus; species Oriolus oriolus. Next base: position 220,833 of record VXBT01007850.1, read on the forward strand.
ATAGTATGAGTTCTTTTAGTATTAGATTTGCTAAAATTTTTTTGCTTTTCACAAACACAGATCTTAAGAGCAGTTAAACAGGGCTGATTCAAGAAAGTGAGAACATGTATACAACAAGCATTCTGGATTTTAGAGATGGCATAGGGGAACTACTGCATGCATACTTTAAGTGTCTTGCTGAATTAGAGCAAGGCTGAGGGTTTTGGGTTGGTTGGGGGTTTATTAAGCATTTCATTAAAAGTTTGCTATTAAATAATTTTCCTGCGTTCCTCTCTATTTGTTTGCCAGTTTTGGTAATCTTCCTTCTTTTCCTGTGTTATCCCTATCCTTTCCCATTCCAGTATTTCATAATTATTTTTTACAAGGATTTAACCACTGACATTCTTGATTCTGAGATATGCTGTAAGACCTGTTGCAAGAATCCATAAAGGGCAGTGGAAGGATTCTCACTGAATTTGATGGGCCTAGACATAAACTTCTACTTTCTAAACTCTCTTTAACTCCTCCCTTTGTGGTCAAGCAAATTTTGACTTTGCGTGCTCATAATGATTGCCCATCCATTGCAATAGAATCCTGAGATCCTCTGAGTTCAGTGTCCATCAGCTAACTGACTGTACTTGCTGTGTAGGAGTTGAGCTAGTGATACTGTGGGAGGCAGAAGACATCTCGGTTGTTTTGTCTTACATGGCTAAAGAAAGAGCTAGAAGGTGCCTGGGGCGTGAAAGTCTTTGACAGATACACCGTGGTACTTCACATTTTTCGCTGTAACGCCCGGACGAAGGAAGCAAAACTGCAGGTGGCACTGGCTGAGATCCCACTTCTCAGGTACCTCGAGCTGTGCAAATCACAGACTCATACCTACACATTTTAGCATTAGGTTCTTTACAGTAACCAAATCCAGCAATATTTACTGCGAAGAAAAAATACATAGGGTGTCCAATGGTTGATTAGAGCATAGAATTATTTACTATAATGTCATTATTTTAAGCTTATGCAGTGCTGACAGGAAAAACCAGAATGTGTTCAATAATCTTACAAAATGTATTTCTCATAAAAAGGTCCCGGTTCTTTCTAAGACAGAAGATGGATTGCAAGAATATGTAGGAATTGGATATGTATATCCCATATATAAAATTGTTGAGTTTAATAAGGAAAGCTGTAAACAAGGAAGATTAATTTATATTTAAATTTTCCATATGTGGCATAGAAATGTGTACATGGCAGTTGGTGTGAGTTGTGTGGATGTATTAGAGGTATCTTTGGCTCTCTGAAATTTCAGAATAGCAATTATAATTTACTGAGATAGTTTTATGCTTTTTCAAGCTACTATTCAGTCAGGAAAATCTGGATTTTTATCTCCAGGCTTCTTGCCGTGAGCAGGTTTTATTTACAACTCAGTCATTTAGTGGTTTTGTTTGTACTATCAGAATACCATTACTCCTTCACCATTTTTAGCCATTTTAGTATAACTGGATTAAAGAAAAGTGCTTCTAATTAACTGTCACTCTGCTGCCAGGTCAAATCTGAAAAACGAGGTGTCTCAGCGAGATCAGCAGAGAGGTGGTTCAAGATATATCATGGGCTCAGGTAAGGTCTAAATATTCTCATGAATTAGAGGATTTTTTTCTCCATAGCCTTTAAACAAATTTAGTTGCATCTTATTTTCTTTGGAGGATGTCGGGAGGAAAAGAGTGTTCTGCATCTAATTAAACAAATGTACAAAAATTTATGGGAAAGTAAGTTAAATTATATGGTTTGGGTCTGTACTGGCTCAGTAAGTGGTCAAGGACAGACTATTTGCTGCCACAGGGATTGTTCATAAGCATACATGGATATTTTAGAGTGGTTAGCGTATGTTTTATAGTTACTTATTCACTTTCTTAGGCAAGAATATGTAACTTTAGTGGCTGATTTTTAACTTCACAAGCCCTAGTGCTAACTCACTTGATTTCCAAATAAATCACTTGCTTTACAGTTTCCCTTGTAAACTATTCTGCCAATTATCCATTTGTATTTTTCAGGTGAAACATTTCTAGAAACACAGAATCGTGTCTTGAAAGAAAGAGAACTTAAAATTAGGAATGCTCTGGAGAAACTAAGGAGAAAAAGGGCTTTACTTAGAAGTCAGCGCAGAAAATGCGAGTTCCCGGTGGTCTCAGTAATGGGCTATACCAACTGTGGTGAGCAAAACCTCCTGAAATCATAACACAAAAGAGCTTATATTGTCTAATTTTTAATTAGAAACTCTAGCCAGAATCTCATTTGTGTGTGAATAGGCTTCGTATTTTAATTAGTTTCTCTAATTGTGTAATGAGTATTTGTCAGTTAGGATATGGTTAGGAAAGCAAATTAAGCTGCTTGGTTTTTTCAGTCTGGAGAAATGCCTAGCACCTACTGTGCCAAAAAGATTTTATATACAGTGCTGAAGACTGCACTGTTAATGCCCCTTTATATGAATCTCTACTACTTGATCAGAATGGGTACAGAAAAGTACATGAGTGTTTGGATCACCTTGGAGGCTTGAGGCACAGGAAGACAATTCAGAGTTGGCTATTGGTCTAAGAAACCTGTTTAAGGAGCACTGCAGCTTTTCATGGATTATGTGTAGCATTCTGAGATGTGTTCCTAGGAGAATCTAAATAAAACTAAAGGGGTTTTTTCTGCTTTTTTGGGGTTCAGGTTGCATTGTATTAAGACAGTTTCATTTTCTTATTCAAGTTCTTTAAAAAAACCAAACTTACCTTGCTCTAATTTTCTTATCACTTGTATACTCAAAGATTTGGATTATACTGTATGTTTTTCTTAAATTTCATACCTTCATACTTTTAAAACTGAAGATTCAACTATATATATATGTATATGTATAAATATATGTATAAATAACTGTTTTGTATATACAAAATTTAAATACTTTAATTAGGCTATATACTGAGCATTTTAATGACTAATTATGTGAAATATTCGAGTCAGATGTCTCTCGTATTATGTTCATGAGAAAATGCCCAATAAAGGCCTCAGCCTAATAAGGTATATATTATTAGTGCTGCTGTTTCTTTTTTTATTTAGCAAGTAAATTATTTTATTTGACAGCAGAAGCACTGAGGAGTGTGTAAGTGCATGCTTCCTAACGCTGTCATGGCAGTGCTCTTCAGAGAGTCTTTCAGGTGAGAGAGATGTGGGTAGGTCACTTGGCAGGTCAAATCAGTCTTTGATCATCTTGTGATTTCACAACACAGCTGTAGATACCAGTATGTGACTACATACGTGACCTTAAACCCAATTCCAGGTTATAAAATGTACGACTGTCTTTGGATTTCCTAACATCATATAGAAAACGGATCACAAGCTACAATTAAATGACTAAAATAGATGTGAAAATATATGTTACATCATACATTTCACCTGAGCCTTGCAAATTAAATCTTACTTGGAACAAGCCATTACAATCTTGTCCTTTTTTTATTTAATTAGGAAAAACTACTTTGATCAAAGCCTTGACTGGGGAAGCAGGACTTCACCCCAGGGATCAGCTGTTTGCCACTCTGGATATTACAGCCCACGCTGGCTATCTGCCCTCACACATGGCAGTTATTTATGTTGACACCATTGGGTTTCTGACTGATCTTCCACATAATCTGGTTGAGTCCTTTTCAGCTACACTAGAAGAAGTGGCTTACTCAGTAAGTAGTCAACTAAAAAAATTGAGAAATCAAATTAATTTCCTTTTAGATAACCCTCACCTCTTCAAAACAGGGGAGGTTAATTGACATGCTTAGTATCTGGCTAACTATAGTAATCTCCTAAGATAAGGATGTAAATATCTTCAAATAAACAAATTTTCTGATACTTTAATTATGCAGAACATACAGATATGAAGAGATTTCAGAAAGGGCTTATTTGGAGTATATGTGTCCACCTCCATGACGCTTAAACCAGATAAACCAGATTTTTCTGATAAAATATCTGAACAGTGCATCCAAGTCAGTCAAGGCTAGCTTTCCTGGGAGTTAAAAATGAAATAAAGCCCCTGAAATGATCTGATTTTTACTTAAGGTTTCCTGTAGAGCTACAAGTGGGTGATTGTGATGTGATGCAGGCATCATGTAATAAATATAAAGGTACTTTAGCAATTATTTTCTCATTATTTTCCTGTGTTACAACGAAGTGTAAAGCTGCATACATACACACAGACATTCAAACAAAAAGTCTGCATCATAAAAGGTAATGAAATTATCTAGCTAGTGGTAACTAGATGCCAGAATGCTGCTAAAGATTAGACTTCATCATGTAATAGCAGGGCTTTCAAAAGCTGGCTGAAACCATCCTGTTTGTCACTTACTTTGAAGTGTTAAATGAAAGGCAAGAAATTTGCTTCTAATTATTTTTCAAAAGTTTAAAGCAATGTCTTGAGCACAGATGATGAAACAATTTGAACACAAATGTTGAGTTTGGTTGCTTGTTTTTTTTCATGGCAAACATTGTGTATTCACTTGAAACTGGTATCTTTTGTATAAAGCTTTTTAAGTGAAGCACCAGTAATAGTATCATGGGAGCTAAGCATAAGGATAATCTTCTATATTTTGAATGTAAAAAGTAGAATTACAAGTTACATGGGGGGGTTTCCCTTCTGTTTTTGAAACTTTTGCAGCTATTACTCTTCTAAAAGATTTTTTTAGAGACCACTCTTAAATCTCCAGTGGTTTTGAAGCCTTATTGTTACAAAGCCTTGGCTTTGAAAAAAATGGATCAATTATTTGAAATCTGATTCTGTAGCTAGGTTGATTGACAACATTTGCTTCAGGTTTGCTGGAGGCAATTTGTGCTAACTAGAGGTGGAAGACTAAGCTGCTACAGATTTTCTTCCATCATGGTCTAAGAAACAGTTATACTGTTTTAGTAGTTAATTTTACAGTACTAATCTGCCAGTGTATTATCAAATGGATAGGAAAGTATTTTACGTGAATTAGCAATGCAGAAATGGCATACAATCTCTGCAGCCTGGTAACTGGTGTTGTATATTGATCTTTGCTAGGATCTGATAGTTCATGTGAGGGATATTACTCATCCAGAAACCATCCTCCAGAAAGCAACTGTTCTGTCAGTTCTGAGGAATCTTAATCTTCCTAGCCATTTACTGGACTCAATGGTAGAAGTTCATAACAAAGTGGATTTGATAGAAAGGTAAGCAAGAGATGCTAAGTGTACTTGAACATTTCTTATGTTCTGGAAGCTTTTACATTCTTAGTCTAGAAAAGAGATCCCACACTTCAGAATATATTTAATAGTGTTTCTCAATCTTTTACATATGTAACTATGGTCTGAAAAATAATTAATTATCTTTTAATTACAAAAGAAATCACATGAGTCATACAAGATGTGGCCCCTGTAGAAGGTGTCAGTATAAAGTAATTCAGTTAAATTGTCCATGCTTTGAATATTTTCACAACCTAATCTTCATGAACAAATGTGCTAGCAATTAATTTTCTTTCAGGTATAAACCCACTGAAGAAAATGCTTTAGCTATTTCTGCTCTGCATGGGCATGGTTTAGAAGAACTGAAACAAGAAATAGAGAAAAAAATACTGACAGCAACAGGGAAGAAGATTCTAACAGTTAACATCAACTTAGAGGGACCTCAGCTAAGGTAAATAATTCTGAATTGTAGGAAGGACTTGGAGAAATATGATGCATGTCTTAAACTTTTCAAATCATATCATACTGATTTTAATCTGCGTTAAGAATAACAGAGATAATTATCAATGTTTTGCAACCTGTTGACAAAAAATAGCCCCATTAGATAGATACACTGGAGAAGTGAAGCGAAGCACTTCATCTTTTAAAGTGTAACCTGGATAGGAACCTTTTGACCTAGACCAAGGATCACGTTTTGTGCAGTCTGTCATACCTTTAAGATACCTTAATATGCTTTTACATTTACAGCTGGCTCTATAAAGAAGCAGCAGTTCAGGAGGTGGAAGTCATGCCTGAAGATGGCACAGCCAGGGTGAAGGTGATAATTGGCAGTTCTGCTTTTGGCAGATACAAAAACCTCTTTCCCAACAGTAAGATCTTCATGTCATGAAACTGCATCCTGTTCTAGGAGAAGAAACAGATCTCAAGAGGATGTGAAATGAAGTGAATGACCTGTTAATCTCACTGCTGAATAGTTTATTTTTCTTCCCCACTTGATGTTTTTGGTGCATTTTAGAAATGGACGCTGTTTCAGAAAACTTCTATATGGGAACAGTAAAAGCTTTGAGCTTAATTTTGTCAGCAAGTACCAGGACAGCACTAAATCTTTTATGGTAAACCTGTTGTTGGCTATAAGCTGCAGACCTCAAACACATGGAATGGCATCTGACTTAACCTTCAAAAAAGTACCAAGTTTCTTATATCATATAAATAAAGCTTTTTACCACCTTTTTCAGAAGAAAATAGTATTTATTTTAGTTAAGGTGTTTCAGATGGTCTCTGGAAAATGAAAGTTAGTGAACAAAATGTTGTTGGCTGTATGTAGATAATGAAGGTAAATATGTATTCAAGCAGAATGCATGAATGTAAGTAAAATAACTGCCATGTTGCAGCGAAGAAAAAAAAAATCATAATTAAGGCATTAAATAAAGTTAGCTGTGAACATCTTTTACTCATACAGTTTTCTTGCCTACACTAATTTATCCACAATACCTACTACTATGTCAGTTCTTGGAGAAAACATTTAAGGTACAGCAAACCTTTTCGCAGAGGAAAACAAAAGGAAAAAAAAAACACAATCCCAACTGATCCATTACTTAAGTTATGAATTACTACTGGGAGCCAATAAAACAGTATCACAGAAAGGAGAAACCAAACTATTCCACTCCATATTACAGAGAGAGATCAAGTTTTATTAGAGTAACAAGGGTACAAAAGAGGGCACAAAAGATAGACAGAAAAACTTCTGCAAACATTAGCAGACATCTGAATTTAGCTTTTGCATATAAAGTGCATCTAAAAAGTGAGGTATATGGATGATGTTGCATAGTGAACTTTACTCAATAAATGGTTTTATTTTAGTCCTGATGCTTGATATTTCTCTTGCTTTCATGATCATCTGTTATTACACAGTTCATTCAGAAAAACAGAATTAGTATGTGATGGGAAACAGCATAAACCTCTTTGTTTTGACATATGCTAAAACTGCTAAGTGAGAGGAAAAATAATTACAGAGCTACTAAAATAGCTAAATAAAAGACCAGGTGTGAAATCCCAAATGAGCATGACAGAAGCCAAGAATCTGTATTTCTAGGGCAGTTTAAGTTAAGATCAGAAATTTGTTTCCTCTGTGTTTGTTTTCATTGTAAGGCACACTTTGGCAACACCCAGTACAACGTTTCATTGCCACAGACAAACTGTGTAAGGGCCTAGTTTTGGTATTGTTATCCCTGCAGAACTGGCATGTTTAAGTGTGCAAATACAATTACCTCTTACAAATCCTAAATAATTTTGTGGCTACTCTGTAAGGGAGCTCACAAATTACACTCAGCACACTGGTGTATATATAAAGTCATTTCGAATTGGATTGTCAGTACAGCACCTCTGATGTATCAAAAATATTTTTTAACTGTTCCTTTTGTTTATTTAACACAGACTGTGAAGACGGACAAGTCAATTTCAGACCGATATAAAAGAGTAAGAATTTGGGTTGCAAGTAGCACAGAATATCCTTACAATTATAAGAAAGATAAAATCTTACCACTAAATCATGCAGCTACTGACATTTTCCTCCTTCTTAGTCCTATGTAAAATAAGATTGAGGTCTTGGGACTTTCAGTATTGCCAACTGCTACAGAATCAAAGCACCTCCAAAAAAATTACACCTATACCATAGTTCTCTAGAGACTTCAGCAAGGTACACCTGCTCTCTTTTCTCTCCAAAGGCCTCAAAACCCTGGTGATGTTGAGAGACCTTTTCCTACTGAGCCTTGAAAGCATTCCTGGCTTAAGTTAATTGGACCTTCATGGGATTCAGGATGTTTACAGTAGGGCACAATAAATGCAGACAAAGCCTTTTCAACTTTTCATAGATTAAGAAGCTGAGAATTAAATGCTATTTGTTCCAGTTCACTTTGACAGTGCAATGGAGCATTAATTTTTGTGTTAAGTTCTATCACATCTTTGACAAAATCATTGTTTCCTATAAAGTCTCCAGCAATTATGTTAATACATTTTTTTTTTTGTCCTGGATACTGCTGCTTTATCCAGATTTTCAAGCATGGAAGACTCTGGAGTGTCATTTTCTTCAACGATCCAAATGGGTGTACGAGAATATACCTTAAATTTTCAGTAAGGTTAATCCCTGCTACAAAGAATTTTCCTGAAACAAAAATCAGAAAGTGACATATTAAATATTCTTTTGAGAAGAGAAACATCTCAGCTTTGCATTAGCTTCACATCTCATTCCAGTGGGGATCGTTAAAATACTAACTTCACACTTTCTGTATTGTTTCATGTCCCTACAACTGTTTCCCCTTGTTGCAACTGCATGCTGTAGTAAACAATTCCTGAGCCATGCTCAGTCATCGAAACATTCCAGTTTAGCTAAATTTATCTAGTTATTCACTGCAGTCTAAAGGTTCTCCACTGACTAGTCCTCCTTTGTAAATTATGTTTGTTTCTGTGAGGGTTGGTTCCAAACGCTTAGCCTTCCCCCACGATGGATGGGAACACAAGGTGGTTCTCCATGTCACTACCCTGTGCATTCACATCAAAAGCTGTGTCAGAGGTTATGAACTGAACCTCCGACAGATTATACCACCAGCAAGCTTGAGTGCTGCTGTTTAATGTGCAGCTGCACCCTTCTCATACTGCTCTTGTATCACAGAATCACTAAGGTTGAAAAAGGCCTCCAAGATCATTGAGTCCAATATTTGTCCGAACACCACCGTGACAACTAAATCGTGGCACTAAGTGCCACATCCAGTTGCTTATTGAACACTTCCAGGGATAATGACTCCACCACCTCCCTGGGCAGCCCATTCCAATGCTTAACCACCCTTTCAGTGAAGAAATTCTTCCTGATGTCCAACCTCAACATTTCCTGGCAGAGCCTGAGGCCATTTCCTCCTGCCCTGTTGCTGGCTGCCTGGGAGAAGAGGCCAATTTCCACCTTGCTACAACCTCCTTTCAAGTAGTTGTAGAGAGTGATAAGGTCTCCCCTGAGAGAAACCTTGTAGGGGCTTCCTTTCACAACAAGGCTCGTGGAGCGCACTTCTCTCACCATCTGTGCTGCCTAAAGCAACAAATACTGGACTGAGGAAGCATCCTCCTACCCATGAGGCGGGCACAGCTGCGCCAGCAACCTGGTCTGCGCTGAGGGCTCCCTTTCCGCGGGTCACACGAGCGAGGTGGCTGCCACAGTTTCTGCAGTCTGTGCGTGTGCACACACACTGACCCATATCTGCACCGCCAAAGACAACATCACACTCACCCAGGGCGGGCAGAGCACTCAGCAGCCATGGGCACGCAGCACACACTGGGTGGTTATATCCCACAAAGCTACGATCGCCCAACTTCCTACTTGTCTTGCATTGCTGTGAGCGCGCCTCCTCTCCTCCGAGCGAACTCCCTGTGCCTACCTGGACGGCCCATCCGCTTCATGCGCTCCAAATACCGGATAAGAGCACGAGTGGATGTTTTGTTTCCCCACCAGTACGGGATGGGGGGCCACAGCTCACAGTGCTTCTCCAGTTCCACCTCCTCTTCGTATGAGACTATAACCTGATGGCCGAGGTGCCACATGGTCCGCAGTGTTGGCACCACCTAAAAGGAAGCATGCCCAGGTTGAAGTCAGCAACAGAGCAGTGTTCCCAAAATCCAAATACTGATGTGTGACATCACCTTGGCACAGATTCAGTTCAGATAAAGCTTTTAAATGAGCAGCCCAGTAGGTGATGGGCTGGTTGACAAGCTGCAGGGCAATAGGACCCTGGGAGCCTCAGCAAATTCCTCCTTTCCTCAAACAATTCAACTCTGATAATGTACATAACTCAAGGTCTTACACCTGCACAATAGGAAACCATCCCTGTGTCAGCCCTCATGCACAAGCCACTGCTGAAAATTTGGTAGGGGAGGAAGATACAGACCATCTGCTACAGGAGTGCAGACACAGAGAAGCAGGAATCCTTTTGGCAAATGCTGCACATTAATTCAAATTTGGCACAGTAACCATCAAAGAAAACTGAACTGCTTAAAACTTGGTGGGATCACCAAGAGCTACATAAATTCTTATTTCTCTAAGTGGAAATTTTCTCAAATAGGGATGCTCCAGACATTTTTAATTGAGAGAGGAAGACTTGAGTCAGACGCTTTCTCTATCAGATAGATGGGCTAAAATTTAAGTTCAATTTAAGTGTCTCAATAGGAAATTACATTTTCTAGCCTCAGAAGTTACCATTGGAGAGAACTGAGGCCCTCTGACTAGTTTTATTTGCAAAACCAACGTATTTAACAGGCATTGTTTTTTCTAAGAATGTTGTGGTTAAAAACTATGTTTCCTGCTTGTGAAAAGGAAATGGTGGCTTTTTGATGTTCCAGTTAGCTTACTAATTAAAATAAAAGCCAAAGGCACTTGAAAATTATTAATGTAAATATTTGAAGAAAGCTGAGGATTGAATGAATCCCTCTCAGTTCATCCACAAAAGAGAGAATGCAAGCTCCCATTAGGTCAGAAAATATTGAAAAATTAAGGCACGAGCTACTCAAGCTACAAAAGTTTGTGGTTGACTGAAGCCTTTGCTTTACTCCAGCTGCCCTTCAAATCTGGAACCTCTTAAACAAACAAACAAAGATGTGCAATAAAAGCCAAAAAAAAAGCTACCAGAGACGTGTGTATGAACACAGGTGCTTATTTTGCAAACAAAGCAGAAATGAAAGTCTAACAAGGGATTTTTAAACCCTAGTAATACAGATCAAAGGAAGACACCTTGAATAGTTAAGACAATTAAAATTTTAAATGCAGTGTAATATTGTCACGCTGTGGCCTGTGCCAGTACTACATACAGACCTCGCCTCAGCAGCTGCTTCATAAACACTTTGACACTGAATTCCGTATGACAACAGAGATGCGGTCTTGGTAGACAGTAGGTAGCACTTTATTTTAGAGTAAGTCAGCAAGCACTTGGATATTTGATGGTAAATCTAAATCTGTGATCCTGAAAAATCCCACAGCTCCCTAACCTGCAATGGTACCAGTAGCAAAATTGGTGAGATCCATTGGCTGGTCACAGACCCCATAGAAAGAAAGTCTTCCTACTCGAGGGAAGTACTTGGTTTGTCTTTTCTTCAGTTCCCTTCCTCCCTCCTCCTGGACACAACTCAGAAACATTCTTTCTTCAGTGAAATGATCTCAGACCTTTCTTTCAATACCTTTGTTCAACAAATTGTCATCAGTAATTTGCCCCTTTTGCAGTTAATAACTTTTTTCTTTTTCAGAGCTAGCCACGCGTCTGAAAGCAAATTTGACCACCTTCTCCAGTATCTCAGCTCATCCACGACTTACACACTCATGTTATTTGGGGAAAAAATAAAACAGTGTCGCTCAGGTCTTCAGTTATTCAGCTGAGGCCTGAATATTCAGAATCCCCTAGTAGTTTTGCTGAGAACTGTTCTATTTTAACTCTGCTGTACAAAATGCTTTGAAATGGTAATACTTACATGTTACTGATACACCAGCTTCAAAGGCTGAATTTGAATCGCAAACAGGGTCATCATTCTCCTGTACCACTCACATCTCCAGAGAAAACCCTCTGTTCCTGTGCGTCTTTGAAATGTTAATTGTTTAACTACTAAAAGCTCCCACACCTTGTAAAAAACAGAGCTAAAAGTCTCAACTTCTAAAATCCAGCAATCAAATATTTTCTGATTATTTAAATTAAGGCTTTTCTGGAGGTTTGGGTAACTGAAAGGCTGGTTAGGAGGTGAGCTGCAGGAAAGTCAATGCCACCAGAAATGCACTGAGGGCAGAGATGCTATTAAGAGGGACCTCAACAAAAGAAAACACAAGAGTCCTGAACAGACTAACCCCACACACCAGGACAGAGTGGTGGCAGCTGGCCAGAAACCTGCTTTGCAGAAAAGGACCTGGAGGTGCTCGTAGACATCAAGCTGAACACGAGCCAGTAGTGTGCCCACCTGGCAAAGGTCAATTGTGAAGTGGGCTGTATTAGCAGAGGCACAGACAGCAAGGCACAAAGAGGAGATCCTCCCTTCTATTCAGCAGCTGTGGGGCTGCAGCTCAAGTACTGTCTCCAGCTGGGGCTTCCCCAGTACAAAGAGGTCATTGATGAGCTGGCGTGAACCCAGCAGCACACAACCAGAGCAAGCAGAGGCTGGAGCAGAGGCTGGAGCACGACACACAAGGACAGGCAGAGGGAGCTGAGTCTGTCCAGCATGACAAGAGAAGACTGGACAGGTCTTACTGCTGTCTGCAAATACCTAACAGATAAATGCAGAGAAGACTCCTCAGATATGCAAAGCAAGGATGGAAATCAGCAGACACAAGAGAGATTCTGATCACATAGAGAAGGGAAATGCGATAACTGTGAGAGTGGTCAAATGTTGCATAGAAAGGTTGTGGAATCTCCATCCTTGGAGACATTCAAGAATGAACAGGACACAGCCCAATGTAACTTTGAAGCTGGTCCTGCTTTGCACTGTGGTGTTGGACTAGGTGACCTCCAGAGGTCACTTCCAACCTAAACTATTTGAAATAGAAAAAAAATTAATTTATAATTATTGCTGTGAAAAGGCAGAAAATGGATTCTTTATATTCTATAAATGTATAATGCACACAACTTTTATTTTCCTTTTTTTTTTTCTTTCTTTTTTCTTCCATTTTCCTTTCTTTTCCTCTCTTTACTTTTCTCTCTTCTTTTCTCTTTCCTTTCCTTTCTAAGAAAACTCAGACAGGACAATGGATGACAGTTGTCTCTACCATTGTCCCACAACTCAACAGACATAACAATCAAATTTAATTCCCTCCTCCACACTGTGAAATGTAGGTTTGCTTTATCTCCTCCTATTAGGTAATGACCTATCTCTGATGCAGTGAATGGTACCTTTCCTAGGTTAAAAACACAGTGAAAGTAGAATATATCTAAAAATTTGGAATCAAAGATCTCACTGTGATGTATCCTTCTTTAAAAAATGAGAAAAAATGGATCTCATACTTACATTTCTAGGACACAGTTTACACTGGAAAATCTCTTTTATACAGGCAACAAGATGATTATGAAGTCTCTTGGTTAATCCATCAAAATTCCTGCAGGCTATGATAACAACTTCCTGAGGATGAGTTTCTAACCACCTCAATATTTCCCACAGAATATCCTACAAGAAAGAGGTATGGCAGCTTAGAAAGTTATCTGTGCTATGCAGGAGAAAGGACATACAATCAACAGAGCAGTGATGGTGGAGTAGAGTCACAATCACAATAATGAAAAACAGTGTTTTCTCAAAAAAATAAGTGTTTCTGTAAGTATATAGGGCTTTTAATGCCTTCTTCCCTTTAATAACTTCTCTCCTTGCCGGGGAAACAGGAATGCCCTGTGTGTATCATCCTGGGATGAGCCCCAGAACTCTGGGCGTGTGGTAGGGGATAGGCAGTGGAGAGCAGGCACAGAGTCTAGTTTGAGGATGAGGAAACGATTGATGCTCCAGTAGCACGTGCAGCTAATGCAGCTAAACTAATTTCCAGCCCTGCTGATTTTCTCTGGTTTAAAGTCCTCACAAAAGAAAAACGAATAACCTACTCAAAAGACCGTGAGCCAGCATTTTCAGATTGTGATGGCCCTTAAAGGAAAGAAATGGCACTGGTTTTATAGCCATCACAAAGGTAAGGAAAATACCTGCACAGTAACAGTTGTGTAAACCATATGCACGAAATACAAATTCGTAGATGGATCATTAGCCTTGTGGGCAATCCTGAAATCCAGGTATCTTACTCCGGCCTCAAGTTGCTCCGTCACAGTCAGGACCTGAAAGGTGAAACACAAGACAAAGGTCCTGAGAGCTTGAAAGAGGTTTGTTTCTGTAGTTTAGAAAGCTAAAAGAGGGTTACAAAGTTAGCCCTATGGCATTTTTCACAGCTCTTCCATCTTTAAAATGTCACTATATGGCACCAAGTTGCAACTTTGAAGGATTTTGCCCCCTGGCAAGAGGGATTCCAATTTACTGGCAGCATATACTGCAGGTACAGATTAGATTTGTTTCAGATTGTTGCCCTTACTGTGTTCTGAAAGTTAAAGATCAATTAACCTGTGCATAAATACATGATTGCTCTTCACACAACTATTCATTTAAAAAACAATTGCAGGATCAGCACCTTAGAAATGCTGTATTTATTTTATTAGATCAAAGACTTTACCATGGTTGTCTCTGCGGACCTCACACATCCTCAACAGAAGGAAAAACAAAAATAGAAAAAACTACTGGCTATTGTTCTTTTTCAAGATAAAGTTTCTCTTAAAGTTTGAATTAACCTGTAGAAGTCCTACAAAACAGAGGCACTCCTCTTGTTCCACTTCCTTCAGAGCTTTTCCACTGGATTTGAGGGCTGAATCAAACAGGTGATAAAGCTGTTTCCGGGCCAAAATGTCCCAAATTATTTATCTTTTCCTTATATCAATACTCTCTTAGCATAAGAAAATAGAATCAATTTAATTAAATATGTTGAAACACTAATTTGTCTCAGTTCAACCTGCTAGGGATAAAAAATTTAAGTTTCAGAAACCATACATGGTACTGATTTAAGTCAGAAAGGATTCAACAAAAGCTAAATCAGTAGAAGGCATTGCTCTTGAATATCCAAATTTGTAGCTTTAGCACTGAGACAGAGCTTAAGACATATAGCAGGATGCTCACCTTGCCTAATTTAACCCCCTAACTTCCTGTTCTTTGGACATGGATTTAGTCTCCCCAGGCTGTGCCCAAGGCTGGGACAGAGCAGCCCTGTGTGCCCCAGGGTCCAGATGGTGCAGTGGGTCTGGCCAGCAGCTCCTTCTGTGCCTGCCTGGTCTCCACCAGGCTGAAGCAGTTGAAGGGATGATCCATACCCCTTTGCTTGGAGCATGTTGAAGATGGGAGTACACATGGCTGTAGGTCATATATAACCTTCGTGGCCAGAAAGAGCACCAGATGAAATAGCTGCTCTGAACTGCCCTTTAGATGAATTCATTTCTTTTGACTACACAGGAAAACGAGACAAATTAGATTCTCCAATTAGTCACCTGGGTTTGGACACTGAATTAGGCATTGGGAACATTGCCCCCTAAAGGGCACAATTTCAAAGGAAGCCCTGAGGAGCAGTGTTGCTCAGCACTTCAGTCTCAGACCAGGCATCCAGGGCATGACTGGAAGTTACACGGCCATTACACAGGAAACATTTGGGCCTCTGACTGACAGCCACAGCAGCTGGGGCTCAAGCAGGCAACTCCCAGCCACTGGGCCATCCAGGAATCTGTGGATCCTACCATCAGCAGGGCTCCGTGGTGTCCGTTCTGGATACCAATGGGTGGAGTCATCTCCCCACACAAATAACTGGAGCACCACAGAGCTAAGGAGGGGCAGGATTGTAGCTGTGCCTCTTCCCTATCAGCACTGCACCACTTCCTGCTTGTCACGCTGGGTTCAGACCAGAAAATTACTATAATGATGTTAAGAGGTTGTTTGTCACTAACAGGGTCACTTTGCCAGCCAGAAACCCACAAGTTAGGAGGTATAGAAATCTTTCATTGGCTGAAATCCCCCCTAAAAAAGCAGCTCAAGATAAACAAGGATCTGTGCTAAGCAAATGCCCTTCCACATCAGCTTATCGTGGCCGGTTTGTATTTGACACCTGGTAGTGTCTAAGATTCCAGTTTGCCAGAGATGCTCAAACACAACAAAAGAAGCTTTGGCATGCTTATTGCTACTTATCAATTATTCGGTTTTAATTCCCTAATAATGAACTACTCCTTCAATAAGAACAAAACCAGAAAGATTTTTAGTACCTCTTTAGGAGAGTCTTCAAAAGCTGTAGCTTAAATCATGATCCCCAATTTTGTCTCTAACATAGATTTGTAACGAACAAAGAGATAACTACTAGCTTAATATTTGCACATTTTAAAAAATTAACTAAACCTTATGTGATGGACCACACCTTCATTCTCTTAATCTTTATGGGAAAAAAACCCTTCAACAAGGGATTCTTCTGTCTCTGCTGCTGGGTGAAATACCCAGTATAGATGGGGAAAACAACTGATATCTCACACAACAGTGATAGGAAAAATTACAAGCAGTACCTTCTGAACAAAGTGCAAAAGAAAAAAAACCTCTGTTGGTTACATAATTATTACATGTTATTTACCACAACAATAAACATGTCAAAAAGAGTTTCTAGTACCAAGTGGTCAGCTTTAAGCAACATCTTTGTTTAAGTATCATCCCTGCCTCACCTGCATGTTTTTTCCCCAGAAAAGATGATCAGGTATGTGTGGCTCCTATCTCATACTCCAAAGTGCTGGATTTAGATAGGGAAGAGTAATTTCCTTCACATTAGCTGGAATGGAACCGTGGTTTGGATTTGTGCTGGAAACAGTGTTGATTACACAGGGATGTTTTTGCTGTTGCTGAGCAGTGCTTACACAGAGTCAGGGCCTTTTCTGCCTCTCACCTCACCCCACCCCACCAGCAAGGAGGCTGGGGGAGCACAAGGAGTTGGGAGGGGACACAGCCAGGACAGATGACCGCAGCTGACCACAGGGATATCCCATACTATATGGAGTCATGCCCAGAATATAAAGCTGGGGGGAGAAGAAGAGGGGAAACATTCAGCGTGATGGTGTTTGTCAGGCTAAGACACTGTTAGACATGATGAAGCCTGGCTTTCCTGGAGATGAATGAACACCTACCTGCCCATGGGAAGTACTGAATTAATTCCTAATTTAGCTTTGCTTGCACCTGTGGCTTTTGCTTTACCTATTAAATGGTCTTTATCTCAACCCATAAGTTCTCCAGCTTTTATCCTTCCAGTTCCCTTCCCTATCTCACCCAGAGGCAGTGAGAAGCAGCAGTGCGGGGCTGAGTTGCTGGCTGGGGTTAAACCACAACATCCAAGCGTGGCATCTCATGAGAGCATAGATTTCTGGGCAGCAGGCTATTCTGTCATTGTACACTCTCAGCCCTGCAACACAAGCTTCAGCTTTGCCAAGGCAAGAAGAGAACGCCAGACAATGGTTACCTGTGTTGTAGACCACTTCATGATAATGGGGTGCACAATGCATGGCAGACATTTGTTTAAAAACTTCACCAGCTTGGACTCATTGCCACTAACAGTAGAGCTTTTATCCAAACAGTAGGTCATAGTGTCGTGACTCCCTGCAGAATACAAAAATAAATGCACAGCAAATCTCATTTCTTAACTAGTCAAGACCAACATTCCATGGCTACGTTTCACGTGCACACCTGATAGGCCACCCCATTTGTGAGCCACACACTTATATTGTCTGAGAACCTCTGCAGTTATCGCAAAAAGGTGGAATTTTCTACAGAGGTTGCTCACCTAACATTAATAAACTTCGTGTGAAATCCTTGTGAAGGGAAGGCATTGAGACTTTTCAATAAAGCAGTCCCCATCTAAACTACACATCACTGTTGTTTGCCCAAAACCACGACAAAATGGTCTGTTTCAAATGGCATCTTCCCTCAAAGTAATTATCTTGATGTATAAACACATTTTTTTTCAGGGAATAAATAGCTGAAGGCTGAATTTATCTAGAATTTGTCTTGTTTTCAGAGTTGTCCAAATGGAGGATTTCATTCTCCAATACCCTCATCTCTGCACAGGAAAATATGATTGAAAGCAGAAATTCATCTTCTTACACCTTTGACTGGACCAACAGTTAACTTGGCACTTTAATCATTTATATCTTAAATACCTGGTAAAAATGTCTTCCTGAACTAAACCCCCACCTCCCTTACAAAAACAACAAACAAGGTGGGTGCTTGAAGGTTTCAGAGGCAAATCCAAGTCCAAGTTTATGAGTGAAAGATGAACAAGATCCTCATTTGGCAGACTTCAGAAATTACCTGACTCTTTGCAGTACAGGGAATTCCACAGGCATCAGAGCCAAGAACAGCCTGCACAAATATTTTATATCCTTGAAGTCTTAATAAATCTGACACATCTCTTGCATCATGTTTAGGCGAAACTATTGCAACTCACAATTTCTTCAGGACAGGGAACTGGTGATTTTGCTAGCTTTTCTGTTCCATTATTTCTTCCAGTTTTATAAAGCATCAATAAGAAAAGCCAACAACTCAGTGAAGTGACTTGCTTGGATCTTAACAGAGTATCTGCAAAGAATCTGCTTATCATTTTGGGGTTTAAGTTTTCTGTCAAACTAATTGTTCACTGGTGCTAGGAACTGCTTTCTTGAATTGTCAGTCTCACTGGTGCCAGAGGTAATATTTCTAGTAGACAAAGTAAAAAGGATAGGTTTGGAAATAAAAATTCTTTGAAACTGTCAATAATTGTCAGCGATTGAAACACAGACCCAGTCCGGCAGGGAGACTGAATCGCTTTAGTCACAGAAACAAGCTGGTTTTATACATTTACACAACGTATCACACACTGCCATGTCAGCAGCACACCCTTTGAATGTCTCTGTATTGGGTGACTCGCCTGTCAGCCCCTGGCAGGCTCCTCCCCCAGGTTCTGTGCTGCCATGTGCTCCTTTGTGCTGCTGTCTGCTTCTGCAGGCACATCTCACAGCCCGCAGCCCAACTCCATATCACCTCCCCCACAAATAATAGCTTGATTATCTCACTCCATTTTTTCACCATCTAAAAGCCGTTTTTGATCTATTTTACTGCTTTAAACATCCAACCACACTCATTGCAGATGGAAGATCGATATTGAGGCATGCAATAAAGGAAGTAGGTGTTAGAAGATGTAAGAGTCAAACTATTAAATACCCATGGACCAAATCCAAGTCTGAGAGAGATGAGTAGGATTCCACTGATGGGCGTTGCATCTACAGACAACAACCAGCAAACGGATAGTAATCTCTTACTCACGAGTCTTTCGTGATGTCAGTGAGTTACAGTAATGAAAGGAAGACGGGTACATCCATGACACAATACAAATGATGCAAAGACAGTGAGCTAGCACCAAGCCAAGTAGCTCCAGACCCTGAAGCAACACCTCCCGAGCAGCACCGTGCTGATTCTGGTGCAAGCACAACACTAATTAGTGAGATTTGCTGCTGTCTCCTCATCATGCTTTCAGAATCCACTCTGTCATGTTTCTTCCATACCTTCCATGAGATAAACTTCCACTTCCAAACTGGGTTTCCCCGAGTCATTGCTCCCTCTGGAAGCCTGCCAGAGCTGTCTTGACCTGGTTGGTCTTGATCTGTTTGTGTTCTGACTTGGGCTAGATTTGTAGGTCAGCTGGACAGACACCAAAATATTCCAAGCTAATAGCCTGCAATGCTCTGTAAAACTCCTCTACTGTTTGCTGAAATGGACTTGCCTTCAACTATTCTTCCTGCCTGCTCCCCCTGCAGGCATATTCACAAGAACAACAAACATTTGCAAGAATAACAAGGTCACCCTTAGGAGGAGAGCCAGGGAAGTCAAACAAACCCATCAGCAGGTTCTCCACTTTCTAGGATGGCCAAGAAATACCAGGTGAAAGTCTTATAGAAACAACATGGCTCCTTTTCCAGCAAAACAAAATCCCACTGAGTGTGCTACCGACTTTTTGCAAGATTTTTGCAATAGGAACAAAATAAAAAATAGAAAAAGAGAAGACTATTACCTTCTTTCTTCAGTCATAGAATGGATACGTATTTTCTTTTTTCTTCTCTTGATGGTTAAATAAGAAATCTAAATTTTTTTTATAGCACCTGTACTGCTCTTCCTATATAGGCTTTATCCTAAACAGAGATGTCCTTGTTTTGAAGTTAACATCAATTCAAATTGCATATCTAAGAAGCCACCATGAAATAAGTTTCTGGGTTTCAACTGAAACTCCATACTCCATTAGTTCACAACTAATAGGCAGAAAAAAGCCAAAACACTACCATTCTTGGGTTCTCCCAGGGCTCTACCCACTGAAGACAAGACTTCATACTATCTCTAAATTTATGCCTTTCCTAAAATTAACCTATGATCCTGTGGCCTACATAAAACATTCATCTACACACTGTGCTGCTTTCCACCCAAACTACCTGTCGCATCTACAGCTGTGAGAGAAAACGTGGGCTAGACTTTTCTTTAGTACCATTTTTGATGTGGAGGCAAAGGGCATCAGTCAAGAGCTGATAGTCCTCCAGTGCCTCCCCATGTGCCAGTGAAATCACGTTATACCATAAATTTTTTAGACAGAATGAGAGAGGGAAAAAAATCAAGGCAGCAGAAAGAAGCAGTAATATGACCAAAGAAAGGTTAATGATACATAGGTATCATTTAAATTCCTTTACGCATAATACAATAAATCTGGTTTTTATAAGCCAGGTCATGTAGAAAAGTAACAGTCTACATTAATAAAAACATGTTCATTACAAGTCTCAATTTTCCTTTTTCTGCAGCTTCACAGCCTCTTTTAGGCAGGACAAAGAAACAAATAATAAGGTAAAATGTTATTTCTCCCCGTCTGGACACAGGAAGTCACAAGAATTAATTAGGAAAATTTTATCATTGCCCAAATAAGTCAATCCTTAGATTATTAACAGTATCTGACAAGATGATGCAGTGGGACTGAAAAGAAGTGCCTCTTTCTTTTCATTTCTAATAAACAATAAAAAATTCCTTTTTTTACCCCTCCCCTCTAAGAAACTCCAAACATTACAGACCAATATTATTCACATAACATCACACAAACCCTCCCCCACACACTGACCCAGATAACAAACATAGCCATCCTGAAATTGGACAAACAGGATATTCCAATGCTTAAATGGCAAGCTAACAAAACAGTGGACAACAAAAGTTAATCTTTACCTGGCAGAGCTAAGTTATAGAGGGGAATATCCCAGAGCTTCTCTGGTAACTGTGACATCCATTGACCATTTTCATGGCACACGTGAACAAAGGTTTGCAAAGGGCCTTCCATTGGTATGTGCTCTGGGACTTCATAGGGTGTTCTGGGAGGGAAAAAGAAAAGAAAAACAATAAACCATATTTCAAATTCCAAATTCCATATACTGCGGTTGAATTAATGACACTGCACCTGTGTAGGATGGATTTATACATGTTAAAAAACACCAATCCTTCTCTCAAGTAGTTGCAGCAAAATGTCAAGAGCTTATCAGCCACGACATATGCTGCTTTTGATAACACTGTCTCACAGCACAATGCCAAAGGGTGGGTTCCAGCTTCAGGCTTGCAAACTGACCAAGTGAAAGAAAAAACAGAGCCAAGATAAATATACACAGTTTCACTGGTATGGAGAAATTACTATCTATATTGGCTATTGTGAAATCACAAGGCGTACCTCCCTCCAGTGGGAAACTGCATCCATTTATTTACCTTTTGCAGTCCCAGGAGCACGGAAAGGGGACTGATGGCAGGGCTGCGACAGGGGCTGGGTCTGCTAACGTCAGGACCCTGGAGAACACTTACCTTGAAGGATCAAATCAGGTGCCACAGGAGTACCTCTATGAAAAGCCTTTAGAAAGATATCAGGACACTCGGTTTGTGGGTCATGCTGGTCTGGGGTCAGAGAGGAAAACTTTCCTCTCCTTATTCCCAGTTTGGAGAACACCAAAGGTGTTTTTATCACCCCTATGAGTCCATGATCATAAGTATTTCAGTTTGGTCTGACCTTCCTGAAACTACTCTGGAACTGTTCTTCTCAGCGATCTTCAGCAAAATTTGCAGTGGTCATGCGAGGAGTGCCAGTGGATGAAACCCAGATGAGAAATCATGGCATCACCAGGGCCCACTAGAATTATCCTGTTAATTTTTCATTTTATGATCTCCTGGATTATGCAGAACACAAAAATAAGGTCTCTGTGTTTTGGGGTTTTTTTCCTAGGATGTTCCTAGTTCAGGTGGAAGTCTGGGGATTAGAGCCTTCCTTCTTTTCACTGCTTTCAAGGCTTTATTTTGTCACAGCTAGTGTGAGAATTTCTTTTAGGTCATGGCACGGTGATTACCATCATTAATATCACATTAATTAATTAAATTAATTCCTTTTTAATCCTTTTTTTAAAAGCTGTCAATATAAATGATTCCTTCTTGTCTGCTACAGCAATGGCAGTCAGATATGTATTTTTGCAGGTTTTGTACTCTGCAAACACCCTCACTGGTCCCTGGTCCCTTTTGCTGCATCTTAGTACATTCATTCAAGATTGTTTCTCCTAGGAGTTGGTTGGCTTTTCTTTATATACTGGAAAGCCACAGTGCTTATATGAAGAACATTTCCTTAAACATGGTGCAATAGATTTTTTTCTTCTGGCAGTCACATAGGGTCATCTGAAAAGCAACTTTAGGAATTGCATTCCTAAGTTTTATGTCCATACCACACATAAAGATACAATCTCCTTTTATACCTGCCAATGATGATAGCAGCACTTGCCTAGCCTACCTTGCAGTGTCTTTGAGTTGGTGTCTCTGAGTAGTCACCCCAGTTTAGATTAGAATGGGACCATGCCAGCAGAAGGAAATGCCTGGCACCCCTGGCGCAGTGATGCAGGCTGCACGTGGCTGGTGTGCAACCTGGGGCTTCCTCCTTGTGAAGAGCATCTGCCTCTGAGGTTATCCATACACACAAGGCCTTTGCATAAGCAGGGAAAAAGGGGTTAAACCCTGTCTCGTTCCTTTTGTCTCCTTATTTTAAAAAACAGGTATTTGATGGGCCTAGTGCAAAGTCAAGTGGAAAAATGCCCATAGATTTATTTAGGAAGAAAAAGTGCAGATCCTTTTTGTCCTGCATAAACAAATGGTCTCTATATGACACATCAGCTATTCTTATTCTTGGAAGAATGTTCAGATCTCAGGCAGATTGATTCACCCATGCTCTGGCTCTGCACTTCAACGTGATGAGCTTCTGTCCCCCACAGAACCCTGTTCAGACAACAGATATCTGCAGCTTATTTTGTCATCTTTTGCTGTGTTTCATGCTTCATCACACTGCACACCACTGCTCACCGATGGCTGCTCTGCTCTAGTCTCTACCAAGTAGTATCAGCATGGACAGGGGCTGCAGGTGCTTAAAACAGCATTGCTGTTTAGTAGCTGCAAGACTGGATGGTCTCTCTTCTTCTCCTGCTCTGAAGCTGACAGGAGCTGTGAAGCTGCAACACCTCAGCATATGGCAGCACTTACGCAGGTCCTGTGTGCAGACTATAACTAACTATAAGCACTGCTTTTCCTCTTTTTTGAGGGGGGATTTGCAGATCACTTTCCAGAGCTTTTGGGGCTCTCCAATTCCCCAAAGCCACCCACGCTCCCCCAGAGCAGGCATCCATCACCCCAGGGACCCATAGCAAGAGGGCAGTCACACCTTGTCCCGGCACAGGCTCCTTTGCACCAGCAGCACCCCCAGGATATGTCCAAGGGTGCAGGTTTGCCTGCTGCCACTCTCTCCTCCTGTCATGTGCTCTCACTGCCTTGCTTGGGCTAATGTGGGCACAGCCTCACAGCTGACAGAAAAAAGCTGGGTTTCTGCCATGCTGGTCCTTTTCTCCAGTTCACCACGGAATCAGGATAGCCCAGCACTGGCCCATGCTGAGAAAGTCCCTACAGAGGCATCAAGCCCTGCAATTGCCTTTGCTGAGCTGTACAAGAGACCCCTTGGTACTGCCCAGCCAAAGCCCACAGGCAGCAGGTTCTCAGCTTGGCACAAGCTGCCATCAATGCCCCAATTCACATCTCATCTCCTCTTCCTCTTCTTCAACAGTACCCTGAGGCTGGGGATGGCAGCCACTGGCAGTGCATGGTAGCAGCTGCCCCATGGCCATCTGCCATCCAGTCCTGTACAAAAGTGACCAGGTTTTGTCCTGCTCCCCCATGCAATGCAAAGCCCTAGGAGTTCACACTGCCACCTCTAAACTCAACTGCTGCCTTGTGCTTGAGGGACAGCCTTTAGGGAGAAAACAAGGCTTGCCTGGAGAAATGAAACTGCAACCATTAGCTGCTGCCTCTCATGACTAAATCCTAAACTTCACAAATGAGAACTGTGTCTTTATTCACCTTTTCCAGACAGTTAAGTCCACCCTACACACACAGTACTCTGACAAATTACTGTGTTGGGTTTGCACAGCAAGATTTTGGTAGCGGGGGAGGCTACAGAGGTGATTTCTGTGAGAAGCTGCCAGAAACTTTCCCCATGTAGAATAGAGCCAGTGCCAGCTGGCTCCAGGGCAGACCTGATGCTGGCCAAGGCTGAGCCCATCAACAACAGTGATAGAGCCTCTGGGATAACAAATTTAAGAAGGGGGGGGGGAAATTGCTGTGCAATAGCAACAGCAGCCAGGAAAAGAGGAGTAAGAATATGTGAGACAGACAACTCTGCAGACACCAGGGCCAGTGTAGAAAGAGGGGAAGGAGCTGCTCCAGGCACTGGAGCAGAGATTTGCCTGCAGCCCAAGGTGAAGACCATGGTGAGGCATCTGTGCCTCTGCAGCCCATGGAGATCCATTCTGGAGAGTCCTCCACCTGCAGCCTATGGAGGGCCTTACACTGGAGCCACTGAATGCCCAAAGGAGGCTGTGACCCCATGGGAAGCCCATGTTGGAGAAGGCTCCTGGCAGGACCTGTGGCCTCATGGAGGGAGGAACCCATGCTGGAGCAGGTTTGCGAGCAGGACTTGTGACCCCACGGAAGGGACCCACAGTGGAGCAGATCAAGAAGAACTGCAGCTCTTGGGAAGGACTGATACTGGAGAAATTTGTCGAGGACTGTCTCCCAGAGGAGGGATCCCACACTGGAGCAGAAGAGTGTGAGGAGTCCTCCCGCCCGAGGAGGAAGGAGTAGCTGAGATAACACTTGATGAACTGACCTCAGCCCGCATTCTGCATCCCCCTTCACCACTGCAGGTAGAGGAGGTAGAGGAAATCAGAAGTGAAGTTCTACCCAGGAACAGTGGAGGGGTGGGGGGCAGGTGTTCTAAGATTTGCTGGTTATTTCTCATTACCTTACTCTGATTTCATTGGTAATGAATTCAATAATTTCCCAAAGCCGAGTCCACTTTGCCTGTGACGGTACCTGATGTTCTCTCCCTGTCCTTATCTTGGCCTATGAGCCTTTCATTACATTTTTCCCTCCTTGCTGAGCATGAGAGCGATAAGAGAGACTCTGGTGGGCGCTTGGCTTCCAGTCAAGAACGAGCCGCCCTAACTTCCCTCGCTCCCCTTGTTCACATCAGCCGTCTGACCTTCCTTGGGTGCTCTGCCTGCAGGCAGCAATTACATTTTGAGGACTTTACGGGGACACATGCAATAAACAAGCAATAAAACATGCGGACGTGTAAAGACGCTAGAGATCACCATCCTCCAGCCCCAGGACACCGAGAGCATCGGGCTGATTGTCCCTCGCCCGGGCTGTGCCCCGCCGGAGCGTGCCTTGCACGCCCAGCCCCGCCGGCCCGGAGCGCTGGGACACGGCCAAACCCCGGCCAACGCAGTTCCGGGAGGGAGATATAATTAAAGAACGATCCATGATGGCATCAGTAAAACATATGCTGCAGCCGACCCAGAAGCTAAAAAAGCCGTCGCAGGAATTACAGGAACCCTGTGAGGAGCAGCAGCCGGGCAGCCCCGGCGAGGAGGGAGCCGCCAGCCCCTCAGGGGCGATGGGTGCCAGGGGCTCCGCGCCCCCGCTGCCCCCGCCGGACCCTCCGGGGAGCCGCACCCCTGCCTCCTTCCCTCTCCTTCGCAACTGCTTTACTCACTCCGAGGAGCGATTCCGTTCCCATGTCGGCTGCTCGGGAAGCCGTGCGCACCCCAGCTCGCCCGGGGCCCCGCACCGAGGCGGGGCGGAGCTGCCCCGCCCGGCTCAAGTGGCCGCAGGTTTGAGGAAGGTGAAGAAGGGGCGGGAGTGATGAAGAAGAGGAGGAGAGGTGGTTTTGGTGAAGTGGCGCTGCCCGAAGCCCAGAGCCGCTCTCTGGATTGACGGGGCATTGCTCCAGGAGGAGCCTGCGGGCAGGGACGGGCGGGGCAAGCGCCGAGTAGCAGCGTGTGCCACGCTTCTGCTGCATTTGAAATCTATTAGCGCAAGAAGGCTTAAAATAAATATTTACAAATATATATATACACAAAAAGTACCTTAATTTCCTGCTGTGTCTGTCCAGCAAAGCTTGTCAGGCCCTCAGCTGTGGTGAAATTCACTTACGATGGCACCTGGCAGAAATCTTGGCAAGCTCTTCAAAGAGCTTTTCTGTGTAGAGAGGCAGGAGGTAAATAAGTGAGTGAATGGCATGTAGAGGCAAACATGCAAATCCTCGGTGCAATTCTGGAAGCAGGGTGTGTTCTCAGCCTTCCCAGACAGATGGAGAAAGGATCTCACCTATCTCTTAGCGTTCCAAAAGCACACTAAAACATACCATTCCTTAAGTAAAGAATGGGGACATGAAACTCCAACTGAAAGAATGGATAGAGAAGATTAGCTCCCCTTTCTCCACAGAGCAGCATTCTTAGAGGGTAACCTACAATGGAACTGGGATCTGACTTCTCTGGGATCATACTGCAGTGGGGATTAGCAAAACTTCAGGCTGCCGCAGTGTTGTGCTTCTTAACGCAAGGATGTATTTTCCAGATAGGCTTTTTTCACAATCTCATTTTTGCATGAAGCAGAGCAGTGTATATGTACAGAGAAAACTTGCTGTAGTACCAACAGCAGCAAGACCAGGTTAACATTCAGCTAAATGAGTCATTCCCATTGGTGAATCCCAGGCCAGCAGGGCTGCCTAGGCTTCAGGGTGATGCTTTCATATCAGTTACGTGTCTCAGTTCAGGCTGCTGTTTATATATCAACTTTTACAGAGTATCACAAAACTAGCTGGGGGTAGATGCAGAATAGATGTGCATCAAGCTGTAGCACTAGGCACAAAAAGGATGAAATGCCAAAAGGAATGAACTAAAGCAAAGGAGAAGGTAGGAAAGAAAAGACACTACTCGGTGGCTGTGTGGTTTTGCACTACCATGATAGAAAGTAGCTGAGAACAGTTACAGAGAAGTGTTACTGTGCCCTTCATGGAATGAAATAAATAGGAAAGTATTTCAATCAGAAAAGGCTAGGAGGAAAAATCAAAGTCAACTTTAATTCTTCATTTGCTTAGAAAGTTAAGACTATGAAGGTGTGCCAAAACAACGGGCAGTCTCTGGATACTACCATGATGAATACAGTACAGCCAGACATAGTTCCAGTCTCGTGAAGCAAACCTGTGTGGAGTTGCTTGGACTAATAGGCAAAACATGACTGTAGAAAGAAAAAATGAAAAGCTATTTTGGTGTGGATTTGAAATGAGTAACAGAAAACTCAAAAAGAAACATGAAACTGAATCCCACATTTTATTCTAAGGGCCTTAACACAGGACTTTACACCCTAGTAACGTGAAGTGTCTGCTGAGTGATGTGGAAATGATCTTGCAGGTCTCACCTCAACAGAAATACTCTATCAGGAAATCTGAAGCCGTGTCCAAACCCTTGTAATTCCCACCCTTTCAAGTCTGAGTTTGTGTCTCAGTTCTTCTTTGTTTGCACTGGAATTACTAGAGATGTCAAGAGAGTTGCTCTTGGTTTAGTTTTGAGATCACAGTCTCTCAGGAGGGATTTAGGAATTCCATAAACCAAGCAATGACAGGAAGTTAATCGGCAAATTATTAAAGCCCTGAATAAGCATGTCTTCTGAGAAGCAGTCAAGCCAAGGATAACTTTTAGCAGTATTTGCAGAAATAATGATAAGCAAATTTCAACATGAGGAAGCAGGGACATGAAAAAGCCCAAGATTTACTGTCCTCACAAAATAATTGTCTGCATTAAAAAGATAGAACAGAGCTCAAAAGACAGAGAACTTAACCTGAGAAGGAGCTTATCAGGTTTTGAAGCATTCATTACTGAAGAGGGTTGAAGCTGGTAGCATCTGAGTGAGTCAAAACAGGCATATACATCAGTGTGGGGACTGATGGAAGTGCAGGTCTGATTTACAGCCGTGGATCAGAATGAAATTTCTGGTTTGTTAGTCACAGTGGCAGCATAGAGCGTTAAACTGGCCTTTATATATTTAAACACTTTGGCATACCAAAATATGATGCTCTCAGTCTGAGGGAAATCAGTTGATTTGTTCAGATGAATTAGAGGTTTATGAAATTTTTGGGAAATGTACGGTATTTGAGATGTTGCATGAGACATACGTCTTCCAGCCCAGGTTTTTTTTTTTCAGATATGGATCACCTTTACTCTATGCTGTAATGTACAGAAATACCACTAAGCATTTAAACAACTTCAACCGAATTCCCTGGATTTTGGGTGTTTGTTCTGAGGATGTTTGCAACACCCTGGGCAATGTGTGTATTTGCCCCTGTCCTGACTTACTGATAAGTCCTCTCAACCTTCACCTAATTTCTGGCTTTGGAACAAACAGACAGCTTAATATTTCTGAGAAGAGGTTGTATATCTAGGGGCAGCAGCCACAATGTCTCTTAAGAGCAGGGGAATCATCGAGGAGGCAGCTTGCAGCACCAGGGAGGTCACTCTGGGCAATAAAAAGACCTGGGAAGAAAAATGCAGCCCAGACTTGCTGAGAGCTTGAAACTGCTTCCCTGTGTTTGCTTCTAGAGTTATGAGACCACAATGGCTACTCAAGCTTGCTGTGAGCAGGATGTGATGAGGACGGGAGGCAGCCTGGAGCCCTCCTTTGCACCTGATCCCTGTGCGTGGAGCTGCCTGTCAATGAGGTGCCTCCGACAATCTGCCACCAGCTGGCAGGAAACCTTAGGCAGAAGAATTGGGGTGGGATTTAGGTTGCCCAAACACATTGCAGCAGGCCAATTCCATCATGAAAAAACAGCCCTGGCTTTATTTGCAACAGGCAGAGTCTGATAAAATTTGGTGGCTGGTAAAAATGCTACTGGGGTGATTGGACATGGGGTACAGTGTTGCTGAGAAGAAAAAATAGAGTTGAATTTTGTTAGCACAAATTTTAAATGAAATTTTTAAAAAAGAAAAACATGGGGGAAAAAAATCCTCACATTCTTCCATTTTGATCCATTCCCACCAATGTAAGAGAGGCTTCAGTGGGCATGGATCAAGGTGCAGGCAAAACAATCTTCCTCTCAAACAGAAGCAAGCGAGATTTTAATTTCAACTTAACTGCACCATTATTGACAAGAAAGAAGGGTTAAAATACCCTAAAATACATTTGGTACAGCCAGCTTACTTCATGTCTGGCACTAACAGTGTTTAAAACAAGATAAGAAAAGCCCTTCCAAGATGCACAGGAGAGCTGCTCATAATGTCCCACTAAGAAGAGAAACTTAGGGGGAGATGAACAAAACTCTCTCCTCAGACCCAGCATCTGAGAAAGCATGAGCAGGAAGAGAACTGGGCTTTGTTGCTAGAACCTAACAGAGAAACTGGGGAAACACAAAAAAATAAATGCATTCCTGTCCACTAGAAAGGATTTCAAGTTACAGGGAGAAGGGAAACTTCCTCATTCCTCTCTTTGCCATTAGTTTATCTAATGGTTATCTAACCATTAGTTTATCAAGGGTTATCTAACCCTTCAAAATTGTGGGAACTCCCTGTCCTGCATGAATCTCTGTCTTTTTTTCCTAATTGGAACAGGTCAGAAACAAAGCCCTCTGATGTCCCAATCCCTGGAGAAGCTGAAGCAACTGTAGACCCACACTTTTTATCCACAAAGACAGCTCTCAGATCAGCGTCAGAGGCAGCTGCCTGGGCAGGATGAGGCCAAAGCATTGCCCTGGGAAAAGCAGGACCATCAAGACACTGTGCCCTGTCCATGTCTTTCCTGGGTGCAGCTTCTAACTTGGTGGCAGACCATAGGGAGGAGGAGGAGAAAGGACTCTTTTTGTGCTTAAATTCATCACTTTGATGAAGCTGAGGGAGTGAGTCTTGTGTACTTCAGCGCCATAAATAGCATCGCATCTTATTCCTGTGATCAGTTGTGAAAATTAGGCGTCTGTGTCCTTGGGGACAGATTTCCAGTACTGGGCAAGGGTTGGAGCTAACACTGTCTGGGTTGTTAAGCCATCCAGATTTTAACTCCTGTGTTTCGCATGTTGGTTAAGTCCTGGTGACTTTGGGTTCATAATGGATTGTTGGGAAATAGCTGAATATTCTTATAAAGCTGGTGAGTTCTTTTTCCCCCATGCGTTGCTGATTTGTACTGACACCCATAACCTGCCATAGAGCAAGACCTTTTAAAGCCATGCTTCAGCAACAAAGGTGACTCACAAGCTGATACAGATCAGATAAGCTGGATCCTCAGTGCAGAACCAGTCCTGTTCTGAGCCCTGCAGAGCTGCATCTGTCGCAGTTTCAGGCTTGGTGCTTCTTTTTGGTGTCTGCCTGCATTTCACATCTATTGGGGCACAATAGCAAAAGCATGTGAGGATGGATGTCTCGGGCAGCACAGGCATGATGTGCAGTGATCTGCAGTAAAAATTCCTCTTCCAACAGAACTTCACGCTGCAAATAGCACAAGTCATCCATGGCGGAGGTCTTAGGTGCAGGGCTGGAAAAACGTGAGCTCAGGATGTCAGTCTGGGTCAAACATCGCTAATATTAGATGCTGAAATCTACAACAGAAAAAGGATTTAAGTTTCCCAAGGGGACAGATAACCTAAGAAAGTACTTCATCTCCCATTACATTTACTTATTTTATTGCAGGGTAACAAAGCACCATATTGACCTCCCACACTACCACAGGGCAGTAATTAATAGCATAGTCATTTATAAACTACTTGATACATATTATTGAGCCTTTTTTTTTTTTTTCCTATCTACATTGCCTAAATCCCATCGTCCACTGGTAGATTGTTTTCCATTGGTACTTGTGTCAGGAATGTGGAGCTGAAAAATTGCCCAAGGGCTGCAGCTACCTGGGTAGTCTCACTCTTGCGCACCCAGGATAGCAGCTTTGCTGGAAGGGTTTGTACAAACATTCCAGTTAACTTTCCCCACCAACAGTTTGTGTTATGGGGGTTTTTTTCCTGAGCTAATTGATCAGTATTCAGACATACACTAAATATGCCCATTTTCAAACTTTATAATAGTATACTAAGTACCCTTCAAGTTGTTACATAGCATTTTTAGTTAGGGGATGTTGATATTACTGGGTGCAACATGCAGACTGCAATGTTGTCTGGCCACAAAAGCAGATTTGCCAAGCCCCAGAATGTTAACAAACCACCTTCTACTAAAAGGAATGGTAAGAAGCCACTCCAATGGGCTGGAAGCTCAGCAGCTGTCTGCATGAATGTCACAAGCAACACACAGAAGCTGCTCTAGCAGTGACCAAACCCTACCTGGCTGTAGCTGTTTCCATGTTTCATTTTCCATGGCAATTTTCTTTCTGTTGGACTCCAGATGCAGTAAGACTCTCCAAATTACCCCATGCCTTACCAGGGGAAAAAAATCCGCTGCCTCTTACTAACAAAACAAATCCTACACAAGACTTAAGTGTGAAGACTGTTTTGACAGCTGGCTTTTCCATGGATTAGGATGTTCCTGACTGACAAGTTTTTCTGTCAAAACAAAGCTGGATTTTTTTTCTTTCAATTATATACCTCCGTATCTATTTTACCTGAAATTATCATGGCGGGGGCAACTAATCAATTTATAGTAATAAAGCTGAGTAACAAATCTCCCTTACAGGAGCACATAAGCAAATTTTCCACAGCACACGTTAGAAGCTACAGGAAGCGAGGACATTTGTGGCAAGTTGAAATGCAAGTTTTTCCTGTTCCCTGGTTACAAGTGAAGAACATGATGTCACGCCCACTGTTCATTGTTGCACTTATTGACATTTTTATATGAACAGCTGTGCTAGAAAGGTGAAAGAATTTCACTAAGTTCATGGGTGTGATGAGAACCATCAGCCAAAGATTCAGATATTGCTCTAAATATATTTGAACCACTTCTGATCCTGAAATGGTCCTCAGGTCCTCTAATGTAGACAAAACTTTGTGTTGGGCTATGGGGTTTGACCCATATTTTCAGTCTCTGCGCCATATTGAAAGGAAGGTCAGGGTTCAAACTAGTGGGGAAATGAGGTTAACTCAAATCCAAAGAATTGATAGTTTATAGGAAATAGAACTTGGCAACTAGGGGGGTTATTTAGTTTTTGGTTTTTTTTCTTGTTTGTTTTAGTTTGTTTTAGTTTTTTAAGGGGAAGGGATTTTTTAAGGGAAATGAGATTTATGCAGCTGCCTTATCTGGTACAGTCTTTCTTCTTATTTTCTTAACTGCAGCACTTTTTAAACCACAAACTGAATTGAAGCAAAATCTTATCAGCCATATCCTGAGGTTCTTGAAAACAGCCTCCTTTCAATATTTTGACAACCTGATTAGCAGACCCTTGGGTTTTAGGCCAGGTTCAAAGGAGTAGACCTTGCTTGTCTCTTCTGGAGGTCACATAGAATCCTAAAATCATTAAGGTTCGGGAAGTGACCTCTAAGATCATTGAGTCCAGCCTTTAACCCAGCAACACCATGTTCACCTCTAAACCATGTCCCCAAGTGCCACATCCACAGATCAAGAGGGCAGAAGGTTCAAGAAAGGGGATTTTTTTTTCACTCTCTTCCTACTGCCATAACTAGAGGGGCCTGATATCCTTGCAGAGGGCTGTACAACATAGGGTGTACTTGCTGCTGGTACCCTGTCTAAGAGGGTCATGGTGGTTCACCTTTGAAGATCTCTAGGCCTTTACATCCAAAACCCTGCTGCGTCTCCTCATGTAGTTGTGTTGCAGCACCAAGTGGACCAAACCCTGAATATCCCATCCTGTCCCAGAGTTGCCTGGCTTTGGCAGGAGGTTGAAAAGGAGACCCCTGCAAGGGCTCTTGCCACCCCAGCAGTGCTGTGAGGCTGCAGCCACGTTCTGGGCGAGGAGATGTGACCAGAAAAACAGAATTAGAAGGAGGCTAACACAGAGTCAAACAGTCCTAGCCTCATGGAACATACAGTTTGCCAGACTAACATGATTTTTAAATGGGGTTTCTTTTTAGCAGGTAGGGTGTATGCAGCCACACTGTCATAACACATCATATTGTCTCTTTCTTCCTAGCTACTTCTGGATAAAAGCTAACAACCCTCTAAAGTCAACAGAGAAAAAAGAGCACATCTAGCATACCCATCATCTAACCTGCTTCAGACTGTCTCAAACAGAGACATACTGCTACCAAAGTTTGGAAATTGATTTCTACCTCCTTCCTAAGGACACCACATTACTAAAGACTTACATTAGAGGTGCCCTTACTTTTTCAGTGGAATGACCTCAGTTCCTCCTGTGTGGGCTTTCTACCAGTGTTTTCAAAGAAGAGCCAACCAACAGTGATGCAGACGGACAGACATACAGAGCTGCTATCTTAATGTCACATGTTAGAGGAAACACCCCAACTGCAGAAGTCCCCAGCTTGCACAAGGCCTTGGCATGATAATCATGGCTAAGAGAAGTATTTGCACAATCTCCAGTTACTATTTAATCCAACACCTAGGGCAAAATGTCAGTCTATTGTCTTGCAAAAGTGCAGAGTGATGTCAAGGGCTGTAAGATTTCTTATACAAGCTTTCTCAATTCAGGCTCAGAAAAACACAAATAAAAACATGACTCATATTCTGACAGAGCAGCTGAGGCTCAGCCTCCACTTTGAGCAGTGCCTGAGCAGGCATGTCCCTTCATATTCCTGTCCCTCTCATCTTGATTAGGCAGGTCTCCTTCCAAAACAAAAGCCAACAGTTTTGCTCACTTCATAAGAAACAGGGGCTGGGGAACCTGTTTCTTCCTCCACTCTATGCTAAAACTTACTCCAAAGGTTAGCCCACAGGCAACAGGCACGGCTTTGCTTTGAAACATGCGCAGACTGACAGGAGTACAAACAAAATATGGATTCATGGATTTTCCCACAGTTATTCAGTAAGCCTAGAAGTCTCTAGGGAGTTTCTTAAACACACACAAGTTGTGTGTGCAGGTGCCCCCAGGGGAATGGAAAGGATTACAGATATCTCCTAGACGGTAAATTCTGAGGTATTTAGTCCTTGCATAGGCAAACAGTGAAGGAAAGCTCTTCATACTAGGACAACCATGGTTCACATAACCGTATCCCACCTTCATTCCTCCCTGCACACAGCCTTCATTTTCCTAAGGATATTACGCTTCTTAGCAGAATTTTGGCTGCTTCACCCATCAGCTCTTTTTATCACCTGGAGTTTCATCTGAACCAAACCTGGCTTGCACCTGGAAGTCATTCCCATCAGAGGAGGATCGGAGCCACACAGCAGAGACTATGGTAGGGAGCAGTTTCTAGAGAGTAAGTCATTCCATCCCAAACTAAAATCAGAGAGACTACAGCCTTGAAATTCCCATTTCTCTCCACCAGCTTCCTGTAATGCTTCTGGCAACTAGCGCCCCATCTCCAGGAGAGAAACAGCTCGAATGGGAGCTAATTGGTCACAGTTGCTTCAGGGTGTTGCAGAGAAGTTCACTGAGTAAGGCCAACACTGCATGAACAGATGTGCCTGATGGTTCATATTGGATCAGGATGATGTGGCAGTACAAAGCAGGCTGGAGTCAGGCAGGGGCACACTGTTCAGCACTAGCCAGAGCATCTGACAGAGACGTTGTACATACTTTTTCTTTACATCCCAGCTTTAGGTAACCACAGAAAGAGACAGCCAATACTTGGTCCAGCTCAGAGCCTGCTGGTACAGAAGAAATCACCCAGCTCTTATGGCATATTTAAAACATCTGATTGAGGGTTTCTTTAGGAAATCAACACCGTGTGTGGATTGATTGAAGCGTCACAGTGTTAGATTTACTGTAGCGTTGGAATATGGCTTCATCATAAACTGATTCTGCCTCTGGTCTTGTCTCAGATGTATAATCTATTTTCTGGAGTATCAAATTCAGCATTTAAAAGGAGTTTCAGTAAGAAAGGGTGATGCCAGCAGAGGTCACTGCATCACCATACTCAATCTCTTCTATCTTATCTGGTAAAAAAAAGTTCAACTTACAGATCTTGGGGGTTTTTTTAAGGGAGGAAGTGATTTTTAAAATATTCGCAAGTAACGTGTTTGAAGAGGAATTGTCCTAGTCACTAGCTTATCCTGAGAATTATAATAGAGGAAGAATGAACAACAAAACTCCCTACTTTTAAAGGAAAAGAAAGAACTTCCATGAATCTAGCACTTTTTGACATTAATTTCTCCCTCACCCCTCAACTGCATAGACATTTAAAGCAGATGCTTAAAATGAGAAGTTTATAGAATTACCCTACGTGGTTTAATTATAAGAAAAGTCACTAACATGACAGGAGATATCCCTTGTGAACTGAAGTTCACCTTAAGACATTGTCTTTGCATCAGCAATCAACGGTACATGGAAATGAGCAGTTGAAATGGATAAAGCCAATTGTTAAACAGGAAGTTTGCTATCTGCCCTGCTGGGAATCTGCCCTAGCGACAGATTGTAGAAAATAGCAACTCCTTCTCAGTGACCTGTTTCTTACGGAAAACCAAGAGCAAATTCCTAGGATAGCCACCCTGAAACCACCCTGGCAGCTTTGATGCCTGCATGCCAAGCAGAGATCACCTACACTGAAGAAGTGGCAAGGAGCTGACTCATGTTACTCCCACCCACTCTTGTGAAATTGGGTGCAAACAGACCTCATCGGCATTGGCAGAGAGTGGGAGAATGCAGCAACAGCAGCAGCAGCCAGGGGAGGAAAGATGGAGTCTGAAGGGTTGGTTATCAGCGTTCCTGGGCACTAACTTTTGCCTTCCCCTCTCTCAGCAGTTACTCCCCCTAATTCCAATTACTGCAGTCCTCATGTCACCAAAACCCACGAGGTGTTATTCGAGTAGGAGGCAGCAGATGCGGTTCTGCTGGGGCTCTTCAAATCTGCTAAAGAGTTCTTAAACAATCTGGTTTGTGCATCACTTACCCGAGATTGAAGATGATAGTGCTGATCTCTCTTCAGTCCTTCCAGGAAGATGGTCCTTGTGCATCTGTACAAAGTTTTCTCTGGCAGGGTACACTCAGAGAACTTGTGGTGATAGGATGAGGAGTAATGGGTACAAATTGAAAGAAGGGAAATTTAGGTTAGATAGTAAGAAGAAATTCTTTACCATGAGGGTGGTGAGATACTGGAACAGGTTGCCCAGGGAGGCTGTGAATGCCCCAACACTGGCAGTGCTCAAGTCCAGGTTGGATAAGGCCTTGGGCAGCCTGGTCTAGTGGAAGGTGTCCCTGCCCATGGCAGGAGGGTGTCAGATTACATTATTTTTTTACAGTCTCTTCCAACCTTTAACATTCCATGATTCTGTGATAAGTTGTGGTGGATGCCTCATCCCTCACAGTGTCCAAGGCCAGGCTGGATGGGGCTTGGAGTAATTTGGTCTACTGGGAAGTGTCCCTGGCAATGGCAGGAGGGGTGGAACTAGATGATCTTTAAGGTCCTCTTCAACCCGAACCTTTTCATGATTCTATGATCAAGTGTCCTTGGTGTCCTTTACACTCCACTCTCATGCCAGAAGTGCAATGGACATCACGAGCTGCAGAGAGGGTTATTAATAGTGAAAAAGGAAGCTCTTATCACATGAGAAGAAACAAATTGCTGGAGCAATGTCAGGCTCCAGCTTTCCTTAACAGAGATGATTCCTCTGCCAAACTACATAAATTTCCTCCTCAGAACAGAGCTTGGAGAAGCCCTCCAAGCACTGGGAAGGTAGAAGTGACCACTGCCACTACACAGCCTCACTGCCCAGAGGCACAAGCCTGTGACATCACTCAGTGATCTCCCAGGTAACATTTTAACCTTTTGGCCGATGCTATGTACATTTGAGGGACAAATCCAGGTCACCAGAACACTGAAGTGGGATTCAGCTCAATCAGCTTCACAGATACCTGCAGTAGAGATGTCTTCTGATACGCTATCCAGCTAAGCACTACACAGCTAAGACTCCTTTTGCAGTCAAAGGGAGTAATTAATTAAAAGGGTGCAATTCATCAGCCTCTAAAATCAGTCTGCTGAGTTACACCCTAAAGCTGCCTGTTTCTCTTCACCACACAGTGAAGAATTTGTCGGTTTCAAAGCAATAACCTTTTACTGAAGGTTACTGAGATTTGGAATTGTGTCTTCCGGTGAAAAGAGCTCTGGCCCAGGCTGAAGACTGGCAGAGGCAACGAGAGCACACTGCTGTGGGGAGTCACCCCAGGAGTAGTGTCTTCAGAATATTAAGACATCTCAGACTGGAAGACACAATTCCAGATGCCAAATT
Organism: Oriolus oriolus; assembly: GCA_013400235.1. Lineage (NCBI taxonomy): Eukaryota > Metazoa > Chordata > Aves > Passeriformes > Corvidae > Oriolus > Oriolus oriolus. Next base: position 258,317 of record VXBT01007850.1, read on the forward strand.
GTTCCAGGACAGCAAAAGTACAGCCTTCCCCAAGGTAGCACAGTCAAGTGTGTCCATAGTAGTCTTTTTAAAGCCAAAGTTAGTCTGCCTGTTCTCTGCTGTGCAGAATCTGGCAAAGCTTTCAGGAGATAGCCCAAAACCCACCCACTGCATGCATTTACAGCTTGCATGAGTCTTGTTTTGGTGCAGGAGGAGAACACGACATCAACACCAACTGTTTCTTTGACTTTCAGGTTGTAAATACTGCAACACACAGCACAAAGAAACTCAACAAACGGGTACTTTTAGCAGCTTAAACAATCTACAATCTTAGATAAATTTAATCTACAGCTCTTTCAAATGGTACCTACTGGGGGTGAATGGTCCCTGGCAGAACAAAGAGGTAGCTGCCTAGCTGACATGACATGGCTTTGCACAGTTTTCAAATGTTCTGCTGTAGGAAGAAATTACATGGATTTGATAATTTCTTATTGGCTGCTACTCACATCCTTGTTTTCTTTCAGTACTAACAAATAATTTGTTTTGTAAGTTTTTTAAACATTTTCTGAAAGCAGAAATTAAGCTAGTGGCTGAATCATACTCCTTATTTAAAGAAAATCGTTATCTTTTTCTTCATGACCCTTTCAAGACATTATCTGCCTATGTTCTCAGATAAACCATTATTATCCAATATTTCATTGTGAAGTTCTTTAATTTCTTCACAAGAAAATTCATAACCCCTTGCTGACTTGAAAAACTCTAAATTTTTCTTTTCCCATTCAAAGCTGACATCTTTACTTATATCGCTGGTATGAACTATAATATCCTTCAATTGAAACTGATCATTCTTCTAAAGACAGAGGCAAAAAATTGTTATTACAAAATTTTACCATCTGAGTATCATCTAGCAATATCTTCTCCTCTCTTCTGAACAGCTGAATAATTCATCCTTTCCTTCACCTTCCCTCTGTTACAACTGCACTTCTAAAATCATTTATACCTCTTGGCAGATGCATCTTGTTTTGAGCTTTGACTTTTTAAAAGTTTGTTCCTCTATCTTCATGTTATATTTATCACTCATCCTTAGTAGCCCGACCTAGTTTTTTCTTCCAGCTTGATCCTTTCTTGTGTTTAAGGTTCATGCACAGTTCATGCTTTAATCAAGCTGATCTCTTACTGCACTTTCTCTCTTTTTTCACAGTGGGGTAGTATACTCCTGTGGATGGATATTGTGTTATTCTGTGTATTTTTTGTAAAGCACTAACCCTTCAACAGCTTTTATTGAAGTCTACCTTGTATCACTCAGCTGCTACTCCTCCATCTTGTACTGGAATAGTCAGGAATCATTTTTCTAATGGCCACTCTTCAGTGGACCTTCCAGCCTCAAATTCTCATCCATTCCTCACAACTGTCAATGAATATAAAATAATCTCTCCTTGTTCACTTTACTTCTTGAATCAGAAACATTTTTCCACATGCAAGCCAAAATTTTCCAAGCAATCTACTGTATTGCTTTCCCAGCAGATATTCTTCATTATCCCCAGTAACCTTGTGCCAAATGTAAAGGTTCTTGCAATACATAACCACCTTTTTTTCCCCCTGCAGTTCTTTTCTGTCTATGCTACAAACCTTGGGAATAAGATGCAATTTAAAGCTCTACCTTGCATTCAAAGACCGAATTTTGCAAAATTTATGGCTAGCACATGTTTTGTTTGATAGGAACACAAAGGTCAGATTCAGGATAGTTTCAGCCATCAACAGCACAACCCAGAGCACATGAGAACGTGCAAGTGAGGTCATTTCATGTGCTACTGATACGGCATCAGAGAGTGAATATGTTTAGATAGTCCACGTGCTTGTCTACAGTCAGTCTGGGCTTTGCCTACAGGGTTGAAGGGTCTGAACACTGGAAATCAGTGGATCTAGGAGTATGCCAAGCTGCTGGCTGCTCATGTATGTCTTGTTTAAAGTCACATCATTCAGTGATGGTAACATCACTGAATCGCATGAAAGGGAGAACACTGGGGAAACCTCTTACAGTAGAAACATGCCTTTTTCAACACAGCTGGACATTCCCCTGAAAACATGACATTTCTTAATATCCAGTTCCCCAAATATGCTACATCTAGGTAATTATGCTAGTTTGAGTGCTATGAGCAGAAAGAACATTGAATATTTATATATATATACACACACAAGGTAAAAATAAGGCAATTCTGAAACACTAAATGCAAACTCCATTTTTGGGGTTTTTTATAGTTCATAAAAATACAGCCTAAGAATGAAATAGTAATATCGTAATATTATATTTGTTGTGTACCAGCACACAGGCCAAATGTCCATAGCAGAGGCAGATGTGGAATTTCTCACTTCAAGCCAAATACTTGCTAGTCAAACATAATGCAAATAATAAAATGTAAAGCTTGCAATTGAAAGTTAGATCCTAGGCAGACTTCAAGATCCTAGGTGTTCTTCAAACAGGACACATGGAAGAAGAGTCTTCCTTTCCCCACTGTATATGTAATCACAAATAGGTTTTATAGCAGAGCCCAGAAGAAACCTTATTCTCTATCAGATCATACATGGGGCTTGGGATCATATCTTAGCACTTCGGCTTTCATTCAGCAACAAAGTGTTTAAGCATGCTGAATATTTGATGTAATCAACATTTGATTTCTGTCTGCGTCTGTAAAAATCTGGAATGAAGAGATTTGAAAAGTACAAAATCGCCCCTATGTCATGATAAGGTCTTCTTTTCAAGATTGGTAAATACATCATTTTGACCTTCTAAGTTTTAGACAGATTAAGTGAAGAAGCTTTTTAAGTTCTAGATACCTTTAGGACCATAAAACTTAAAAGCATATAGCCACCTGCACCATAAATCATGGAGGCCTCACCAGCTTATTCTTTAGGGTAAACACTTCTTGCAGGAAACAGAACAAGGGGAAGGATGTAAGGCATGAGCTAGTGTTTTCCAGAAACTACTTAAACCAGCTCAACAGTGAATAACAGGTATTTGCACTTGTCTTAGTGATGTAAAGATGGGCTTAGTGCTAAAGGAATAAAATGCTTCAAACTAAAACCGCTCCTTCTGTACTGAGCACAGAGAAACCTCTCCTTGCAAGTGCCATCAGGAATTCATAAGAACTTAAGAGTTAGCTTAGACTTAACTAAGTTAGCTGAAGTTGTCTTCCATCGGTAAGAATCTCCTTCGTTTAATTGTGCTGATACCTTAAGTGTTGTGTCGTTCTTCAGTTGCCCACTGTATTGTGTGGCAAAGACTGTATGTACATTTTCACCTGCTGGGTCATGGACACTTGGTGTCTCTGCTGTTGCTTTCTGATTCTCTAATGGTCACGGTGCAGGATTGTTGCATTTATCAGAAGGACTACGGGAAATGCCAGGTTTACAGAGACTGTCTTTGCTGCATGTGTGAGAGGAGTGCAGTATGAGAATGCAGTGGGACTTAACGCAGCCAGTTATGTTACTGAGGTGAGGGTGGCTTTCCTGTCCTTGCAGAGAACCCCGTGGTCCTACTGCCAGGGGAAGTAATGCTTGTGAAACTGGTGTCTTTACATCAAACAGGTAAGAAGTCCTTCATCGTGGCTTATGAGGCCTCTTCTTTATCACACAGAATAGGTACTGGTTAGACATTTTAATCTCTTTTGGAATCAATTTTACTTGTGAGCACAGAGCACTGCTTAATTTTGAGCCATTATTAAAGGGCTTTGAAAGTGCTGAAAGGTGGTCTTATCACATAGTTAATGCTTTGGATGACCTGTAGCATATCGGGCTTCTTGCTCTTTTAGTAAAGCTCCCAGAATCCCACCCTAGCTCCTGAGATTAGAATCCTTCAGGTGCTGCACTGATCAGTAAGTTGCCCATCTCCACTGCCAGTCCTAAGCACCTCAGTAACGTTCCATATTTTTTTATTTATGGCTTAAAGACAAGAAAGTCTTTTAGTGCAAAGAGTAGAAAGTAGAAGAGCAATATGGCTTTAAAACAGATTTAAACTGAAAGAGAGTGGGTTTAGATTGGATATTAGGAAGAAATTCTTCACTGCGAGGGTGGTGAGGCTGTGCAACAGGTTGCCCAGACAAGATGTGGATACCCCATCCCTGGAAGTGTTCAAGGCCAGTGGATATTTACATACTTTTTATCTGAGGGCTTGCAAAACTTCTCATTTCTTCTCTCATCTCCTTTTAAGAAAGACAGCACCCTAAATTTTTCCTAATAAGTTCCCAAAGCTTTTTGTTAATGTTATAATACAAAAAAGAAAGACAACTAATTAGTCAGGCTAGTGTACACCAGCAAAGGAAGAGCTGACAAAAAAAACACTGAGCCTTGAGGCAGTTTCTGTAGTGGAAAATAAATGCTTGGCCCGAACATAACTATACAGATGTAATGCCAAAAATGAAGTAACTCCTCTCTTTAAAGCCCCGGAGAGTCACTGGAAAGCTTCCCCAGACTTCAGATTACAGTGTAATTTAATTTATTTTTCAGTGATTCTGTAGTGGGTAAATCACTGAACTGACATTAAGGAAATGCAGTTGGTTTCCTGTTCCTGACCCAGATTATCTGCAAGGCCTTGGATCAGTCACAGCGCAGTACCCAGGAGCAGCCCTGCCAAGAAGGACTTGGGGCTGTTGGTGGATGAGAGGCTGGACATGAGCTGGCAATGTGTTCTCACAGCCCAGAAAGCCAGTTGTGTCCTGGGCTGCATCCAAAGCAGGCTATCACAAGCTGTATAAATCAAAAGCTCTAAATTGCAAATGCTGTACTTATTCCTATTCCACCAGTTTGCTGCATTTCAAAAACAAAATTAACCAATGGCTGGTTAATGAGAGGGAGCTTGGACCAACTTTTGCTGCAGTCACATAGAGAATTTTACACCACCTGTCACCAGCACATTTTTTATCTGCTTCACAGGTAAAAAACCTTTAACCATGGAATGGCTAACTTAGAATACTATTAGTTTAATATCATCCAGTGTGGTATTGGTTAAATATAGATAAAACATAATAAATACTTATAAGAGGCAGGATGTACAGAGCAATCCCTTAAAAGGGAAGCCAGCTCCCATCAGTCTGTGCCATATTGTTGATTAGCTGGTTTATTTTCTGTAGGCTACCCCTGGGCAGGAGCATCCTCCCTGTTGTGCTTGTTATCATGTAGGGCTGACCCACACCAATCAAGTACTCAGCCACCCAGTAACCACCTCAGAGTGTATGCTCAGCAAGGACTGTGGATATCATATTGTTCTCTATATGCACAAGTCCTGTACCTGCTTCCTTCATGCCTTCATCCTTTGCCTCAAGGCGAGGGGCCTTTGCCTCAGCTTGGTGAACTGAGGCTGGAGAATAGCCCCAACATGGTTTTCAATCACCACTTTATTTTAGAAAGCAAAATCACAAAACAGCCACTTCTGAAATCTGAAGAGAAGTGAAGTAGTGGGTCTTTGGGCAACAGACAGAAACTCATCTTCAAGCTTTTTTTTGTTTGAGAAGCTGTGCTACAAAGAGAGAGTTCCCAAAGCACTCAGACCTTGCAGTCTGAGAGCAGCATGCACCATGTCTCCCTTTAGAAATGGAGGAAGGAGTGGCTGTAGGATTACAAACCAGCAACCCTGGCTTACATGCCTGGGAAAGCTCTAGGAAAAAAAATTGCAGGGGTAGGAAGTATATCTCAAGTGCAAATTGTTTCAAAATTATCTACTTTGCTTTTCTGGCAGAGCAAAAGACCTAGTAGGTAGGCAATTTTGCAAATAACTGGGTATTTTTTGTTAAATAAAGTATCTGCACTCACTTCCTATATTTTTTTTTTAATTAAAGGTTAGGGCACTCAACTTGCCTCCAAACACCCTGCCTGCACATTCCTCTCCAGATGGGGTAAACAGGAAATCTTGCATAATTGTCCATGTTCCTTATACCAGTTTGGCATTGACATGGTGCCCAAGGGCATTTAGCACCTTTGCTCTTAAGAACCCCCAGCAGTTTAATTACTATTGGAATTACGACTTAGGAAGAAAAACAACAGCCTATTTGTTGAGAAAACATTACAATAAGCTAAATGTTTTATTTCTCAATCAAGTTGTCTCTGTGCAGCTCTATGGACTCACCTCCCTTCCAGGGGAAAAGGTAGGAGTGATAGGCCAAGCCCCTTTATCCTGTTATACAAATTTTCTGGTCAAGCAGCACAGGAGCAAAGTGCTTGCTAATGACCTAAACTAACCATCTACAATAAGTGTCTGAAAAGTACCTAATGTGGGTTTTAGAGTAGACTTTGGGTAACTGCACTGAAACAATGCCCTTTGGAAAATCCTGTTCATGGCCAAGTATATCCAATAGCACTTAGCGAATAAAGCTCCCTTCCTGGTCCTCTGGAGCTCAGATTTCTTTCCTGTGGCCCAGTTCAACTAAGGGGCCAAATATACCACCTAACCTTCCCCTGTTGCATCCACCTTTGAAATGGGTAGGACATTTTCCTAGGATATGTGGTTTGACCTACCCTCCCTCTGATCAGATCTCAGCACCAGACCTCCTACTTGTCAGCAGGCCAGAAGGCTACCACATGAGAGAGTTTGGCAATGTGGGTATTTTTAAAGGAATAAATCAACCCAGCTTGGTTCTTTCAAAACTGCTTGTGAGGGACCCCTGGCTAGGAAAGGGATGCTGGGTTCGGAGAACACAGCTAATTCTAGAGGCAGTCTGCCCCATGGCAACTGTGTTTGACATTTCTGCATGGCTAACCACAGTTCCTCTGCTCCTCCATGCATGGGTTGTTGGGGGAGATTATCCTCATGAGGCATTGACTACTTTCACCCTACTCACAGTGTCTGAGGGCTTTGAATAGCAGGCGTGAAAAGGTCAAATACCTCAGAGGAAGACACCGAAACATCTGGTCTGGTAAATGATGCATGTTATTGCCTTCTTTGTAACATTACAAAGCGTCAGCATTAAAGATCTGAAAATGTATTATGTGCTGTGTGTCTTTCCAGGCAGCAAAAAGGCAGCAAACTCAACGCAAAGGCTAGATTTCACTGTGTATCTACAGGACTGGAGCATTCCGAAATCCTGAAAGGATCACAGTGGTTCAGTGAGCCCAGGGTAGTGCTGGGTCGTTATTTAAACAGCCTCTAAAAATACACCTTGATGTTGTGCTTTCTGGAGGAGAAGGGAGGGGAGGATCTAAAGGGAAAAAGGAGGAAAATACTTGAAACAGGAGAGGAAGAGCACCAGGAAAAAGGGGAACAAGACAGTGAGGCCGGGCGCACATTAAGAAGACGTATAAAGCAAAGGGAAGTTGCTTTAGGTGTGTGTGGGTGTAAATATCACCCCTGAGAGGACAACTCCACTGAGCATCCGTGTTCAGTAGCCCAGGCTGTCGTGGTGGTTCACAGCCTGTGTGTGCACTGACTGTGTGTGGTCAGTCAGTGTTTTCAGGGTAACATCTGAATGCAGAGAAAAAACATCTGTAAGCATTTTTTCAAATATAGTTGCGTAGTTTATTTTCAGCAGCCTAAGTGGTGTCCTAAAGACAGGATAGCCTGGAAACAGGCTAATGAGGATGTAAAAATGGAACCTGGATACTACAAATAGGTCTGATCATCAGAAAATAAACCAAAACAAAAACACCTTGGGAGAGTCCCACAGCAGAGGAACAGTCCAGTTCAAGACACCACTCTTAAAATGTTTATTAAAATCTGCCATATCGTTGCTGGTACATCACTGTAACATGAGGAGTCAGATTCTGCTTTGGGAACTGCACAGACTTGAAATTCCAGAGCTGGTCATCAGAAAGTTCAACAAAACTACGCTTGAGCATTATGAGGTTTACGGTAAGTCACAGAAGCTATCAAGGTGTAACACAGATTAACTTTACCTCTCTAACCTATTGCATCAAGCCACAGGCCCACAGAAGAAGAAATATCTTCAACTCCAAACAAGCACACTCAAAAATGTGGGCTTAGAAATCCTCACACAAATAAATTCTGTAGTTCATTTGACTTCTTCTGGTCAGAGTTACTGCAAGATGGAAGCATTTCTTCTTTGCTGTTTAGTGTCAAGGTTCAAGCGGCAAAGAGATTCTGTGGGATCCCTTTCACACCCAGGCCTGTTATCTGTTTTAAAAAAATTAAAAATTAACAGATAAAAGAAAGGAAACAGATAAATCTCCAACTGAGTATAATGAAAACATTCAAACATTGTAGAACAACTATCATAGCAACAGACTCCTACGTGGAGGGCCCCCTGTTCCAAGAAGAGCCCAAAAAGAGTCATTACTTGAAGTTCTGTCAAACTCTTTAAGATCACTGAGATTATCTAGCGCCACTCAATAATTTTGCTAATTTAAACATTATCTGTGGCCCTTACATGTAGTCCTTATCTTCAAAACAATTCATAGTAATTTTTAACATGCGTTGCCCATGCAAGACAAATGTGAATTTGGAAAACCCCAGTTCCCTTGTGGAACTGGAGAACTCAAGAACAAAACCAAAAAAGACAACGCCCATTTAATCCTCCTGTGGGCTTCTAAACTGTACTGCTTGAGGAATATATCAGCTCTCAGGCATGAGAAATCTGCTCTAAGCACTGCTTTCAATTGGAGTGTCCCAGATCCTAGAATAGGTCTCCATCTCCCCTGTAACATGTCTTCATCCTGTTGCCAAATGGATAAAAGAGTGGTTTGGGTTGATGGCAATTGCTGAGTAAGAACTGCATTTTATTCTCCTGATATGCTTTTTGCTAATGGAGTGAAAAAAAAACATGAAGAGGGAAACAAGTATCATATTCAAGAGCCCTGGACAAAAATGTTTCTCAAAAAGTAGCAGTCATTTTTAACAGACCAAAAAAAATCCCAAAAGTTTTCAGATTGGGATGCAAAATTTGTAATCTCTCCAAATCTTCCTTCCAAGTGCATGAGCAGCTCTGCAAAAGCAGCTGTGCCTGGCTGGGGGACAAACAATGCACCTGGAGGAGCTCATGAAGCGAGTGGGATGAGCGAGGGCAGCCAGGGCCACCTCACTCTCAGAACATGAGGCTTGGCAGGTCTGATGTACAGAAGGAAAGAATTAAATCTGCTCACCTTGAAAATCTCTCCCGCATGAGGTTCCTTGGCTAAGGTGGCCTCATCCAGTCCATCGTATGCAGAAGTCACATACATTTCTGAGTAGTCTTTTCCACCAAAGCAGCAAGAGGTGATCCTTGGAGTAGGCAGCCTCACAGTTTGGATTCTTTTTCCTGGGAAAAATGTGCAATTGTTTTCTAATGTTCATTTTCTAGGAAGCATGTAATTACAAATGTACTATTAGTGCACATGGCACAGATGTGACATTTACTCAGAAGGCACCTCCCCTTCAGACAGAGACCATATCCTAAAGAACAGTTTGCGGGGAAATCAAATTATTTCATCTGCCTCAACTCTAATTATTTTTTAGGCTCTCCTCCACATCTGCAAGGCTTCATTTTCTTTTCTCAAAATGAAGCAGTACTGCATGTGAGGCCAGGAAGGGCAGGGACACCTGACCTGGGATGGATGTTTTTCCTTAAAGCATTTCCCTGTTAAACATTTCAACACTGAAAAATTTTATGTGCAGTATTTTTGGGTTTTTTTTTTGGTAGTGGTATTATTAAGAAGAGTGTGCAGTTCATCAGCAAACAGTGGAAGCAGGGGTACCTGACACTGGGAGGCAGCACAGGGAGCTGCACTCTTTACATGATCAGAGCCTGAACCAGCGATGCTCTTGGCAACCCACGAGGCAGAAATGGGAAACAAATTTCACCTTCTTGTTTCACCTTCAAACTGTTCTTCCTGCTGCCATTCCCCTCAGGTTGATATGCACAGACTGGTGGAGGTCTTACCTGTCTCTGGGTCTATGCGAATTACTCTGCCACCATCAATGCAGGCCACCCAGAGCTTCCCTTCCGCATCTATGCACATCCCGTCAGGCATTTGCTCCTCCTTTTCCAGATGGTACAAAAGTTTGGGGCAGGCTGCAGGAAGAGTTACAAAGCTGATGTTATGTGGGCTGCTACCCATTCTGTTTCAGTTCCCAGTCTAACATCTTCCATGCTCTTGCAAACAGCTACGTTCATTTTCTGTGAGAAAGACGTGCTGCAAAATGCACATCATGTATGCGTTCTGCAAGTGTGTTAAAAGCCTGATTCAGCCTGGCCAAGACAAGTCCCCAGCACAGCCGTTTCAGTCTGGGATTGCACCGAGTTAGCACTCCTGTTATTTTACCAAGAGAAGAGAACTAAATGCCCCCATCTCTCTCGTTAACCCACCTGCTGCCTGCCATAACACAACTGCTGCAAGTGCAGTGACTTTTCCTGGACTTTCATTCGTCGTCGAAGCCTGGATATGTCACATAAATAATCACCTGGGTTTAAACTTTGGTGATAAGTAATCTCTCCCAGCAGAAGATCAAAAACTTTACTTCTTAATGGCCGACCAAGCAGTTTTGATAAAGCCTGGACACCAACTGCTCATGGTCTAGGATGCAGTGCAGAAGTGTTGGTGAGCATGTGTGGTCCATGGAGCAGGGTCCACAGGCCATGGACCACCTGCTCTGACCCACCCAGCACCTTCTGGCCATTACAGTACCCAAGAATAGGCAGCTGTGAGCATAAAGCTGAGCCTAGGAAGCTCAAACATATTACTGTTTTATATTTGCATGGGGAGAAGTTGCATTGTATCTTCTTTAGAAACCTTTTATCCTAAAATCTGTAGGAATAGATGTTCTCAACAAAATGAAATCTGAGTGAATGTAATTATTTTGTGTGATTTTCATCTGTGATTACCCAAAGCCTGCACTCCTTAAAGTACAAAGGCAGTTGAGCCATTTAAATTCCTGTGCACATATCAGGCTGATAGAGCATGAAAATATTTCAAAGAATTTTGAAATGAAATTATATCCATTTTGCTTACCACTTAAATTTTCTTTCTTGCAGTTATAATAAAAAATGTTTATCCATAAAATGAATTTAATTTAAATTCAAAAACTTCCTAATTTCAGAAATTTGGTTGGGAAACCTCCGTTACAATGACAGCTTGATCCTCCAAATACTTTTCTGTGATATACGTACGTGCACGTTCTCCACTTGTATTTATGGAGCTAGTACAATCAAAGTAATTCCAGTAGATGGCACTCAAGAATAAATAGCATCCTAAAAGGTCTTTCTCATGCTGCAGTGTAAATGGCTTCTTCCCTGCAACTCCTTGAACAGGTCTAAGTATGAGCCATCTCTCCAGATGTAAGTAAGCTGAAAGACTGTCTAAAGTTTGTTCACCAAATACACCTGGTGAGCAACTAAATTTGAGAAATACCACAATCAGCCTGCTGACAAGCTGTAACAAGAAGATATGAGATCTGTCAAATAAATCACTGCATCTCACAGGCCCAGGTCCTGCTGCAGACAGAGCAGCAGCACTACTGCTAATTTAAAAGCATGTGTACCGATCTTTCCAGTGTGCACATCATAGCTGAAGGCATGGACAGCATATGACAGGCTGTCGATGTGAAAGAAGGTCCTGTGGTCCAGGGACCAGTCCAGACCATTGGAGATGTCCAACTGGTCTAACTGTTTTATTACTGAATGGTCAGGGAAGAGGGTATAGAGAGCTCCTTGCCGCCTCGCTCGGACCCCTGGTGCTGTCTCTTCAGCCATCGTACCTGAAATGGAAGTGGGAGCACTGGTTAGAAAGTAGAAGTTTGTTCCTCGTGTTTGATCAAAAACCTCCTCTAAGTGTTACTAAGAGGTCCTAGGGAGAATCACAGGATTGTGATTTTTTTGCTTTTCTTCCTAAAAAGAAAGTATTTAGGAAGAAATTCTTGGCTATGAGGGTGGTGAGGCACAGGACCAGGTTGCCCAGAGAAGTTGTGAATGTCCCAGGCTTGGAAGTGTTCAAGGCCAGGTTGGATGGGGCTTTGAGCAAAAGGTCTAGCAAAAGGTGTCTGCCCATGGCAGGGGGGTTGGAACTACATGGTCTTAAAGGTTCCTTCCAATCCAAACCATTCTATGATTCTACAATTCTACAATTCTATGATGAAAGGGACTAATAGGCCCTGTCAGATTGATGAGAAAGAGGAAAAGGAGCAGATCAGGAGCAGCTGCCTCCCACAGAGCCGATCCTGGCCAATGAAAGGATGTTTCTGCATTGCCATGAGGTTTAAGTCACAGACATCAAAGACCCAGAGGACCACCAGGACATGCCAGGGGGCTGAGGTTTTGCTCACAGTAAAGCCAAGATGCAGGCAGGCATATGCTGGTTTTGTTGTTGCTCTTTGTAGGCTACTTTCATGATTTAAATGGGCTGTGGCCTTAAAATACAGGTGCACACCACGTGCCTGAGAGCGTTGTCCAAACAGTTCTTGAACTCTGTCGGGCTTGGTGCCATGACTGCTTCCCTGGGGACCCTGTTCCAGTGCCTGACCACCCTGAGGGTGAAGAGCCTTTTACCTAATATACAACTTAAACCTCCTTCTTGCCTTCAGGAGGCAGAGGATCTCCTCCCACATCGTTGTTTTCACAGGCTAACCAAGAGAGGCTGCATGTAAAGGGTGCAAGCTGCAGCTTATGTTCTGCTCTAGAAGCTGCATCCTTCTCTGCATGTCCAGAAAAATTCCCACCTACAGGAGCCCTTCTCTGGCTTTTCACCTTCCGTGGAAGCAGTTGTTTGAAAAACACCATCCAGCAAGTAGGAGAGCCTTCCTGTCAGATGGCCCTTGTCAACAGCATCTGTCTTCATCTAGGTCAGAAGATGTGGAGTCCCCTGTCCTCCTCCATTGGGCAGTAACCAAGCAGAACATTCACAAGACAGGGAATAAAATGCTTTATATAAAACACACCATAATTAGTTTCCCTTTGCTCTGGGGGAAATTTCTGCCAGGAACTTACCAGCAAAAAACCTCCCCTTTGGGTCCACTTTCCCATCATTGAACCTGTTGTTGGGTTTATCCTGCTCGAGCTCGAGGATGGTGGTGACTGCCTGGGTGTCCCAGTCCAGGAAGGCAAACCTGGTCCCCAGGGCGATGACGTAGCCCCCACACTGCCGCAGTGCCACTGAGCCGACACGGGCATCTGTGGGTGAGAGAGAGCTGAAGATGAAGGGGAGCTCTGGGGCCATCACTCAACCCTCACCAAGGGCATCTGGCCTTGACTGGGACATCCCTGACCGGGAAAGGCTGAGCTGCTGCTAAGATCCTTCTCCCCTGGGATTGTTAGCACATCTCGCTGGCTCTGTGTTCCATAGATTTTTCCACCTTCTAGGATGACACAGCCATCAGGACTGTACCTTTTCCTCTGCAGGTCCCAAATGAAAAGTGCATTCCCATTTAGGCTTATCAGGGGCAACATGTGCATGGTCCTCTCTGCTCGGCTGGCCTAGGCCACACTGTGCTCAGCAACACATTGTGGGAAGATGGGGTGTGTGGTCCCATGGAAAGTAAGAGAGACTAACAACCTGCAGGATTCCTACCAGGAGGGAGAGATGGGACAGATAGAGAAGACTCTCAGGATGAAGCAGTGAGTGCAGACTCTTACCCACAGATACGCTCTGCACCTCGTTGGTGACTGGGCTCCAGCGGCAAACTTTCTGCGAGTTGATGTCTACATAGACAAGTGCATTCTCCCTTTCTTCCCAGACTGGGCACTCTCCCATCCGGTTCTTCTCCTTCACAACAGACTCGATTTTGATGGAGGAAGACATGATCTGAGGGGAAGTTAATAATGGATGTAATTAAAAGCTCTCATGTGGATTTTTTTATGGCTACAGTGTTTAAAAGCAGAGTTTGTAAATGGCAAAGCACTCCAAATCCCACATGACAGAGTAATTTAGGAGGTTCCTGTGACATTTCCATGCTCAAATGAGCTCGAGGCACCAAAGCTTCTCCTTAGCAAAACTTTCCTAAACCACAGCTGCTGATGAGGCACCTGCCTCCAGGCACGGGAGCGCTGGGGCTATGGCCCTGAGCTGGAACCGAGCTGTTGTCTGCAGATCAGTGATCCTAAGGGTCCCCCAGACCATGGGGAGGGATCAGTAGGCAGCAGCACCAATGAGTCAGAAATCTTTTTGTGGAAAAACAAAGCTCTGACCTGGCAACACAGGTGCGCTGACTACCTCCATAGGAAGACATTTTATGCACTCACAGCACCGACTGCACTTTACCACAGAGGCCACTGCACAAAGTGCCTGTTCCCACACCGAGTCACTGAGAATATGCAAACACTGAGGAAGGCTCCTGCCTTTGAAATTCTACTGCTTTGTTTTCCCTCCAAGCATTTCCTTTTCATCAGCCCCCTCATTGCCCCAAATTCATCTCCAGCCCCTGCTGCGCACTCCAAATTTTGCCCAGTGCCAGGTGTGGAATGCAATTACCCCAGTTGCTGCTTGTGCGGCCAAAGCCACCAGTGAAGCTCCCATTCCATATGCCTTCTTCTGCCAGGAGTTGTTCATACCCTGGCTACCCCATCCCCATTGCAGCAGGGTACTCACAGGGACATCAGTCAATCAGCCACAACTGACTGACACCCACAGAGGGTGCACAGTCCATCAGGTTTGTGTCCAGAGCCTGCTGATGTCCTCCAAAACACAGATCCTGGGCCTGCCCTGACCTTGCTGTGAGGTGGGATGTGAACAATAACCTCCACCATTCAGCTCTTACAAAAGAAAGAGGCCCACTCACTGCCTCAGTCACCCCAATGGAGCCACCTCCACGGCTGCACCCACTGGCCTCAGCACATTTTTTCCGCAGATTGGAAGATAATTCTTGGGAGGCAGCCAATCCCTGACATAACTCAGTCCTAGGGATTACTGTCTTCAAGAGGGTATTGTTTCCTAGTAGGTGAGCTGGCGATAAGGTTTACAGATAATTAATTAACACTAATGCGCTTCAAAATACGTGGGAAGAGCCATCAATCACTGTGAGTGGAAACGCCAGGGCTGAGGGACACGGGATCTTTCCTGCAGTGAGTCACACCACCAAGGTAAGATTCAAACAACCCACCTATCAAATATATCCCTCTCCCTTCCAAAAAGCACTGGACACAAGAGGATCGGCAGCAAGCTGCTCCACGCAGGCAAACAGCATCAGTCTAAAGTATAAATGAGGACACACAGCAAGATGCCACGTTTTAACCTCCAAAAACCTGTTAAACAATGCTTGAGCTGGAGGAGTGAGTTTCTCTTGGGTTGAAGCTCTGTGTCATGTGGCTGCCATATGTGGGACCCGAGCCTTGGAGACACAATGGTGACTTTATTGTATCGTGGTCTGGAAAGCACAGAGCTGTTCTCACCCCTGTGGGAAAACAAGAGTTCGGCAGCAGCCTGGCAGCAGTGAGGCTCCTGCAGAGGCAGAAAGCCTCCAGATCTGCAGCAGTCAGTGTGTATTTATCTTGTCAGTGGTCTCATTGACCCAACCGAGCCTTGTTAAACCTTTCTTTTCCCGCCAGCTCCCATTGCATCTACACTCCCCTTGTCCAACTTCTGCCACACCAAAACAGGGGCCTGGCAGATAAGCCACGGTGCAATACTGATTCACAGACCCACCCCACATGCCACATGAGGAATACACAATCACACTATTGCCAGCTGTTTCGCAAGGCACTGGCAGGAGAGAAACCATCCTGCCTGCATCAGCTGCCTGCTTCCACCTCTCCTGTCCCCCTAGGGATGCTGCAGAGACCTGCCCTGTCCCGTGGACCCTCAGTGCACATCTGCCTTCCCTGACTGCACATTCAGCCTCAGCATCCATCCCCTCTGCCAAAGAAATAACTCCTATGTATCACTCCAGCTGTGGAAGTTTTCATACTGGTGACTATATTGGCTCAAATCATCATCACCCCTCCCTGTTTTTAAGAAGAGGGCAATTAGAAGGGAATGTCTGTGTTTTGCTAGCTGAGGTTTCACTAATTTTTACAAGCAGCTGCAAATGGAGGCTTTTAACAGGAAGGACAATCCAACCCTAAGTGGCAGCATTGCCCTCCAAAAGAGTCCCCACAAGCTGGGAGGGACTCAGCCCTGGTCCTGTCCACGGCCCCCTCTGCTCAGTGCTCTGCTCATCTCCTGCCATACCCTCCCTGCTGACACCCTGTGGAACTATGAAGCAGTAGCATTTCACCAAATAGAGCATTTCAGAGGGAAAAATGAGGAAATTACTCCCAAAAAAACCTGGTTCAAAATACCCCAGCATAATCAGTCCCCAGCCATCCTGCCACCTGGAACCTTTATCTGTGGCACCTTGCACCCTGCTTGGTACAGCACTGACCCATCAGAGATGGGCATGCAAGGAAAGACAAGAGAAATTCCAAGCAAAAATCACCAAATCCTACTGTAGTGTCCCAAAACGAAATCCCTGCAAAAAACCCATCATCACATTCACCCTGCCTATATCCTCTTTCCAACATTTTTTTGGCTTTGCAGCCTCCTGGACTCATGCCTAAACCCCTTGTGGAGACCGAGGGATGGACAGGTGTCACTGAAACGTTTTCCAAGTTAAACTGTTAAACTGTTAAACTGGTAAAAGTTACCAGAATTTGGAGACCATAAGAAAAATTTCCTGTTAGGAATAAAAAACTGGTGTAAAAACATCCTGTCTGCTCTAGAAACTAAACCCTCTCTCTGGTAGCTGTTTGAAAACAGACTTCCTAGACCTCAGTCCACATCCCTTTTCAAATTATCTGGACAAAAGTTGGTCATTTCAGTACCCCTAAAAAGATACAGGTAAAATACAAATGAATGACTGGCCTTAAAAGTTTCTTTGCTGTTTCCCTCCCTCTCTCCCTCCCATGCAAACACACATAATTTCATTTTTCATGTCAAGCTGAACCTTCGAATAAGCAGGCAGACAGCTAAAATTTTAATGTACAGTCAAGCAACCACCTGCATAAACCAAAGAATTTTAAGAACCCTTTTCCCCTCAGCCAAACAGCTGAATATTTTTACCAAGCTGGAGGACACCTATGCGAAACTCTGCAGTTCATCACATCAACGCACCTGCTGAGGAAAATATTGCAAGACCTGGGTTGGTGACTCTTTTCCAGCACTGGTCCAATGAAACTGGCTGCTGTTTTCAGCGACGGTTAAAAATGTGCACCAGTTGATGTTATCTGCATGGAGCAGGTAACCTTTTACATTTTGTATTCAGTCAGCAGTCACATGAATGATGAGGCAGGGACCAAAGCCTTTCTGAATGGTCTGGTTTGCAGTGCCAGCAGCAGGACATGTGATAGAGAAAAATCCTTGCTCAGTATTTTTCTCATGTCAGGAGAGAGCGAGAGGAAAACTGAGGCGTTGCACCATTCGGTCGCCCCAAGGGCTAGCCCAGTCTTCCCAAATTTGGGGTGTTAAAAAGGGAAGGTTAATAAAAGATGCAGGGGAGGGATTTGTAGTACTCTGATAAGGAAAAAATATTGTTGTGATTAAGGCTTATTATCATCACTAAGACTTGGCTCCTACTCCCAGCTGTGCCACAACCTTCTTGTGTGTGGAGCCACAGGGCTCCTCACCTCCAGTATGCAAAGCCTGATCCTGGTTTGGCAAAGAGCTCCAAGCTGCTGCCTGTAGCACACAGGGAAGGACTTTTATCAGGAAGTCTCAGCAATTGCCACGGATGCTGCAGGATGGTGATGTCTCGCCTGGCTTTGCTTTTCTTCTTTCTTTGGTATTTGCCTTCCTTTTTTGTCTGTGGGAGGCAAAGTGGAAGATGCCAAGTGCCTTCTCCCAGCCAGCCCTGCTCAGCAGAGGTAGGTGATGGCAGGGCCAGCAAGATGGGGACAAGGCAGGTTTGCCATGGGGACAGAGTCCCAGCCAGGCAGTGAGTCAGAGCAGTCACCAGAGTTTTGGTGACAGGGCCACACTCAGCGAGGGCAGAAGCCACTTGGGAGGAATTGGCCCCAATCCAGCATGCAGGAACAATGCATTTCTTTACTCATGAAAGACTTTAATGAACTTTTTAATTTGATGTTCAAATGATTCACAGGATGAACATGTTTTCCTGATAAGCAAGTAGACAGGATAGATGTATTATCCTATCATAGTCACCATCAATTCACATTCAGAGATTAAAAAATTACAGCCCTAAGACAGAGACAAATTCAAATATTTCTTGGGAAAAAGCCAGTAATTTTTCCAAGTCAAACTCCTTCCAAAATCACTGTATTACAAGCAAAGTGATTCTGTGTGCCTTGAGGACCCTTCTCAGACTTCCTTGGCCTCCAATGGCTCCATCCCATCACAAACCCTCAGTCTCTGCTTGCTCTCAGAAAAATTATCACGTTACTCTCTGCTTTCTCTCTTTTAACCTAGATGATAACTTTGAAGGGAGGTTCAAGTAGAACAATATGCATTTTCTTTCACAGCGTTTTCAGCTGGAAGACATATTCAAAAGGAAAATTCTGAGTTATTATAATTTTCACTGAAAATTAATTTTCAAATGAAAAGAAAAATTACTGAAA
Organism: Oriolus oriolus; assembly: GCA_013400235.1. Taxonomy (NCBI): domain Eukaryota; kingdom Metazoa; phylum Chordata; class Aves; order Passeriformes; family Corvidae; genus Oriolus; species Oriolus oriolus. The sequence goes on from VXBT01007850.1 coordinate 276,751, forward strand.
AATATAAGTTATCTTGTTTCCTGCAAAATATTTCCTAAAGCATTTTCTCTAAATGGATTTTGGAGGCAAAAACCACATTTTCCACACAGCTCTTCTTTTCTGGTGACTTGATTGACTTCCCCACCACAAGCTGCAGCAAAGCAAAACCAAGCCAGGCAGAGGGCAAAGAATTCACCTCACCACAACTGAAAACACCAAACATACAGCTTTCTGGGCAAGCAGCTCGGATGCTGGATCACCAGTGGCACAGGAAGGACAGCAGCTGGGAAAATTATACCAGAACACGTCTCTCTAATTTATTCAGGTGCCTGCAAATGCTCTAGGGATGCCCCTGCCACATTTTGCACCATCTCTTATTCCTACCCTGGCCACTTCTAGGCTACCAGCACAAGTACCAGCACATCTCCCACCCTGCCATTTCAACATCCCCCATGTCTGCCTTTCCAGAAGCTGGTCACTTTAGGAAGAGACCAAGTTTAGGAGGTTTTGTGGGTGTTGTTGATGAGTGGTGCAACTCTGCAGTAGCAGGTGCGTGTATTTACTAGCCAGCCAGCTATTCTTCCAATTGTTTCCACAACATAAAGGGCCTGGCCCTGCCATGCACTTTGTTTGTTTCTAATGTTGCTGGGTTGCAAAGCAGAAGTTTCTAGTGAAGTTGGCCAAAGGCAGCCACACAAAACTGTACCTCTGGCTGACACTCAGCCACCCTGTCTCCTTCTGGTGTGGCTTCCTCTCTCCTTTCCCACTGCTTTGGTGTCCTCTGATGCAACTCTTACCACTTCTTTTTATAGCCCCTAGTTTTTATCAACATAGAGTAGTCAGGAGAGTATCAAGGCATTATCGCACCACACAATGTGGTATTTAAATAATTGTACTTGTCTTCTGTTCCCCACAGGCATGTGCTCAGACAATAGCTTGGAACTTGTTCCTGTTGCTTTGCAAATATTTAGTAAATCCATCACTTCCCTTTTTTCCCCACACCTCCCCAAAATATACTTGTGTTACTTATTCCCCTTGAGGGTCCACCCTGTCATTCATTGCTCTAGAAACTCAACTTTGCCTGTTATTCGGTTGTCCTGATCTCTTCAAGTTTTTATGCACCTCTGCCACTGTCTCCATCTTGGAGATGGCAACAGGCATGGTTAGAGTTAACGAAGACATAGGTATTAAAAACCCCAGGCAGATACAGGTATAGCTACTCACCCCAGTGATATCCCACTCGACAGTGTTGTCCAAAAGTGAAGCTAAGCCTTATCTTTTCGGGTTTCACCCTTTTGTAGGAAGGGCCTGGTCCCTCCCCTGTGCTCGAGTTGGGAAGAACTGGAGCTCCGCAGGCAGTCAGTGCCGCCTGCTTTTATTTCAGCAGAACTATTTTGCCAGCAAAGGATTACAAGAGCTTTCTCCAGCTTGGTTGGGAATAACTACGCTTCACCTATGACTATAGATTTTGATCATGAGGGTGAAGAAACCCTTCAGGGCACAGCAGCTGCTCCTCCTGATACAGCCTTTCCTGTCACTGGGTTCTTGCTCAACCCTAATTGAAATCAGTGCTGGTCTTTGATCAAAGAGGTGAGCGCCATTAATAAGCAAGGGATTAAACAAAAGTCAGGAAGCCTTCCTAATTGAGGGAACCGGCAATGGCTCAGCTCCAGTTTGCCAGATCCAGTGCTCTGTCATGGGACTCAAGTCAAAATACGCCAGCAGCACCAGTTTGGGCTCCTCGGGGCTGGGGAGCGGGAAGCAGCTACAGCCTCTGCACTGGAGGCTGCGCGGAGAAGCACTCCCAAGGCATTTGGGCAACATTAAAAATGCAACTCTCCTGGCAGACTTGGCTCTTCCTGCTCATGTGAAGCCCATGAAACCTGCATAGCAAAGCTGAGCAGGTGCTTTCACAGAAGGGGGAGGTGGCATTCATTTGTAAAATGTCTGCAGCAGCTTATTTTACCTGCCTCTGCTCCCACACTCACAAGCACAAAGAGATGTGTTATTCAGACATTTGCCCAGGGCCACCCATGCACAGCATGGAGGAAGAGGGGCTCCAGCAGCCATGTCCTCCAGGTGGTCTCATGGGTGCCTCATGGCCAGCTGTAACAAACTCATCTCTGATCCAATTTTTCATGCCTGTACAAGCTATTGCTCTTTCTTTTCTAATGCAGCAACAAGATAAAAAAGATCAGCTTGGTTTTTTGTGTTGTGCCGGCAATCACCCTACTGCCATCGCGGTGGTGTGAGGGTGAGCACAGGTATAAAACCTCAATTGCGATGGCAGAGAGAGCTTATCTGTGTTTATGCCCATTTATTTTCTGCTGCATCCCTGGATCTCCATTCATGATCAACCACAGCAGCCCAACAGCATGGTTCCTGAGCTGCAGGTATCACCAGGTTTGTGACTTTAGTGAGATCAGAGCACTGAACTTGCCACATTCACCACCTCCCACAACTCAATCTTTCTCAATACTGTGCTTTGAAATCGCCTTGTAGAACAAAGTAAATGCAGGGTATGGACGCTCCACAAAGAACAAAGCCCAGCTTCCTTCACTGCCTCATGCTCATCCACACTAAAGTGGGGCTGCTTAAATCTCTTTTTTTTGTCCAGCTGCCAAGACAAACCCCTGCATGATTTAAAGAGGGGAAACAGTAACGTGCACAAAATAATCTTTGGACCCTAGGATCAAAGCAGCACCGAGGCCTCAGTGGGCAGCTGAGTCACCCACTGCACACTCTGAGGGCACAGCTGACACAGATGATCCATCAGAAACTAACTCCACAAGCCTGCAGAGATGGCAAACCATTATGTGCTGATTCTTGGAGTTACCTGGAGAGAAAACGCACTGCCACAGTCACTTGGTGGATTACCCTCACACAGCAGGATGGGGACAGACAGCTATTCCATCTGCAGGTGGAGGTGCACTAACATGGGAACATATAACATTCCAAGAGCAAAAATCTGCAATTTAAAATCCAGCTGAGATACGTCACAGTTGTTGCAGCACATACAGGCCTGAAGTTACCAGGCCTTTCACTGGATTGCAAAATGCCATCCAGTGAGTAAGCTTTTCATTTACAACAGGTGGTGTGAAGAAATCGCAACGGAACTTCCCTTTCCTCCACATTTGTAAAAGCTGTGGCTATTTGGGCATGTGGGCCTGCCTTGCCTCTCTGTCCTCTGGGGGAGGTTGGTTCAGGAGGAGGTATGTGCAGGTGGTGCTTTATGCACAAATGGCCAAGAATGCCTGATGTTTTCCTGTCATCATGGATGTCCCTAGAACTGGAAAAGATCTTCAAAGGGTGGGAAAAGATATGGTTCTTGACTCCAAAACTTTGTGTTTATATTCAACAAAATGAGCAACATGGTAACATGCACTGGGGAGAGAGGGTCATTGGTTCCAGCCAGAGTTAATTAAAGCACAGCCACAGCTGAGGCCTGTTAGAAGGAAGATGCAGATGCACAGTGAGAGGTATTAATGTTTCAGTTGTTGAGAACATTGTAGGACAAACGAAGTTACAGTTAAAACAGTGGTAAGAGCACCAAAGGGCATTTTATGAGGAACTTCTAAAATATGTAAAAGAGACAGTACAAGTAGTTTAATCAATAAAACAATGTAATGTAAGTTGCAAATGAGACAGAAGAATACGCAATAAAAAGATACTAAAATATTATTTAATCATAAAATAGAATTACAACAGTAGCTTATTAGGACGAGAATCTTTTTAGCACAACAGAAAAAGTACCATCATATATTTAAAGTAAGTTTAAAGGGAAAAAAAGATCAGTTTTAAAATATTCCATGTATTTTAGTAGTTTTTCATCCTTTCCTGATGAAATACTATAATGGTGTTATGGTTTCAAAGCAAAAGATGCTGAACACCCGAATAAGACCTTCAGACTTGTCTTGCTTACATCAACCCTCTCTAATCCATTCTGAAGAGTGTATATTTAACCTGCAAATGGATATGGTGGAACTCCTTTCACCCCCAGTCCTGTTATCTGTTAAAACACAGAGAAAAAAAAAATTAGAGTGATAATTCACCATTATCAGACACTTGCTTTCCTTACACAACTAGACATGCTTTAATTGAGAAAAGGACTGTGTCCTCCAACTTAACATCCTACTATAATTTGCACACATCAGCTCATCACAGCTAGGAATTTCAATGCATGCTCTTTCTCTAAAGCTCAGTAATCACAGGCCAGAGTCCATTCCCCAAAAGCCTCTTCTCTTAGATACTGCTAAGCCTTAATTCTGCAGTTCACAATGTAACCTTCAGCATGCACACACAGAGAAGAGCAGGGCTTTAAAACAAATCCCAGTGGAACAAATTTTTAAAGAGATAACTGTGATAATTAACTAGAAAGTAAATAAAAGCAGATGCTTTTATCTGCCACTGATTAAGACACGTAAGTATTTACCCATCCTTTCCATAATAAATAGAAAACGCAAACATGCGCAAACAAATCTGCACTATCAGCATTGTTACAAAGTTTAAACCCCAAAGTATCTTCAAATCTCTAAATGCATTTAACTTTCTGCAACGGGAACAAAAAATACAAACAATAGCTCAACATATATGACCAGTGTTCTAACAACTGTCTTTTTCCAGCTTCCCACCACTCCCAACTGGTTTGCTACCTGGAAAAATCAGGAGTGAAAAAATGGCCTTCTAAAACGAAAGGAGAAAGTATCATTCACCTTGAAAATCCCACCAGCCTGTGGTTGCCGTGAAAGCCACTCTTTATCCATCCCATCACTGGCAGAAGTCACATACATTTCTGAATAATCCTTTCCTCCAAAACAGCAGGAAGTTGTTTTGTCAACTGGAAGTTTCACAGTCTGGAGTCTTTTTCCTGGAGGAAAACAGACATGATGTTTCCTGTTTGTCTACTTACAACAAGAAATTTAAACAAATTATTGCAAATAACTGTTGTGGAGGCAGGTATTCTGCAGAAGTGGGAACCAGGGCTGGGGGAGATCCCATCCTGACTGATGAGCACCATGACAGGGAGAAACCAGACTTCTGTGAACCCTGTTGTTGATGATGCTTCATTTGACAAGTGTCAGTTTCAGGTATCACAAACAAATCCCACTCCAATCCATTTGCCCTCTAATTAACTGCTAACATCCACAGCACAGACACGTATCTGAGCTCGTCATCTAGGCTGTCCATGCAGTCAATGGAAATGGGATAGAATTCCTCTCTGAAACAGGTCACATGAATCACACCCTAGACCTGCTGACTTTCCTACTTTTAACTACAAAGGCAGCCTGGAGCGAGCAGACCTTGTGCAGCGTTACGGAGGCGTACCTCCTGCTACACCTCTACTGCCTGCAGTCAAGGAAGATTAATTCCTAGAAGTTTTTCCTGAAATTTCAATAGTCTTTCAAATCAAGCTTGCATAAAATAGGGATCATGGGACATGTCTGATGTTTACAAGAAACTAGCGCTACCATAAACAGTACTACACACTTATTATGCCAACAAACAGCTACAGTCTTAATGACGGTAGTGAACAGATTGCCTCCAGCCCTAACCAGAAGGCTGTCGAGACATCTTACAGCAGATTTTTCCAAAATTTCTGCTAATCCTGGGAAATAAGAGCCTATTCCCATTATGCCTATTTTATGCACCTATAAGTGAATTTCTCTTTCTAGAAATATCCTAAAGCACATGAATTTCCTTACAAAATGTGTGATTTTTCTGTCCTCCCAACTGCATATGTAAAGAGCTTGGTCCCCTTACAGCAACTAACTTCAGTGATGTGTTGAAGCAGCAGGAAAGTAACTTTGATGTTGGGAACGATGGAAATTGACTGACACCACGTCTGGGAGAAAGTGAGTGGGAAGGGCATTCAAAACAAAATAACATGTCCTATAGAAAAAGAGGCATGAGCCCCAAAGACAAGGGGATAGACCCTGGTTGCAGTTGTAGAGTGCTCTCAGTGGGTAACAGCCTGGAAGATACAATTTACAAAGCTCTGAGTTGAGCAATGCCTCCCTGGAGTTTCAAGAAAATCTGCACCTGGATGTTCTACAATCTATCTGAAGTATTACTCTGTGCTTGGTGTCTACAGATGAGACAAACATAGCAAATCTTTTTGACACTATAAAAATCAAAGGACATTAAAAACAATCATTAAGAAGAACTGTAAAATATTTAATTGAGGTTTAGATTGGACATTAGGAAAAATTTCTTCACTGAAAGGGTTGTCAAGCATTGGAACAGGCTGTCCAGGGAAGTGGTGGAAACATCATCCCTGAAAGTGTTTAAAAACCATGTAGATGTGGTGCTTAAAGACATGGTTTAGGGGTGTACTTGGCAGTGTTGGTTGATGGTTTGAGTCGATGATCTTGGAGGTCTTTTCCAACCTTAATGTTTCTAGGATTCTAATTAAAAGAATAAAACTAGCAAGTCAATAAGTGACCAGAAGGTATGACAAGAATTGGTAACATGTAGGTTAGACATCCCTTCTGAGTCATTTGCAAACCCCATGGGATCAGCCACCAGCCTTTCCCTGTAGCACATCCTCAATCTAAAGGCAGCAGCCACCTCTGTTACAGAAGCCTAGACCCAAAAAGCTGCTTCATTCTGAACCTCTGAACCTTCACTTAGGAAAGATGCCAAACAAACAAGTTTCCTCATCCCATTGCCCTAAAGACAAAGTCCAGGCTTTGTTATCATTGAAACCTGAAAATCCCTCATGTGCTTTGGATGAGCTCTTTATCAGTGAATGTATCTGCAATGGCTGACAGCCATTCAAGCCACACTTAACGGCCATTGTGCGTTAAAAGAGAGGCTTTCATAGAATTCTCTTCAAACCTGTCTGTGTTATCTCCCTAAATAATTACAATTCATTCAGAATGCAGCAAATTGAAGATTTTAGATATTGCTTTAAAATGATAGCATGAGAGGGCAGGTAAGCATGAGATAGTCACAAAAAAAGGTGGCTCTTTTTGACACGGACATTCCTCCTGTGAAACTTTGGAACACTGTTCTCTGCAAGTGCTACAACATGGGTGAGGGGGAGACAGAACAGGTTCATGGAAGAGAAGTACACTGAGAAACACACTACCAACACATCCGTCCATCTGTGAGCATAGTTAAGGACTGGGAGTGCATTGGGGGTATGTACTCTGCCATCAATATTCTTACTATCCCTATGCATCTGCTTACGGACACTATTCCCTCTAGCTTTCCCATATGAAAACACCTCCAAAAGGGAGAAAGAAAAGGAAAACAAGCAAAAAAAGGAAGAAAAAAACAGATCAGGGAGAAATAAAAAAGGCCAGGGAGGAAAAAATTAGAAACAGTGAACCAGAGAGGAAAAATTATTGAGTCTATTACTCCAGCAGGGTATTCAGAAGGCTGGTGCTCTGCCCACCAAAGTGAGAGGATGTGGGTCCAAAAACAAGCCCCAGCACTACTGGCATTTCCCAACTGGAGCTTCCTTCTCCTGGAGGAGGAGAAGGAAGCTCCCTAGGACTGCGGTGCATACTCTGCAGAACAGAAGTCCCACAGGTTGGCAAGACTTTGGATGGGTACAGATTAAAAGATGAGGGGGAAAGCACAGTCTGAGCCTCAAGTAAAGGTTTCCAGCGGAGTCAGAAGCAAGGCTGGTGCACATGTGCCAGGCTCTGCTGTGTGCTGCAGACAACGCACTGGTGTCCCTGAATCCGCAGTCCCACAAAACCCCAAGCCTTCTACTAGGCTCCAGATGCATCCCAGTGCAGTTGTACTTCTGCTGCATGATGCAAACTTGTACTGTCTGGGATATGACAAAATCAGGCTCCCATTCTCACCCAGCGGCCCCTTGCAGCCAGTGTGGTTCATTTTCCCTTAAGTGCTTTATGTGAGTTCTTTACCCAGAGTAAATCATCCCTGGCACATCACTGGAGTCCAAATGAAAGCAGCAGTGAAAGACAGACTCAGACAATGGGCACACCCAAGACATTACTGTGGGAATGATAAAATGCTGTGGAATTCATTAAACATTTTTTAATTATTTCATTGCAAAATTGATTGTGTAAATAACTTTCAACAATAAAAAATATGTTGCTGGCATCAGTGTCCTGTGGGACTTGTAATATAATCCAGTAGGCTGCCCAAAATAATACACTAAGCTGAAGAAACAAGGCTCAAAATGGCTTAAGTCATCTTTCCTATTTATCAAAGAGGTAGACACTGGTCTTAATTTTGGAGGATGCAATAGGATGCTAACTCAAACAATTCACAAGTAGAAATGATGATCTCTTTAGCGACTTTATCTTTTCCAACACAACAGATGCTGGGAACAAAGCAGACTTATTTACAAAGGTAATTTTTGAGAGCAGGGACATAAAATTGTTTAAAATAATAAAAAGGCAAAAAAAGAAAGAAAAAGCACAGGTTTTAAAAAAGAAAAGATATACCATTTCTGTGAGGGCAAAAAAACCCCACCTCTCACTCTTTGTCTTTCCTTTTTTGGTTTCTTTGGGTTTTGGGGTGGGTTTTTTGTTGTTGTTTTCTGTTGTTGTTGAGTTTTTTCTTTTGTTTTACACAAAATTCCAGTCCATCTTTTGCAAGAGTCCACTTACCTGTTTCAGGGTCAAGGCGAATCACTCTCCCACCATCATAACAAGCTACCCAGAGTTTGCCTTCTGTGTCAATGCACATCCCATCAGGAATGCTCTCCTCTTTTTCCAGTTTGTATATACTCCTACGGTTGCCTGCAGGGCAGAAAAACCACAGAACTGAGTGAAACAGTTGTTAAAATTTTTATCAGTTACAGCCCAGCAGAGTTACTTGTACTATTATTTTCAAAAGCTGTGCTGAGGCCCTGAGTTTTTTTCCCATGAAAGAAATAGATTGTGCCTGCTGCCCTGTTTCTTTCCCGAGACAGTTGTTTCTCAGCATGAAAGCCTGTGGGTCAGTTTCTATCCATTGAAAGTATAATCCTTTTTTCTGGCATTCATTTCTAGTGCACCAGTCTTGTTCCCTACTTGCAATATTAAATGAATAACTGAATAAATTAATGTTAGATATATTCATAAAATTAATTACTTGTTCTAAAAGCAGTTTGAATCCTTTAAAGTATGGGTTGCTCCAGCTGGAGACTTTTCAAACAGTTTGCTGGAACGTGCCAATAATCACTGTTCCAACACAAAACTGATCTTCAGACCTATAAACTGAGAGCTTACATAAACACAAGAGTTAAGAAAAGCATCAATTTCAAAGGCATACTATCAACCTAAAAACAAACAACTCTATCTGAACTTTTACCACTGTTATTAAAGAAAATTAAACCCAACCTTCCAACATTGTTTATTTTATGCTCTGACAACTTCGATGTTTCTCATATGCAGCAATATTTTTAATGAGTTTCCTTTTTGCTCCTGGGGATTGTCAGACTGCCCACAGAAAGAGAGCGAGCAAGAAAAGTGAGAGAGAGAAGTACCCTATTTCCTAAGGAAAAATTCAGTTTTAAGCCATAGCAGAGAATTGTTAGGACATCCAAAATCACTTTAAATTCAGAGTTTTAAAACTAAACATCAAATTGGCTGGGTTCTTTTAATGCAAAATACTGCAGCCTGTGTATTCAAAAGCAAATTACTAGTCCAAGTCACCTGAATTTTTCTTTTGCCCAAGCTTGCAGAAGCCCTTAAGGCGTTGTTTTGTTTGAAATTAATGAAGGAAGCTTTGAGTTATTGCTACTGTTGTTGCCTCGTTCTTTCTGCAGTATCTTCATTTAGTAGCTTGTATTTTAAAAATCAAAACAGGGTGAAGAGTGAAAAAATATCTAGAGAAGCTGGCAGAGGTTTCACACAAGACTACAAGCTTGCTGTCACTTTGCCTGCGCTGCCAGAAAGAAGAAACACGCAGCCACAGGAACAGACAGATGAGATATGCTTTGTCCTTTTTACACTGGAAGATCAGATATGCCTTGTGTTTAGTAACTGTAGTACAGATTACTACTCAAACTGCCACGCAATTTAAATACTTTATGGTATTACCAAACGACCCTGACTGGTTTGAGCCAGGAGCCTACACAGGCGTAGACAGATGTTAATATGGCTTCTGTTGTTTTGCTCTGAGGAGGTTTCTGCATAAGTGCTCCCAAAGCTCTGATCATCTCTGTATTAACCAGAGCAGAAACAAACATCACAATCTTTAGGCACAAACAATTATTTTAAAATACAACCACTCATACCAATTTTTCCAGTTTGGAGGTCATAATCAAAGGCATCCACCGAGTAGGACAAGCTGTCAATGTAAAAGAAGGTTTTGTGATCCAGCGACCAGTCCAGCCCATTAGAAATGTCCACCTGGTCAAAGTGCTTCACCACCGAGAGGTCGGGGAAGAGTGTGTACAGAGAGCCCTGGCGTCTCTCCAGCACGGCGGGACGAATCTCCTCTGCCATTGTACCTGTGCAGAGCCAAAGCAGGAAGAAAGCAGGTTCGGAGTGAATGGACTCTCCCCCAGGTCTGGGGGCAGCCCCTCACTGTGATGATGATCACACTGCCAGCGTAGAAGGGAGCAGTGCAGGGGGCTTCTGAAATTTGAGGAAGAAACTGAGTCAAAAGGAAAAGAAAAAGGTGGATTTCCAAAATCCTTGCTTTTAGCAGAAGGTGACAAAACACAGCCTCTGTTCTTTTGTTGAACATTTCTGTGGCGTGATTTTTGCATGATTCCTGGAAAATGTTTTATTCAGTCATTCACATATTAAGACAGGTGTGGCCAGCATTTAACTTACAATAAATCTTAATGTCTTGTAGAGCTGAGAGAGTGGAAAAAAATTACCTCCTCCCTCAGAATGAGTCTTACACTAAAGCCTCCTTTAAAGCAAATCTCATCTTTGCAGCTTGAAGCTGGCAGCTGAGACCGACTCTGGAGAGGCTGGGTAAATGCAAGTTAAGGTAAGCCTTGGGACTGAATGACACAGCAGGAGCACAGAATGGTGTTTTAAAAAACAGGAGGACAGGATCAGGGCTGAGGCTGGAGGGCACCTCTGGACATCATCCAAGATCACCCCCTGCTCAGAGCAGGGTCAGACACCACAACTTCCTCTCAGCAGTGTTGGGTGTTGAAGATCCCTACAGATGAAGACTCCACAGTCTCTCTGGACAACCTGTTCCACTGTTTGATCATCCTCAGTAAAAGAGTTTTCTTACATCCATACAAAATAGGCTGAGATTCAGTTTGTGCCCACCCACTCCTTCTGGTCCTTCAGTAGGCATCACTGAGCAGAGCCCAGTCTCCATCTTTTTTTACTCCCTCCCCAGTCAGGTACTTACATATACAGGTAAGATCCCCTGAGCCTTCTCATCTCCAGGATGAATAGCCCCTTAGCTTTTGGAAATAAAATTCTGACTTATGAAGAACAAACCACACAATATAATAAATTTCTCACTGGAAAAGTATTTTCTATTGGCACCCTTCTGGTATTCAAAACAAGCAGCTAACAGGGAAGAGGCAAGGCCAGTATCTTAAACTAGGCAGGCTCTGAATAGTTGGCCTCTTTTAAACAAAGTAGTCCAGATTAGATAGTGCCCAGGTGATACAAATAGATTTGTAAATGGGATTAAACTCTGTTTGAAGACAACAAAAAAACCCCACCACTTAACTGTGAAGGAAAACTTGCTAGAGCTGATCACTGCATGTTATCACCAAAACCCAGCAAGCACCAGAGGGAAGGAAGAGCCTGCAGCATACCTGCAAAATACCTCCCTGCAGGATCCACCTTCCCATCATTGAATCGGGTATTTGCTTTATCCTTGTCCACTTGAGTGATGGTGGTTACCAGTTCCTCTTTCCATTTCAAAGCAGCAAACCTGGTTCCTAGGGTGATGACATAATCCCCAGACTTCCGGAGAGCCACGGAGCTCACAGGATCATCTGGAAACAGGGTGAAATTGAAAAGTGGGATGTGCTATGAAGAGGTATTTCTTTTCTGCCCACTTTAGACATGCAACCTGAACTCAGCAAAACCACAGGCAAGAGAAACAACCTACTTTTCCACCAACAAAATTGATGTTTAAGTACATAGAAACAGATTATGTCACGTGAACTTGAGTATTACCACTGCTACCAGGAGCTATAATCATTCCCAGCACCTAGCTGTGCTAGGAGCTTAATTTAAAAAAAATGTATAAAAAGGGGGACAGGAACATATGCTTTTTACAATAGCTTCCCCCCTCTCCAAGGGAAAAATCAATTGCCACGAGAGCTCTAGAGCAACTGTGTTTATTTAGCACAGCTCCTGCGCAAATGAGCCCTACAGCGATGGAGGCAGAGTATCTCTGCACTGGGACAGGTCACACTGGGCAGGAGAGACCCCCACACCACGCTCTGCTGTGCCACTCAAACAAACCTCCAGCAGCACCAAAAACACACCAAGGAGTGGCACAGCTTCCCAAGAGCTAAAGCAAAACAGAAAACTAGTAAATGCTCCATGATGAGTTTACACTCAGTTGAGCTATTATGCATAAAACCTCAACTGCAGGTTGTTACAAAGGAATTAGTGAAAAAAACCAGTGAGTGCGAAGATAACATTTCTGTAAAAGCCTACAATCAGATGCAATATAAGGAATCATAACTTTAGGCAGGGCAACAAAGTCTGGCACAATATTTTCTATACGTGGGACTAATCACTAATTTTCTAATTTAAAACTGAAACATTTCTTGTATTTATGGCTTTGCAGGGGTATAATTAGGTAATAGTTTCACAAACACTCATAACCACCACCAGCCACCACTGGGTGCCAAGAGGAACTGCTTCCTTCCAGCTGTTTGCTCATGGCTCAGGATGCCCCTTCCCTTAGAGCCCTAGCAGCAGTACCACCATGACAGAAATCCAAATGCTGTTTGCCCCCAGCACTGGAGATGCACACCTGACTGCAAGCTCAACCCTAGCAGCCGAGGCTGCTGCTGGTCTGGGCTCATTTACACTGAGGTGCATCACTCCTTCTTCCCGTGCCAGCACAGAGGGCAGCAGAGTCCCCTCAGCCGTGTGTGCCACCTGCCACATGTAGTAATTTTGCTGCTCTTAGGATTGCGAGTAACCACACTAACAAAAGTGGTCTTCTGTCTGTATCAGCAGCAGGGGCTTTCCCAGCAGAGCATGGAATTCCAAGTTTACATTTGCTCTTCCAGGGAAATGCCTGGGGCCATGGCTCAGAGGACACCTTCCACCTGGGCAGCCCCCAGGGCCTTCCTCCCACCCTGGAGGGGAGCTGTCCACTGGAGGTGTTGGATATCCAGGTACCCCTACAGCCACGAGAACGGCCCCTTACCTTCCTGAAAAAGCACCCCAGAGGAAAGGGGTGCATGAGGATGCAGCCACCCTACTGCTCACTGCACAGACACAGCACAAGGAGTGTCTCAGCCCATGCACCCAGCCCAGGCCACTGCGACCCCGGAGGGCTTTGTTAAAGCAGCACCCGCAGGAGCTGATTGATTTGCGGCACCATCTTATGCCCAAGAGAAAATTGACCATAAGGTCCCCTCCAGGCCCAGTTCTGCATTTACATGTTTCCCCTGCGGAGTCAAAAAGGGCATTAGAAGTTGTTTCTAAGCATGGGGTCGCTGTAATTCTCTATAAGCTTTAATAATGAATATTTTCTCTCGTAGTTTCCACTTAGGAAACCCACTACTATAATCACATGGCATTCTTTGGTTGGCTGGGGGTTGGAGTTTTTTTTGTCTTTTAATCACGGCATTCCCAAAGGCACAGCTATTAACCATAACTATTTTATTACTAAAGAGAGTAAACAATAAAATGTGATATGCTCTCCCTTTCACATCTCCAGAGAGGCCACAAGTAAAAGGTTACACCTTTGAGAGTAGATCACACTGGGGGGAAAGGCAAGGAGAAGCACACTCCCTCAACTAAGCTATGAGGAAGTAAGTTTGGAAAGCAACACTTCCAAAATTAGTATCAGGCCTTCTCTCATCTTAAAATTAGAAACTACACTAATTTGAAAGGCAGATAAGCCCAGATCAGTTTCTAGTGAATAATGAGAACAGCTTACAGGTAGGCAACATTGATTTTCACCAAGTGTTACTGAACATGAGAAAATAATAAATTGTACTGAAACCACTTAAGGAGCTGTCTCGCAACACAAATATTTACTCTATCACATCCAGCAGTAAATCTGCAATCCTTTTTGTGTAAGAGTTAGCATATCTCTTCCTTTCTGGAATAAATACTTAAACCATTGAGACTCTAGCTGGTGACACCATTACCTTACAAAAGTATCAACTTCTTAACTCGTTTTTGGAAATCTTTCAATAGAGAAAATATTACGAGCATTGATCATTCAAATCAGAACTACTATAAGCACCAAGAGAACAACTTTACTTCTTGGACAAAGTGGGAACAAAAGAGAGCGAGTTGTGGACAATTTACAGGAAAAAGAAATAGATCACACATAACCCAGTAGCACAAATTCATAAGGAAAGCCCCCAGAGCTACGTCTGGTCTGTGTCTAGTGTCTGCGCATAGCCCCAGTGCGCTGGCGGCCTAGGAAAGCCGGGCTGTAGAGAAAGGTCTCCAGATCCGAGCACCGTGCAGCTGCCCAGGGACACGGCCCGAGTCCCAACACGCAGCTCCCGCACACACAGGAGGTTTTCCAGCGGCTCCTTACCCACAGGAATGGCCTGCGCCTGCTTGGTGAGCGGGCTCCAGCGGCACACCTTCCTACCCGTGATGTCCACGTACAGGAGCGCGCCCTCCTTCTCGTCCCACACGGGCGACTCCCCGAGCCTGCAGCCCTCCTTGGCCACGCACTCGATCCTCACGGACGACATGGCCTGCGGAGGGGATTGTCT
>VXBT01007850.1:291561-363694 GCA_013400235.1 Oriolus oriolus
GGGGGGGGGGGGGGGAAATGGAAGAAAAGAAAGGGGGGAGGATAATAAAAGGGAGGGAAACAATTAAATCGGGGGGTGCGTGCGGGCGCAGGGAGGCAAAGGCCGCTCCGCCGGCGGGCCCGCCCCCGCACGCCCGGCTGCTGGGGCGCACGGCGCGTGCCGCCGTGTCATGTACACACAGACGTGTGTCTGTACCCACGTACCTGCCTACGAACGCGGGAGAGAAGAGGAACAATAATAAATACTAGTAACTAAGAACAACGCCGAGGCGCGCCCCCGCGCACGCCCCGGCCGTACCTGTTCCCCGCCGCGCAGGAGCGCTCCCGCCGCCGCTCTTATAGCGGGTTTGGGGAGGCGAAGCGGCCGCGCCTTGGGCACCCTCGCCAGGGGCGGGCCCCCCGCCCGGCCGGGCTGTCCTGCCGGGCCCTTCGGGATCCTCCTCTCCGTGCAAGGCCAGCGCCGGGAGCGAAGGGTGCTGGCTGCCCAAGCAGCAGCGGCTCGCCCGCCCCGCCCCGCTTCCAAGAGCTGCAGGGAGGGAAAAGAGGGAGAAGTTGTTTCCCACCGCGGTGGCCAGGTTTCCCAGCCCCTGGAGAGGCTGATTCCCGAAAGGCCTGGTTTCTGCCTGCCTTCTTGCTGTGGTATAGGTGGCCACAGAACCTCGGCCCTGACTTCCAGCATCAGGGAGCCTTAACAGCTCCTGCAGCAGCACCTTGGTTATCCAGAAATCCTGGGCCTTCAGCGTGCTGTGCCCTCTTTTATTCCCTGTGCTGTATAGTCTCAAAAACTTCCAAAGACACGAGGCAAACAGCTGGCATCAAAATTTGCAGATACAGTTCTCTGTTGTGCCTGCTTATCTCTGTGCTATGGCCACAACAGCTCCCAGGCCTCAAGTTTCAAACCAGTGGGTACTTTTTATATCCCAGGTCTCCTCTTCAGCAACCTATGACATATTGCCTTTTGACTTGGTGATCCCCATAGGGATCAGTAACATGAAATGGCTTCAGGCTCACTGCTCTGTGTCTTGTGTGTCTCCTCCTGGAAACTCAGGAGCACAAAGCAGGCACAGGCTGGCTTGCTGCTGTGTCCCCACAAACCAGAATTAACTAAGCTGCTCCAAAACTTGCCTCTCCCCCACCCAGACTTTGGTTTCCAACTGGCACGTGAAGCAGCCCCATTATTCAAGGGGTACTGCACACCAGTGAGCACATAGCATCCAGCATGGGCTTTTCGGAGGTAGTCGCCACAAAGCTCCTCTTACAGATTTTATCTGTTCCTTATCATACACCTTCCTCTTGGCAATTAGCTCCTGTTGAATATTTTTTATGTGGTTGCCTTTATTCATAAAGCAGGTGCTCACAGCCCAGGCTTCACTTGGTCACAATTTTTTCTATTAGTGGTATAGTTGGAAAGTTCATGGGCTATATGACCTTACCAACGTGTGTTTCGTGTAGGCTTCTTTTGATGGAGTACTGATGTGATATTTATTAACTTATTGTGGCCTTATCTGAGCAGTTAGACTTCTATTTTATAGGCTTCCATGGTATTCCTTCAGTGCTTAGCACTGAATTTCTCTTTCTGTCCTACTGCTGCATGTACAACAAATAGCAGGATTTCATCTCAGACCTGAGGGAAGCAAATTATTAGCAACAACCAACACAGAAAAACATCCAGAAAGAAAGCACCACAGCTCTGTCCTTTTTTCCATACATTTTACAACA
The DNA here is from genome assembly GCA_013400235.1 of Oriolus oriolus. Classification (NCBI taxonomy): domain Eukaryota; kingdom Metazoa; phylum Chordata; class Aves; order Passeriformes; family Corvidae; genus Oriolus; species Oriolus oriolus. Next base: position 293,280 of record VXBT01007850.1, read on the forward strand.
TGGAATGAAGGTGCAGAAGTTTTAAAAAACACATGCAAAGAATTCATTAAGTACAAGGAAGAAAAATTATTGCTTCTTACAAAGCTTAGCCACATTTACTGCTCTCTCATTGTCTTTGCACACTACAAGGCCATTTGGGATACAATGCAACAGCTTACTGAATCCAGCAGCAATAGGAGATACACCCTCAACACACGTCACCAGTCTCTCTGCTCCTTGCTGACTTAGCCATTTGCCAGCATGGTTTGGAGGCATCAAAACAAGCTGTGTGCTGGCACACACCTTGGGAGAAAATTAACAGCTTCTCTAAGTGCTAGGTTACTACACAGACTCTATGCCATGTATTTTGAGCTTGCATTCCTAGTTACATGGGACAGCACCCCTGCTTTTCTTCTCCGTAATGGCTGAGCCAAGCTTGTTGAAAGGTAGAGCAGGGAGGAATCCATGGTTGGGGTGCCTTCACAGAGAGCAGCAGATGAGGTCATCTGCCAATACAAGCTCATTGCGGGAGAGAAGAGCACAGGAGAGGTGGCTGCCAAAGGTGGTGCTGCCTTGCGCCTTCCCCACTGGGAACTTCCCACTGTTGCAGCACAGCCACAAAGTCGCCTGTGTGGCCTCCAAATCTGACTGATAGGGAGCTTACACAGCACCTCTGTGGCTTCCAAAGGGCACGCTGGTCGCTCAGCATTTATTCCACATTTATTCACATTATTCCACATTGTACACTTACTCCTCCTGCTTTGCAGGGAGCAGAGAAGTGGAATTCTTACGTACCTACAATCATGAAGAACACAAAGAGTAGATCTGTGATGCAGGGGGCCCTGTAGGGTGAAGTCACAGCCCTCCCCCAGCCTGCAGGTTCCCTGAGCCTGCCAGAAGCCATTAATTAGCCTTCTTGCCAGTCAGGAAATGCTCAGCAATTCTGGAGAACAGCCCAGAGCACCGGAGAGATGGAAAAATCCCCCCACCCTCAACGACTGTAGGCAAGAAGAGGTGCTGGACTATTTTCAGGCACTATAGAGGCTGGGTTTTACTTCTGACCATTCCTAGAAAGTTGCAGTTGTTCTTCTCTCCTTTTATGAGCCTGATCCTGTTATTTCTTCATCTTTAGAGCAATCCTCATCTTTTTTCCCTCACCTTTAGTCTTTACTACTGTTAGTCCTCCTTCCTGCTTGAAGGTGGGAGGGCTCTAGGCCTTTATCCACGGCTGGTGCAAAGTGCAAATGCCTCATACCAGATGTCTGTCTCCCAAGAGCTGCCTCTGAGTATGGAGTCTGTCAGGCCTCCTCTGCAGATGGGCAAGGTGCAGCTGAGAGCGGAGACTGCGCCAAGGGCAGTGGAGCCCAAGGAGCCACTACCGCAATGCAAGCCTGTTAAATCCATTAGGGCAACCAGAATGGGCACGTGGGAATTCTCCACTAGCAGGTAATACTGCATCTGGGGGTGCACAGATGGAGGGACAAGCAAGAAACACTGACCAAGAGCACAGGTAGAAACACAAAATCAGTCACTGCAATCAGTTGGCTGGAAAGCAATAGCTGGCACTGCCGTGCACTTGTTTGCAGCCAAGTATAGTTCTTGGAATTGGCTTGTGTGTCCAGATCAAGTTTTATTTGTTAGCAAGCAACAAGTAGGTCCAGGAGAGATCAAACTGCTGGGAAATTTCAATTCTTTACTAGTCTGGATGATCACAGTTGCGTATTTAAACATAAAACATTTGCCAAAGTATTCCATTTTCCTGTTTGCAAATGTCTGCCTGGGAGAAGGTGGCACCAGCAGACTTGTGCCCATTGACTAATTTATGTGTCTAACACTTACCACTGTCACACAAGTTAATGAATAATGGATTAAGAATCTCAAATAGGGAATCTTCTCTACAAAGGATTGTACCAAATCGCCATGAAGTCATATTGAAGTATTTAGCCTTTCAAGACCTGTTTTCACAAAAATGACAATTGTGCCCTGTACTTATTACAGTTCATTACACAGACTCGTTTCAGCACAATTCCTTCTGTACTGGCCATCTCTCACTTAACAATACAATGCTATAAGCAAACATGTGACCCCTTCCACTGCAGCCAGTCTCCCCAGTGCTTCACGAAGACCCTCACAATGTCACAGGTGCACCTCCAACTTCTTTGTCATGGGAGCACCAACAGGTGCAAGTTTCTGCTGCCTTAAGCTGCCTCACAAAGCTGGAGTTCCCAGCCTGCGCCTCTCCAGACCTCCGCTCTGCACTGGGAGCAGTTGGGCAACAGGGTGCTTCAGAAAGCATTCTTCAGTGGAGCACAGCCAAGACATTTTTCATTAATGCCTTACTTTTCTGCTCTTTGTACCCCATGTGACCTGGATTTGCATTTTGCTTGCCTCAGGATAGAAAAAAAAAGAGCATTGATATGTGCTACAGCAGCTGCAAAATTATAGTCACAACCGAGGTCATGCAACAGAGCCAGGACTTCAGGGAAAGGCAGCATCTTTCATTCAAATAACTGATTTAGCAACAGTGCTTTCAGTGTTTGCAGCTTACAGGCATGCAAATCCTTCTTCTGGCCTAATCAAAAATAAATTTCAAATTAACTGCAGGTTTAGGGTGATTTCTCAGAGCTTAATTTTAAGATGTTCAACCAGACAATTTGAGGAAAGCATGGTTTATGTACTAGCCATTCGTAACAAGTGTAAACTACAAACTTGCTTATTAATATTTGCATCACCTGGCTCACCCAGCTTTTAGGCCTCTGTGCTTCCTTTATTTAACCAGGAGAGATATCTGGCTTGTTGTAGAATGAATAATCAGGAAAAGGATAAAATAATGCCCTACTTCATTTTAGAGGAGACAACAGAACAATAGCTGAGCCAGTTTTAAGGAGAGAAAGCACTTGGTTCAGGTTCCATTCAACCAGATGCAAATGGAGCCTGTGACAGGGGTTCCCAAACTACTCAGCACCACCCTTCTGAGATAAGGAACTACAAAGGAATGCAACCAGACACCGTGGTTTCAGGTGAAGTGGGTGGGCTAGTTAAGAGATGTTTTTCCCCCCTCAGATGACTCATTCCCTCACTAGGGCCTGCACTTCCCAAGGTATAACCAGAGCCATTTCCCCAAACGGCATAGAACGCTTTTTCTTGTTACAGCTACTACTCTTGAAGTCTGTCCCAAGCTCAGGAGCTCTCAGATGACCAGGAGATTTCTTGATGGCACCTTCCTTTTATGCTGCTGTTGTGCTAAGTTTTAAATTGTTCCTCAGGACACTGGCCCACAGATTTGGTGAGCAGAACAACTCTGGAACTCCTACGGAACTGTCAAAATACAACGTGTGTCCTGCTCCCCAGTGCTCTTTCCTGGGGTTAGGGTGGGTGGGGCAGCACCTGAGGAAAAACAACAGAAACCGGAAAAAAAGTTTTCAGGATGTTTAAGCCAAAAGAAACCATAGAGGTGTCATTATGGAGCCTACCCAGAGATTTAAAACAATGTATCAGATAAAGCAGCCAAGGCGAGGCAGATACCCAGCTCCAGGGCTCCTGAGAAAGCAATGGAAGGCAGGCAGGGTCTGCCCAACCTGAAACAAGAGTCCCAGAGAAAGGGCAGGGCAAGGTGGATCCAGGAGGTTGTCCCAGACAAAAGAAGCCTACTGGAAAAAGATAGATTATCTGGGAGCTGCACGCACAGAGGCAGGGAAACTAATGAGCAAATATCTGACGCTGCTTCTCCTTCTACAACCACGTGGTCACACAAATTTACCCAAGCTCTCCGCAGAGGGGTTAACTTCAGGAACAGAAATAGGCATGCACATCTGCTCTTTTCAAACAATTTACCCAATTGCTATGTAACATTTTCTTTCAGAAGGCTGTGCTTGCAGTCACTTTAATCCACCTGTCACATCCCGCTAGATGTGCTGACTTGGCTAGGAGCAGAACCAGTCAGCAGTTATCCCAGGATCATCTCTGCAAGAGGGACATATGGCAGAGTTGCACCCCAGGAGTGGCAAAAATCTGTTCAGCCATGAAGCTGGTATAAAAGGAAGGTTCAGAAGCAGCAGTAGCAGGGCACCTCTCATGAAACCAGAACCCAGAAATCTGTGTGTCTTCACTTCTTCCGAAGGAAGCTACATTGAGGCACTCTTGTTTTCCATCTCTGCCCTTCCCCATTTTTTTTCCCTTGCATGCCAAGCTCCCAGGTTGTGCAAGCAGCTTTTGTTCCTTAATTCACATCAAAAGCATGTGCTCCTAACAGATGTGTCAATTCCCTGCAGTGCTAAACCTTTACAAGTACTGGGATCATCACAATTCCCAACGATCAAAATGAGTAGTTTAGCTGGATTATCTTCGCAGCTCTCAGAGGCAGGCTTTGAACACTGGGTCCCTTCCAGGTATCAGATACGCATCAAGCTTCTGCAGTACAGCCCATACTCCAGGCCAGGTAGCCAGATGTACCACATCAAAATCAAGGGAATGTTTCAGGCTTACATGTAATGGCCAAACACTTGTAATTTCTTCTACGGTTTGGGATTCATGGTGCAAAAAAAAAACATTTGACAAGTGAAACACACAACTGAGAAATATTTGTTTTAGGGCAGAAACATAATTGCAGAAACGATGGTGCTCGGAACCACTGCGCAGCCCCTGTTAGTCCGTGGCCCACGTTACCATCAACATGTAACCACAGTCATATGAAGAGACCCTACAAACCAATAGTAGCTCTTTCCAAATTAATGGATACCAATCTCCTTCCTTCACCTTGTCTTTCCCACATCCCAGCCACAAGCACACTGCATGTGCAGAGGAAATTAGAAGTCACAAGTCAGAAAGTCACAACAAGGAAGTCTGTTGCTGGTATCTGTTGCAAGATGCCTTTAGGGAAGAAGAAATCCTGGTCTGGAAAAACTGGCAGTCCCATGCTTACTGCTTCTTCCTAGTGCTGTTTTTTCTTCCCTTCTGTCCGCACCTTTACTGCCTTTTCCCCTTTCTTTACCTCCTGTGTGCTGTTCAGCTGAGGGACTTGAGCTCCTTTTCACCCAAGCTTTCTCCAGCTCCAGTTCCATCCTGCCTGGCGCCACCTGCTCAGTCACTCCAGTCCTTAAGCCAGTCCACAAGTGTGTTGTTGGCTGCTCAGCTCTCACTCTGCTGCTGCCAGACCCATTGCATGCAGGAGGGTCACTGCTGCCTGAAACACCCACACTGCAAATCCCATCCTTCCTGAAGGCTGTCTGTTGCAGAGCCTGTCAGAGCAGGGGGGATGCTACGAGATCATTCGTGCAGCTACCCCAGCACCTTTCTCTCCACCTTCTCGTTTTGCCTTCTCCCCTGCTCTAGCCCAGGGAGCAGCTCCTCTGTGCCAGCAAAGGCACCTCACAGCACCGGCCTGTGGGAGCAGGGGGAACTACAGCAAAAGGTCGGGTAAAACCGACACGAGCCCAGGAACCTGCTCTGTCCCTTGCACGTAATGGCAACAGTGGGCTGCTGAGTGTTGAGCTGCACACGTCTGCAGCGCTGCAAGAAGAGGGATCAGACAGAAGGCCTGGCTACGGCTCTTCCTCTATAACTCACTTTGTCCGACCAGGGAAAATCAGCCATACTACAACATAAGCAAATACATTGAAAAGTGAGGCCAGGGCAGCAAATGGTCTGTTACACTTGCTCAGCTAGGCAGAAACAAAAGCCAGGCTTGCACTATTTGCTATACACAGCAAATTAGTGCTCAGCGACTCTTTTTTGGGAGGCTGAAGGGGAAGGGTTTTCCTGGATACTTAACTTGTTAAAGTACTGCCAAATCTGCAGAAATCATTTACTCCTGATGGACACAGTACTGATGAGTTTCACAACCTGCCAGACACAGAGGATAAAGCTCTGAATAAACCACAACAAATGAAAATATTGTTAGCAGTTTCATAATTTAATGAAAAAGTACTTGTAAAAAGGGGACATCTGAAAAAGACCGAGTCCATCTTGGAAAATTGAATATATATATATTTATATATATAAAACAAAATGCAAAAACACAAAAAAAATTTGACAAATAAGGTTAAGAGGTAATACTTCAAACAGTTAGCCACCGAACGCACAATAAAAACTAGCAAATGCACTTTGGGGACAATACTTGAGAACTACATAACCAAGGGCTCCTTCATATGTCTATTAAAATCATGAAAAAATTAGCAAAACCATTGCCCAGACTGGAAACAACTGAATTGATAACCCCAGAAGAGCAAAACGCTGAGTTTTGCTGAAGCACCATTTTCCCTCTCTTCTGTCATATGCTTCCAGCCACAAAATAACATGAACACTTTGCTGACCTCCCAGGTAAGTGTTCCCAATAAAAACTTCGTAAAATTTCATGGCCAGTGAGAGAGGATTACTAATAAATACTGAAGGAGAACTAAGAGAATCAGAACCGGAATACAAAGGAACAGACATTTGTTTACTTATTCTGAATGACCCATGGCTTAGAACACAAAGCATTTCCCATTAAAATAAAATATGTGGAAACCTAAATTGCTACTGCATATTTACACCAAAAGAAATAATTTTGAAGATACAGCTCTAGAAAGATCAATTACACAAATATACATAAAAATCAAGAAGTAAAAAAAAAAAAAAATTAAGATGCATGAAGCAAACAGAGCAGATTGGCCAAGTATAGTTTTTTTTAATTATTTCACTACCGAAGAGTCCTCCAGCCCCTGACCTGCTAGTCCTATTGCAACTAGGGAGATTTCAAAGTTTAAAAAAAATCAGAAAACATAGTTGCCATTTCCCAACCTAAAAGCAATAAATTAAAACTATGAAGTGAAGCGAGCTGCTATTTGGATGCTGCACAGCCATCTTCTGACTGTGGGGGGGCCACCTTTTGTTTCTAGACAAAACTGAACCCTCAGCAGAGCTGTATGGTGTGCCCTACACAACCTACGGGCCGTTTCAGCCAGCGATGTGGGGACAGAGGATGTTGTGTGTTTATGAAATATACAGCATTTCAGAGAAAAACAGTGCAGTTGCTTTGTTGATCAACACACCACCATCTGCAAAACAAGAAGTTAGTTTGCATTCCAACAAAAATCCCTGTCACTGAAACAAACAGAAAGGGATTCATTCCTTTCCCTTCTCGACTCCTCAGTCAGTACTGGCTGAAATTTAATCACTATTTAACAACTGCTGATTTTAAAGGACATACAAAAAATGTGTTAAGACTAGGAAACAGCAACTGATCCAGAGGCTGAAAAGCAGCATAATAAAATAGATTTTCAGCAATAAAAAAAAAATTTTTAATTAAACCATCATACTCCAAATGATGACTGGCTAAAATTTTACAGACCTAGATGCCAGAAGGCTCCTATGCCTGTGTTCAGGCAACTAGGGTTGCAAATTTGCACCTGAAAAAAAATTCAGCTAAAATTATTTCTAATTCAGCTGACTTTAAAAATACCAGGTAAAAATACCTCTGGATATGAAATCTCAGTTTCAAGAGGAACCTGGCATCACCGGTGATTGCCTAAATGTAAGTGTCAAATAGCATTTTTCTTTGAAGTAGTACATCTACTTTTGTAAACACTATCCACAAAATTAGCCATCTGTACTTGTTAGCTGGGTAAAATATTTACAAGTGCATCCCACAACAAGCATCTATGTACAGAGATTAAAAAAGCTGAAGTACTAGAAGTTGTATATTTACAAAATAAGCGAATTATTGTGAAGAGAAACACAACTTTCAGCAAAAGCAGGGAATGGGGGCACGTCTAGAGGTCAGCGAGTTTGGCAGCGCCAGCGACGCCTGCTTCTGCCCTCCGCAGGGAGCCTGCAAACGCCACTGCAGTTCAAAGCCTCCTGCAGAAGGGGATCGTCACTTAGTAGTCACTTTGGGCCTGATCCAGCAGAGCACACCGGCATGTGCTCGGATATCTGAGCACAAACGTTCCCGGGGGAAACCAGCAGGACTTCTCACATGCTTAACTTCCTAACACATCCGCAAGTGCATTGCTGGATCAAAGCTGTACTGCAGCTGCCGGAACAACGCAGTTTCAGTGTCTCCGTTTGCAGTCTCTTGCAACACGTTAGAGCAATGCAAGGACTTCTTCAAAACCTGTCCACCACCACGAGACTGACTCCACATGAACACGGTGCCTCGCACATCAGCTGGCAAGGGGGAAGCGGTTTCCTGAAATTTTGCACAATTAACCGCTTTGTGCTCTCCCAGATGTTACCCTCTGATAAAACACACGATTTCCACATGACTTCGTGGATAACTGAGCAAACCTTGCAAAGACTGCAAACCAATTCACAGTTGAACAAAACTACTCTGATTTCTCTCCCCTCCCCCATCCCCTACTGCAGCTCTTCCTAAATAGGTCCTAGACTATTTTCTGGAACCTTTTGATGCTGAGCTTTGCACTGGTACACTGGAATACGTAAAGCCTGAATTACCCCGTGGGGGCTTCTAATCACCTTTGTACCGAACTGTGAGATATCATATTCTTTTTGTTTCTATTGTGACAATCTCTTCCAAAGTCCTTACTTGGGCTTTCTCTCTCTGAGCTACTTCGTCTTAACCTCACTTGCTCTTTGTTTTCATCACTTTCTGCTTCAGAGTCACTCAGCTCTAAGTCAGGACAGTACCCATCGTTGTCCTGGTATGGAGCACCTTCAAGTGTCTGCTTGCTCCACAAGCGATCTTTTGTTGCAAGTCTTCTCGTTGGCTTTTCACAGCACCGGAGATCTTCCGTGGTCCTCACTAGACTGTTGGTAGCCTCTTTAAAGGACCGGCTGAAATGTTCTATGGTGGATTTTCGGAATCCACTCTGGCTGGCCAAGTGAGCCGTGAGCACGGACTCTTGTTCATAGGACGTCTGGCTGGAGCTGTCTCTCTGGCTCACATCTCCAGCCCTGCCCATCAGACCATTGGATTTGGACACCAGCCTTGAGTTCTCCTGCTGCACCCGCCCATTGCCAATGGAAGACTGTCCATGCAAAGCAGCCTGGAGCGCTAAAGGCTTCCCGGATGGCTGACCCCGGTGAAACTCAATCAGCTGTGTGGGGCCAGAATCCTTTGCCTCGCTCCGAGGCTTGCCAATCCCTGCCAGCAACCCGTTACTTCTGCTGTCGTGCTGATACCTGGCATAAGATTTTGCTTTAATTTCGAATGATTCCTTTGACATTGGCACACTCCGTTTGCTGTAAACAGTGCTGTTGTTGTCAGGAGAAAGCGGTCTGTTGCCAGGCTTCAGCGAGTTATTTTTGCAGTCTCCCAATGCTGATTTGGGCATTTTTAACTTCAGGGTGATCCTGGGAGGTGGGTAGAACAGTGTGTTCTCTAGTGCACTTGTCAGGGTATGGCCTACAGGAGAAAGAGGTGAGGAAGCAGACGAAAAAGAAAAAAAATTTTAAATTTAAATTTTTTTTTTAAAAGGGCAATTTCATTTTCAGTCATAAAAAGTTTTATAGTCCATTATAAGGTCATGCAACAGTAAGAAGCATTTGCAAATAATTAGTGTGAAATTATTTTAGGACACTAAGGAGAAGTTGGGAAAACCAAACCATTCCAAATTATCCACCACTTTGGAATTTAGGTAAGCATTTGAATATTTCCATTAAAAACAACAATGTGCCCTTTTTATGGGGCTTTAAGCCAGTGAATTGAACGAGTTTTGAGATACGACTGAAGTTGTTCCAACAAAGCTGTAAAAAAGGTTCATATTCAGTTTTGGATGAAGAAAAAACAATGCTTCAAACTGAGTTTCAATTTGGACTTAGTTCAACTCTCTGCTTTGTATTATAAAATTCTCTAAGCTTTAAAGGTCTTTTTACCTCAATGTATGAGTTGTTTATGATAATACATGCATATAGCACCCACTGCAAGTATCCAGCTATTACAATAAGCATTAAAAAAGCACTTGTATTTGTAAAGACAAAGTAAACTTAGTAGACATTTCTAATAAAATGCATTTACACACAAAAGCAAGGAGCTTCAGAGTGCTGCTGCTTCCACAAAGTACTAGTCTGATCTAAAACAGTTTTTAAAAAACTACCTTATCAGAACTAACAAAACCTATCCATATTTCAGGGGCAGAGAAAAAAAGCACAAAGACTTCACCCCAAACTGGTGAAGTATGTATCTTGAAAGACCAGAGAGATCCTAATTTCACACAGAAAAATAGCTGCCTTTCCTATTAAAAAAACCCCCAGTAATTACAGTGGTATGCATACTCTCTTCCTCTTTCTACATACTGTGTTCCTTATTTTAAAAAGTTGCTGTAAATGTGAAGGGCAGAGTGGGGTTTGGCACCTCAGCGTTCCTAAACAGTTTCTAGTCACTATTAATAACCAGAGTACTTAAACTCTTTTTGAAGGAAGGAGAGCAACTGCAGATGGCAAGCTAAGAAATCTGCACTGCTCATGGAGTGCGCAGGACACACGAGAACAGCAGCAATTCCCATCAGTCACTCTTTCTCTTGCCTGAAGGAACCAACTACTGACAGCAAGCAAAAAAGCTTTCTCAGCTGGAGAATCCAACCGGCAGGGCAGAGCTTGCTGTGGGGAACCAGTGCCACGGACCAGCAACTCAAGGCTGCAAAAACCTGGAGATCACCACCAGCGCATTTGTGCTCTCTGGATGCCACAGTGATTGATAAGCAATAGGCAAATACCAGAAAGAGCCATAAAATAAAGAAATATTGAAGTAAATATTTTAAGCGATTAAAAGAGTTCTCTCTGTGTTGCTACTTTTATTGGCGACGTACTTGAAGAAAATTCTTAAAAGGCATTTTTACGTGTTAAAAGGAATGCAGGAACATAAAGAGAATACACTGTTTTAGTTTAAGTACAGGCATGATTTATAAATATTTTACATTTATATGATTACCTGCAGCAATTTCCTGATTAATGAGTTGGACTTGCAAGTTGAAGACCTGTTCATGAACTTTACTGTGGGACAACTTCAGTTTCTCTCTCCTGCTTACCATGTAGCAGAGATTTCTTACCTACGGAGGAATAACAGAAGACTTAACAGGCAAAAAGAAAATAAATCCACACAGTTTAAAAAGTGTATCATCAACAGAATCAAAACAACATTACCTGGAAGATCCCTTGGTAAAGTTCTTGTCAATATTACTAAACATACTTAACAATGCATTAAAAAAAAAAATCCTTTCTTTTCTTTTTTTTAATTGCCAATTCAACAAATGCCTTGAAAACATTTTGCAAGACAGCAAAATATATTTTCATTTTGGCTGACCCATTTACCAGTTTCTTTTTTGACTCCATTGCATTGACTCATAAGGTTCAACAAGGCCAAATGCAAGGTCTTGTTCCTGGGTCAGAGCAATACCCAGGATCAATATGGGCAGAGGGATGAATGGATGGACAGCAGCAGTGCGGAGAAAGACGTGGGAATAACGGTGGGTAAAAAATTGGACGTGACCCAGCAATGTGCACACACAGCCCAGAAAGCCACTTGTATGCTGGGCTGCATCAAAATCAGCATGGCCAGCAGGGCAAGGGAGGCGATTCTGCCCCTCTGCTCTGCTGAGACCCCACCTGGAGTGCTGCATCCAGCTCTAGGGTTCCCAGCACAAGACAGACATGGACCTGTTTGAGCAAGTCCAGAGGAGGGCCATGAAAATGGTCAAGAGGGCTGGAACTCCTCTCTTCTGAAGACTGAGAGAGTTGGGGCTGTTCAGCCTGGAGAAGGCTCTGGAGAGACCTCACCGCAGTTTTTCATTATATGAAAAGGGATTATAAGACTGAGAGACCAGAGCCTGTAGTGACAGAAAAAGATGTAACGTTTTTGAACTGAAGGAGGGTAAGTTTACATTGGGCATACGGAAGACATTGTTTACAGTGAGGTACTGGAACAAGTTTGCCCAGAGAAGTTGTGGAAACCCCATCCCTGAAGTGTTCAAGGCCAGGTTGGATGGGACTTTGAGCAACCTCGTGGAAGGAGTCCCCGCCCATGGCAGGATGGCTGTAACTAGATGGTCTTTAAGGTCCCTTCCAACCCAAACTATTTTGTGATTCAGTTCCACATAATTCTGCTTTTACGACTTAGTTAATAGCAACATTTCCACCTAAGGTAATAGAATAAGAAGAGACACTGAAAGCTCTTGATAAACACCTAAGAGTGCTTTCAAAACACAGAAACAGCATAGGGGCTGGTTAAAAGGTATCTGCCAAACATACTTTCCCCAGCACTCAGTTTCATTTGTTGAGAACTGGAATCTCTTTATCCACAAACAAAATTCCAAGATTCCCAAATTTAAATTTATCCCAAGATATAACAGAGTAGAAAATCTTGTGGCACAAAAAGTTTAGAAACTTGGAGACAGGCATTTCAAATTACGAATTACCTCCACTCAGAATAAGCACATCAATTTCAACACAATTTGGTGCAAACTAAACATTTATCAAACAAAAAGCCTGACATGGTCTCTCAAAAATAAAAACCAACCCACCCCTGAATACCAATCCTCCATCTGAAGCACGTTATGGGTATTAAATTTTTCTTAAAGTAAGCTTCCATATCAAAAGCAGTCCTGGAAAAGATCTGAGATTGATTATGATAGATTCAAGACAACAGTTACGCTGACAAGTGCAAATCTTGGCTCCAACAATCTTCCTGTATTTTCATGTTGTTCTCTCCTCAACATTGTTTCCCCTTTTCTCACAATACTATTATCTCTCTTCTGGTTTTACTTCCCCTCTCCTCATCATATCTATTTTATTACCTTTTTTATATTCACTACCTACCTCTAAGCACCTGAAAATGGCAGGTCACCACTACCCAACAGGCCAACCTAACAGGCAGCCTCCAAGTGGTAACAAGCCTTACTCTCACTTTATGTTTAATAAAAGTAACATTTTTTTCTCATTCAATCTGTATCACTGACTACTACTACAGTAGGTCAAATTAATTTCCTCATTTTTTAAACATTTACTCAACTGAAGCTGAAACCATAGTCAATGACCCAATATGTCCACTGGGCATAAAAATACGCATCTTAAAACACATAAAGGAATAACCTTTAAGTAAGTCAGGAAGCACTCCTTTCACATTGGATCTTCCACTGAACTGAGAGGGGCAGCTCCTGAAAGTCTCTGCAACAGGCAGTGCAGCATATCAAAAGATTGGAGTTGAAGGCATTACTTTTTAAATTTTTTAAAATTATTATTTTTAAAATCATCTCCTTTTGCTTTCCCCATTCCTACTTTCATCCACAAAGAAAGACTTTGCTCACCTGCAAACAGTTTTTCAAAACTTTACAAGTTAAATTCTTACCCTCTCTAGGTCCTGCCTTAAATGCATGAACATCCTCATGCGAGTATGAATGCTATCTTCTTTTGGCTGCACCAAGCCATTTTCTTCATCCTCCTTGGGAGGAAACAATGGTTTGTTAAAGTTACTTTTTCGCTTTAATTTCCAGTAATTGTAGATGAAGTCTACAGCAAGTTTAGGAAGGCCCAGCTCTGCTGCAACATCCTCCACTTTTACTAGTGAGTAAAACTCTTCTTCCAGCTCTCGGAGTTTTTGGGCTCGCAGGCTCGTTTTCTCACTCTCTGTTTGCTTTTGCTCTGACACGCTCTTGGGGTGCTCCTCAATATCAGGCAGCAAATTCTGTTTGTTCTTGCTGTGCTTTAGACAATACGACTTGAACTTGACCTCATCCCCATCATCCAGGATAGTCTTCATCTCTAAGCTATGCTCAAAGGCACAGGTGACATGAAAGGCAGTGATGCAGCTTTTCACAGAGCACTGCAGACGAAATAAAACAAAACCCCTCAATTACTAACAGTAGCAGCAAACTAGAAAAAACAGACGTAACTACCTCAACTACATGAAAATCCATCCCTACCAAAATCTATTTCCTACACATTCTTAAAAATATAGATCCCTTTGAAGTTGCTATTACCCAATTTAGTATTTTCTTGTTTGCAGAGTGTTCAGTGGGAGTTTTCTGTCCATCTTCGATACACATAGTAGTGGCTCTTAAACATCTCAGCCTTATTCAAAAGGCAGCAATCCAGACTAATTCCTAAATCTCTGTCTAGTCAACTAATTTGATAGCAAATGGCTATGAAGAAGCAGACATCTATCCAACAGCCATCTCCATTGTAAAGCATCTCTAAACACAGGAAGAACAAAATGCAAAACTGAAATCGCCCTTCTGACAGATTCACCCCTGCAGAGTCACTATGGGACAAGTACGTACCTGAATGCAAGCACCAGTTTTCAGTTTGCATAAACTACACACTAGAGCCCATCGACTTGGTGGAATATGAGACACCTTTGTGATTGGCTCCATCCTTTCAGGGCAAGCAATACTAACCTGAAAAGAAACAAAACCACATAGAAAACCATTATAAAAGGGAAAAAAACCCCCAAGCTCTCCATTTATACCAGAAGAAGAAAGCCATCCATTCATTTCTCTTCCTGCAAGATCTCCATGTGCTCATACTTCTTAGAAAGGGACCCCAAAAGATCCCACATGCAGATGATAGTGTGGAATACTATCAGTTCAACCTGGTGACTCAAAGTTGCAATTATTCAAAACATTTGAGGCACTTACAGCACTCCCTTGTTATGAACCAGTGTCCTGGTTGCAGCCAGGACAGGGTTAATTTTTGCAGTAGCCAGGAGGGAGCATGGCTAGGACCCAGAGGTTATTCTATACCAGCTCACATCCTTTTTTGAGGACAGGGGGAAGGGCTCTCTTCTGGTCAGGGTAAGTGCGGCGTGAAGTGAGTGGTCGGGTAGTGCTGGCTCCTTGTGTCACGGACACTGTAGCTCTTACTGTTTGTTTTCCTTATTTCACCGCTGCTTCCAGTAAATTGTTCTTATCTCAATCCATGATCTTTACCATTTGTGCCTCCAAATCTCCTCTCCAGCCTGCTGCAGGGGAGGGGGGAGTGGCACATGGTTTGAAGTGCTTCAGTGGGAACACTAAAATGGGGAATACCATTTCTAAACCACTACCAGTTGAAAGACTGCAGCAAGTGATACTTATTTCCATTCTCTTGTGGTTTTGTTTTTGGTTTTTTTCCCCTGTGCTGCTTTCACAGGTCTAACTTAAAAAGTGCCAAAATACAAGCCCCTCAGAAGAAAACAGGAACACTTTCCTGAAAAGTTCCTTCTATAAAATCCCTAGACCTGCTATTGCATCTACTTCTGTCAACTCAAGACTTGGGGCAGAACTAGAACTATCAGTCAGCAGCCAGACAAAGCTTCGCTTCCCAGCTCTGCCTTTCCACTGAGCATTCCCACTGCAAGAGATGTTCCTAATACACTTTCCTAACTATGGATTGTATCAAACATAATTTGAGAAAAAATACAACAAACTTCTCTTATTGCAAAGCAGGATATATTGTCTTGTGCTAGCATTCACATAATTAGTCTGGATGATCAATTTGTCTCTGGCAGACCAGATTACAGATATTACTAAAAGAAAGGAAAAAAACCCCTAGATATAGACAGAATAGCTTTCCTATTCTTTGTTATATTAACTTCTACATATCCATTGTGATAGAAGTTTCTCAGTTGCCTGTTGTCTATACAGGGAAATGAGGACTGTCCTCTATGATTTGGACACCAAAACAGATATATCTATATCTGCAGGCATCCTTGAGCCAATCCTGACAGGATTTATCCAAGCATAGAAACAAAAACGTGGCCAGCTCTGAACGATTAACATGCAGAACTGGGCCAGTATGAGAATGGCACACAGCAGAAGATTTCAGTGGGATAACTGTCCCAAGAACACCAGTGTCCAAAAGTTTGGATTTTGACACTTCTACAACACTTTTTGAATTTAGCAGTTGTGTGTCTTGGAGGGCTACCTGGCTGAAGCAAAACCACAATGCTGATACTAGCTAGGAAGCTCTCCACACTTTCTAAAAGCAATTCTTCTGAATAGAGCAGACCTGTATTTCCTGTGGTGGAATATGGGCTTCTTCCCAAAGATGTCAAACCTAAGAATTCAAAGAAAGGAGGTTCCCAGGTCATGCTCTGTGGCACTGTGAGGCCAGAAAAAAGCTGACAGCTTAAAGCAGTTAAGGACAAGATCTGACCAACAATTATTTTGTTTTCTAGAAAACTTTAAGAGCATTACGCTACAGTAATTTCCATAGATTAACTCCACAGTAAGTGTCACCCATGGAAATCTGGGTTGTATGAATTAGTTTAACATGTGATAATTAAACTGGTGACTTTACAAGAGCCAGTGAACAAAGCTGTATTTCCTCGCTTCCCTTTGGGGGTACATCACCGATCACTTGATGCACATATTAATTTTGAAACCTGGTCAATCCCTGAGGATGAAAAGCTTTGCTTCAGCAGACCCTCCTCAGTGAGGTAGACTTACCCAAAAATAGCAGTGCTAAGTCATAGTTGCTATGCTCAGAATATTTTTGCTTCTCTCTCCTTACCATACATTGCTTTAAGGATCATTTAAGTAGGTGGAAAAACAGCTTTGCAAGAGACTACTCAGTTCATCATTTCCAAGTTAGAAAAAAAGTTGACCAGGAGTTCATGAATTAATGACGTAAATTGACTCAGATCTATGTTTGTTACAGTACTTCCCTCTCTGATCTGCCAAGTGCAAGCCCACATCTTCTGGAATATACTGAGGTCAACCAGCTGCATGGCATTTTCGAAAGCCTTCATTAGGAAGACACTGACATGCTTCAGAAGGTTCAGGTTTTAAAGAACAGTCAGGCAATACATGATGCTCTCATGAGATAGAGGCAACAAACAACTTGAACCTCTTGTGGCCTTCGTATATATTGGTGGAAAAGTGACAAGACTGTCCCAGGAATGCCCAAGTAGTTCAACAAAATCCTGGTCATCACTCTTCAGTATCATCAAATGTAGCTTTTTTATTTCCAAAAGGAAAGAGCCTTTCATGAACCTAACTTGACCATGCTTAAAGCAGCTGGTTGCAAGTTGCAGAGGTATTTCTGAAACAATATTGTATAAAGCTTGACTGTTACCACTACACTATGAGACAAGACTTCCTTTAGGAATTAAAGGACTGTGTCAATGTGTCAGGTTTTCTATATTCTTTTCAAAAAGAAATGAGAATCTGCAATGATTTTTTTCTGGAGACGGAGTAATACCAGCTTTCCACTGGGCTTCCCAGCAGGAGCTGGGAATTTACACAGACCTTTTCCCTGTCCCTTTCTGCCCCCTTAAATGTTCTCCCTGCTCCTTCCCCAGAGGAGACTCATAAGGTCAGGAAACATTTATATTGGAAATACTATTCATTCAGCTTGTAATGCTGGCTGTTGATATTCCCCCACTTTGTAAAAGCACAAAGAGGCACTTACAGAGTCAGGTGCAATTTATTTACACTGGCCTCATGCCATCTGCATGTTTCTGCAGAGAGGAGTCAAGGCAAAGTCCATTTGAACTTTGCTGCTCACAAGGGATCCAGAGAGCAGAGGCCAACCTTTTCATTCCCCAAGAATTCCCATTCCAAGGCAGAAATGATCCATCTGCCATAACATGTAGTCATTTTCTCCATTTCTTCACCTTGCATCAGGTTACATCTTGACTGCTATACTCTGAAGAAGTTCTAAGAGTGGGAGAGCGTGAAGACAATGGGTTGTTGAAGCCTATTATCTGCAACTGTTATGCACATGATCAATCACCCTGCTGTCCTCTGCTTCCCTGCTAACTGTGCCACCAACAGCTGCACCAGTACACAAGGATCTGCATCAGTGGCTGGGAAGGGCAGCCCAGCGGCTTGAGCACAGCCACTCATAACAGCTGCTCAGGACAGTCAATTTTATCTTTCCTCTACAGCTGGGGGGGTTATCACTTTCTGCTTCAGCTAAAACCACATTGACTGGCAGAGGACATACCTGTGATAGGTTATCTAAGGCAGAGAAAGACCCTGAATTTCAAAACACTCAATACAGGTTTTCTGGTATCAGTGGTTTTGGTTTGTTTTTTTTTTTTAGTTTAGAAGAATACGTTTTAAAAAAATGTGAAATAGACCACACATTTACATTAAAGCAAAGTAAAGGCAGAAGAAAAAGAGGATATAAACCAACAATGAGTACGCTTCGGAAAGTAAAAACCTTTAAACGTCCCAATCAGGCAAGGGAGTGTATACAAAGCCTTTAAACAGCATCAACTCACAAGGAAGGTGGGAAAGAAAAAACATTTTAAGACAGTGCTGAATGAATTAATGCAGGAGAATACCTGGCACAATTGACTGCAGCAACGCTAGACTACACTTGGTGACTCATGAAGCCTCTTTGAACCTTTTGCCACAAGACACGGACATGTTTAAAGCCCCTTCCTCCCTGCATTCTGCCTTGCTCCACTTTGTTAGGGCCACAAGAGGAAATACCAGTGACTCTATAATTAATCTGTTTCTTTTAGGGAGTTCCAGCATGCTAGTACCTTGGGAAGAGAAAAAATAGATATATGAGAATACACATTCTCCTCTAAACCATCCATCCCTGGGTCTTCAAATTCTATGTCTTTCTTGCCCCCTGCAGCACATAAGGCCACTCCAGACAGGAACTGACCTGTCATTTTAGTAGAGATTTACAAAGGCTTTTTCTGGCTTCTCTGGTAACTGAATTGTTTTACAAGTGACTACACACAAGCCCGAGAGACAGAATGGATCCAAGAGGCGTTTCCCATGCCTGCAGGCAGGTGCCACCTCTTCACTATGCCTGACACACTTGGCATTGGTGTGGAGGGGAGGTGTCCAAAGCCTGGAATCACTGAATGGGCTGTGGAAACAGCTGGATTCAAGCTCTCCCACCCTGGGTGTCCCCCAGCAGCTTCTCTTCCTCAAGCAGAGGGAGGTGGGCAGGCAGGAAGCCAGTGTGTGCTTCCTGCCCTGCCATCACCTGCTCCCAAACCTCACTGTTCCTTTTCTGCTGATGAGAACAGCAAGGCAACCACACGCAGAATGGACCTCTTAGAAAAACCAGTCAGCTCAGAGCCAGGAGAGCTTACTGTCAAGACACTTAATAAGTACAGGAGGAGAAGTGATTTTTAAAAAATGAGTATTTTGGTTTTCTTCTCAGCTCCTCTTTCCTTGAAGGTGAAAGAGATGCCAGAAACTACAAGTAGGCCTGAAAGGGAAAGTGCAACTGCAAAGATAATCTCCTTAAGAAGCAGATATAGATGCCTGAGACAACTAAGAATTACACATTATATCTGGTTGTTAAGTTAAAAAAAGAAAAAAACACCAACAAAATTTTAACATTTTCCTCAAAGTTGTACACACATCAGGCCTGTCTGCACTTGGGAGCAGAAGATTCAGAAAATACTGTATCCTTGATTTAATGGTGCTGACAGATCTGGCTACTGTCTCACATTAAACCACCCACCATAATGGATTTGTGAATCTTACCAGAAATAAAACATAAACATTCCAAGCGCAAAATTAAACACAAACTTCATCTATACCTAAGTGAACTTTCTGTTTTACAGAATTACACTGTGATGCTAAACTTGATTCAAAATGGAGGAGGAAGTGTAAAACACCATTATAAGAGTCTCCATGTATGTTATGCACAGATATATCAAAAAAGCCTTCACTTATGAAAGTATAACATGGAGATGAAAATTCTCATCTCCCCACCATTCAGGAAAATTGTAATTCAAAGAAACATTAACTACAAATCTTAGCGTATATCCCTCAGAAATAACAGTGCAGGCGTTTTTTAAACAAACATAACTAAGAAAAAAGTGGAGGTATTCATGCAAATTACACGTGTATCTGAGCACACAAATTCATCAAAAAATAAGAGAGACAATGAAGCTGCAGTTGTAAAGTACAGCTTATTTCAGTAGCCCTTTCTAGCAGGTCACAGATACCATGATGACACCAAGAAGTGATTGCTGAGTAAACGGAGGTGACAAAGTGATTTATTAATAGAATATAAGCTGGACTCTCTCCCAGTCTTCACAGACTGAGCAGGCTTATCAGAATAAACCCCAGTATTATGTCAGGTGAAGACCTTAAATCACGAGAATGTAAAAAGGCAGACAGACGATGGAACAAGAAGGAGGACAGGACAGAAATTAGGTTTTCACCTCTGGAATCCAAAGAGCACAGCTCACATGTGCCCACTTGGTCCCTGTCCTTGTAGCTTTCATGGCACCTCCTCTTTTGGGACAGAGGAGGCACTGAGGATGTATTCCCAGGACGCACGTGCGACACAGCCAGCTCCCTTCGGGTACTTTTAAGATTCCATAGCAAGCCTTGGAGAAAAACAGATATTGGAATCATTGTGCTGAAATGATTTCACACACAAGCATTCATATTCACACAGAGCAAAGCCTGCAAAAAGTAAACACACAATCTGGCTTTCACTTGATCTTTCTGTGATTTCTTTACCTTAAAATGAACCAAGTGATCCAAAAGAGAAATAGCCTCAAAAGCAATTGTTTTTGCACCTGTTTATAAAACATATCCATTGTGACTGCACAACAGCACTGTTGTTACGAACCTTCACCTTTGCTTTTAGCGACTTTTAAATTTCTGAAGTAAACAACATAGACATTTCTTTAAATTAGCTTCTGTATCTAATACTTTCTAAAAATCACAATCTCCTACTGCTAAAAACTTAACACTCTAATATAATTCCATTTAGATGTGAAGGGATATGAGCTGTTTGACTGAAAACCATTTCCTGCAATGTTTGTGGTTACAGTTTTGTGTACTTTTTTTCTTTAAATATTTATATAATATTGCTACAAAAATTAAAGCATATACTGAAATTTTAAGATGCTGGGCTTTATGCCTGTTTCCCAAGTACTGCACTTAACCACAGGGAAAATAAAAGATTTCTTAAGTTTTGCTAGGTTTGAGAATTAAAAGAAAAAAAAAAAGAAAATAAATAGTTTGATTTCCAATTCAAATTCCTTGTGGTTCTTAATGGAACCAGTGATGGATCCTGCTGTACATACACATCTCCCCTGCCCTCCATGAAGCTGAGCGTATCTGAAATCACTGGCTGCCACCAAGGTCCAATTGCAGTCCACCACTCCAAATAAAAGTTTTAATAAAAGGGTGGATATCACTGGAAATCTCATAATTTCTAACACTATCTCTAGTAATGACAGCATTAAAAGACTCAAAGGAACGGGATCATTATTTGTAACCATTCTTTCAGAATAAGTCTAGTATAAAATTCCCATACTTGCCTTCCCAGTCTTCTAATTATAAGATCTCAGTATTTAATATTAAACAATATCATAAAACTCTGCACATTTTTCTCAGGCTTGTAGGGAGGGGGACTTTCCTGAATTAAATGCAGCAAGACTGTCCAATCTAAATGTTTTCCTGATGTGACAACTCCTGTAAAAGCTCAACAGGGGGAGCTGCAATCTAAATTTTACAAGTGTTCCTTTCCTCCTCTGTGGCACATTCCCACCAGAATTCTTTCTGTTACTAGAGCAGAAGTGGCATTACATCTAAGATCATAGGATGTTGGAAATGGACTGAAACTATTTTCTAATTTAAACTGATAAGCAAAGGATGCCTAGACTACTAAAACTAATTTCACAATGTGCTTGAGCCAGCACAACAGGGTACCATGAAGGAGGAATTTTCTCACAGTCCTCCTCCCCTCCACCTCCAAACTGTGTGATGACAAACAGACCTGAGGCTACTTGTTGAACCAAAGCTGATCCAGATTAAAAACGAAACAAGTTGTTGTTATAGCTAGGATTAGCTCTAGCCCAGACACGCTCTCCAGTTTGTTTCAGGCAGATCCAGCACAGGGAAGAGTGAGGGGCAAGGAGGCAGCAGACCATCAACTCAAGCTCAGCTGTCAGCAGACAACCATGAGCCTTTGACTGCACATCAACAGGCACAAGCAAGGACTGAAGCAGGCAGCCCAGATGCCAGCCATATTCCTGTCACTGGCCACCTTAATGCCAACTCAGGCTCCCATGGCTGCTTCACACAGCGACTCAGATCAGGAAAGCAGCCAGGCTGGAAGCCAGCCCACTCTGAGCAGGGACGTGACAGGTCCTTTTTCAGCCAAATATGTTTTCCAAATATTACTTGCAGTCAGTACAAAAATACATTTAAAAAAAAGAACCTTCTTGGTCTCTTTTCAATTTATAGCAAAACTCCCTTCCAGAATAGCCTGTACATACACCACAGGATTCATATCCCTTGTCTGATTACAAGGATACCTCTACCTGACTGTGCTGAGCTCAGGCAGTGTAAAGTCTTGGCTACACCTGAAACACTATAAACATGAGCACCAATCAGACTGAGGCCATGGTTTTGCAGGTGCTGCTGCCTTCTGAAAAAGATCACTCTGTTAAAGTGCCTACATGCGGTTTCAGATGGCTAAATTTGGCTAATTAACTAGCCAGCAAAGGAAAAAAAAACCAGCTCTGAAACAAATGATCTTTAGGTTTCTCACGAATAGGCAAGCCAGTATTTCCTGCCCTGTTTATCTTCAAAAGCAGGTTTAGTAACAGGAGCAAAAATTGTTTACAGTCACAAAGGAAATACTTGCACATCCCAAAATCACACTTTGCATTCCTGTTAGACTTTAGCTGTCCACTTATTAACTATGCTAGGCCACTTAATCTACTGTAATTGTTAGAGTCAAAAAATTCACCTCAGTATCGCACCACTCCTCATACGTAGAAAACGACAAAGTCCTCCACTTAACATTTAATACCTGTTCAAAACCCACGCTTGCCTGGGTAAACTTAGACCATAGGACAGTGTAAACATTTCTGCAGGCACTAACCTGATGGACACAAATATTACACTTGTCACAAAACACCATGTCATTCCCATCTTCACTGTCCGGGGACCGGCACACATCGCAGATGACGTCCTCATCATATTCGATACCCAACCCCTCTTCAGTCTCGATGGCATGATTCATGTTCTCATGACAGTGCCGCTCCAGCACTTCAATTGTCTTTTCCATTGTGTTTTCATCCAGGAGCCCACATCCTACAACACAGAAAGGGAAGGGCAATTAGAGGACAGTCAGATGCTTCTGACTGAGTCAGAGAAGCAGGAAGAAAAAATAGACAACTTCTAGCAACTAATGCAGTAGACACAGCATCTAAAAATAAAATAAAAAGAGACAAGACTTTTCACTCACAGACTAATTATAACATTGTTTTATAAATACAAGTAGGACTACTACTTGAGTAGAAGTTTAAGTTTTACATAAACCACAAGGTTGCACCTTGAAGAAAATACTAACAGCGTAAAAGACAGCAGTTGCTGTAACTGCTAGCTGCTCCCATACAACCCTTCCTGCACCTGCACCTCCATCATTTTACACAACACTAAAGAAATCTAAAAATCACACACTGCATTCTTCTGAAGACTAATGCCCCAGGAAATAAAACTTATCAAGAATACTTCTTATCTTATAATGATACAGAAGTTGCATCACCCAGTACCTCTAAGTCCATTGTGATGGAGTGATCAAAGCATGATGATTATGAAAAGTGCTTTTTATTTTTCTGATTTTTTAAAAAAAATAAAACAGCAGATAAATATACTATTGCAATCCATACCATCTGTTCACTCAAACACTACACATGCTATATATACTCACCACTAATCAAACTCAGCATAAGCAGGACCACTTAAAAAGTATTTGCTATGAGACTGGCCCTCAGCTTGCAGCTTCAGGACATGCACTGTGTAAGAAACCCTATGATGTTCACAGCTCTAAGACATCTCCAAACTGCATCTTATCAAAATCCTTGGCCAAAATGATCCTGATGTTCACAGCTTAGGATTTACTCAGGCCTTCAAATGCTGGGATGTTCATGTAATATTAATTGCAGAGGCTAATATTTTAACTAAGCCTACTAACTGTGATTCCTTGTTACAAACAATAAACAGAGAGAGTTAAAGTGTTCTCCCCCATGCCCTAATACTTTCTCACTCCCTGAATTAAAAGAATTACAGAATCAATCAGGTAGGAAGGGTCCTACAGAGGGCTTCAGCCTCTGCCCTGGCTCCAAGCAGAGTCAATAGCAAATCCAAAAGAGGCTGTTATTCAAGAGATATGTCTAGTCAGATCTTGAAAATCTCCATGGATGCCCCCTTGAAAAGCTAACAGCTTTTGCTAACAGCATTCCTGTACGCCTAGGAAGCTTGTCCTTGCTTCTACTTCTTATATACATCCTTGGGCACTGGAGCTCAGTCATGAACTCCCTACTTCACCAAACCAGTCTCTCAACACATCTACTCGTTCTCCTGAATGTGTAAGTGGAACTTTCTTGTGCTTGGAGGACAGTGTCCTTAAAGTCCTGCTAGCTCTCTTCAGTAATTTCACTCTTCAGAGCTGCCTCCCAGATCCCAGCCAATTACCTAAGTAGAAACGTGCTGTCCTGAAGTCCAGGACCAGAAAAACTATGTCCTCTCCTCACTCCCCTCTGGATCTCGGTCACCACTATTTATTTCATAGCTGTTACAAACAACGCTGCCACTGATGATCACTTCTCTGCAGGTCCTTCCTATTTTATAAAGAGCAAATCCAGGAGATGCCAACCTGTCCTCCTTAAAGGACCTGCAATCACCCTTGGAAGAATACTAGCCACACAGGCTATTCCACCACAATTCTGTTATTCCAGTGATAATTCCAATATTGTTTTCCATAGCTCACTCCTGCTCATAGACCTCCACACCCACAATTTGCATGGAAAAAGAAAGTTTACTTAGCTGATTTTAAATGGGCTAACATGTGTGAAACTTAATTACTCTGTTGAGAACCCAGCATGCAAGCTCCTCAGAACTCTGAATTTGTAGATATGTTCCAAGTTTAAGAAATGGAAACATCTGCTTTCCCTACATAAAATCCCTAACTTCTGAAGTCCTAAAATTAATTCCACCTGATGTGGGCTTTTCTCTCCTGCCACAGTCTGCAGAAGTTGCAGATGATTTTGGTTGTGAAGAAATTTTTAGTCGCAACATGTAAAATATAAAACATTAACAGATCAAGAAAGTAATTACTTTTTTAGCTCCTGTTTATCTTAGCACTTCCATTCAATTCTCATTCATCAATCTTTAAGAGACCTTACACAGCAGACTACAACTCAAACAGCAGAAATTAAGTGCAGCTTTTAAAATGAGAACATGTTGTGGAATTACCCATTTCTGTAAGCTCTTCATTTAGCTCCTGGAGCCAAAAGATGTCCATATCATCCAAGTCATAGCGACACACAGATTCTGCTAGTTCCAAAATGTTGATGTAACCTGGTTCTGTGGGTTCTTGGCTGGAACAGTGGATGTATTTCCTGGGTCGGGTATACAGTACTTCTTTTACTTTTTCTGCTACAACCCTGTGAGCGAAAAAAAAAAAAAAGAAATACTTACAGCTTTCTAAGACCCATCCTTGAAAGACATAAAATATTTGCTGTAAGTGCAAAGAAATCTGATGTTTCACATATTTTAAACTAGCCAGTAGGTGTAGTCAGGCTAGGGAGATAGGATTCTGTAAATGTCATTTTTTCACCCAAAATGTTCCAAGGTTTACTACATATAGAGAGTCCTTTTTAAAATGTAAGCCTGTGCATACGGTTTTCAATTTAACAAATGCTACTAGTATGACAAAGCAACTATTTCTGAAACTCACAGAAAATATTATGCACAAAACCAATACAATCTTTGTCCTATATTCTTCCTAAATTATGTAAGGTAATCTTGCCAACTGATCTCTTGAAAATACCAGCTTTTTCACGAAAGTTTAATTTATTCTGCTGCAGTGTCTGTGTGTGTTTGGGAAAAATCCTTGCTCTCCATTTGGGATACACAGTCTACCCTTATTTTGTAAATGACACCTTATCCACATTACAAATACATTATTTTTGTTATGCAAGAAACATTCTGATGCCAAGCAAAAATTTACAGGGGAAAAGTCATCCAAGAAGCAAGGGAAAGAAATATTTGTGTTCTCAACCTTTCAAGTATTTTAAGAGAAAAAACTCAGTGTTTGATTAGTTTGATTTTGGAATGGAAAGAACAATCTTAATTAGATAAAGTTCAATCTTTCTCTGAATTCAATGCAAAAAGCCCTACATGTGGAAGGAGGCCAGAGAGGTACAGAATGGAATAGTGCCATGCATGAGCAGCTCTACATACTTTCTGGAGCTGACCCTCCAAAGGACAAGAAAAAGATAAAAACTGTGGAAAATAAGGCAGCAAAAAAGGAGGAGGCAGCTGTCAAGCTGTATCCCGCTTAATTCTTACTGGACAATGTGGATTATCAGTGTTAGCACCAACAATGTCCTTTTGCCAATCTTCATCCCCCTTCACCCTGCTCATTTTTTCCTCTAACTCCCTTGTGAGCTTTTCTTTTCTCCGGTCCAGCCAAATCTATAGCAGCTTTTTCCTCTAATATAATACTGCTGGTATGAGATGCAATATATTTATTTTTCATAACTTGGTACTGACAATAGCCTCAGTGGAAATTAAATTATGCTGGCTCAGCGCTTTCACTGGACAATTCATTTATCATCATCTTGAAGACCACACTGGCAATAACCTTTCTATGTTGAAACACACTTGGTTTCCACCAGGAAGGGTTGCTGGACTACACTGCTATGTTTCCCTAGTCTAAACACAGTGTGAGAGAACAGAGGATTCTTTATTTATCTCCAGAATCCGAGATCGCTGAACTTCTATAACGTTAAGCAGCCAGCTGTGGTGAGAGAAGGTAGAAAGGGTTAAAACACGGCAAATAACCAAAATTAGGTTACATAAACAAATGAGTAATTTTACCAGGTATCAGTGATTACTGCATGCCTAGTGCTCTATATCATCATGCTGTGTAGGGAAACCTTTCAAGCAATATGCACAAGATATGGGTTTATTTTTAATTTATTCAACTCCCTATACTCAAATAAAAAACAGCTTTTAATTCATAGCAGCATGTGACTGAGGAAAAAAAATCTTTTTACACTCACAAAGTAGATACTGTAACTGTGTGCAGACAGAATGAGATCTGGACTGAAATGTTTTCCAAATTGGCACTTGTGTGGTTTAAGAACATGTCTGAAGGCTGCTACACTGAAGATTTAAACATACCAAGAGAGAAAAGCTGACTGCACTTAGACAACATGGTTTTGAGAGATCATCTTCTCTGAGTTGACATTTTGTGCACATGATCCACGTCTGATCACCAGTACCTGAGAGAAGGCTGTGGAATAGTTTCTGGACTGGCTGGAACCTGAACTCCTTTCTCCCATTCTTGTTTCCACGTGTCTGCAAAGACGTAATATTCATCAGGGTTGACATGGTGAGAATCTGGTAGTTTCATGGCACTAATGAGATCCTTGCGGAACACCTGCAGGAAACACAGAGTGAAAACACGGATTTGAGAAAGAGCATTGCGCTAAAGAACGTGGCAGGTATTTTTCTTAATCTACACTGAATCAATGCATGTACATTGATAGTTTTTTTAAAGAGTACCAACACAAACAAGTCAATTTGAAACTACCTAGATTACTGATTTTTAGTGTAGTAGGTACAGTATGGCAAGAAGTTTACACTAATTCAAAACCATGCCGCTGCCCGAAGGCTAATCAGAAGGAAGAAGGTTTTTACAGGTAACCAGAGAGAGGAGGAAGGAGGCCTGCATCTGATTCAAGACTCCTCACCATATTTTCAATCAACTTATTGCCAGTCTGTAGGCTTTACCCTAACTTAGATACAAGGTAATATCCTTTTCTTTCACTCAGTTCAGTACTTTAATCTGTCATATTCATCATGGGCTACAAACAGTTGCCATGGCAAAACTGATGGATAGGCCCTTGCTCATTTATTAAAACCACTTGAAGTTTTATTGGTCGGGCTCTCTGAGATCGAAGACGAACAGCTGCCTTTGCTGGAACACAAGACCTGTGTTGCTCTGTGCCTAAACAGTGATGGGACAAAATCCAGCCTCAGCATCTTTCAGGAAACCTATACACTGAAACACCACCCTCATACAAAGCAAACCATCAGAGACAAATCTCCAGCCATAACACTTGGCTCATGGGAGTTAAATTTTTACAAGCATGTAAACATGATTATCAGTCATCTCCAAGCTTACTTAATATCAGTATCTGTCAACTACAGGTGTGTACAATTTAAACGGTGTATGTATCCTCTGTGGGTTTCTTCCTCTACTGCTACACTGCACCAGCGTAATGTTCAGTAAAGCAAAACAGTGACTGTGACTTGGTTTTAGGGAGACATTGCAACTAATTAACTGTATTATTGTAATGAGAAATCAAACCCTCAAAGGGCAATAAAATGAAATGGAAAATATCCCTGCAATAAGTTGTGACAAGTTTTAATCTCTTCTTACTAATTCTGTTTTATAACCAGAAGAGTAATAAACTATCTCAGAGCCCAATATCTTCATGTAGCCTTTTCAGTTTGACAGTACCAGACTGGTTATGTCTACTGCAAAAATTCTCAGCTGTTCTTGGAAATCATCAAGTAAACATTATTTTAAAAGGCTCTGTGCTAAAACAGGTATTGAAATAGCTGCTGGTGACCTGGAACATCAGCATTACTTCATTATGTTCCACAACTGCATCTCATATGGGCGGCCAGGAGACCAAGCTGACCAAGGGAACTCACACCCACAGACTCAAGGCTCTTGTATTTGCTATTAATGTGTTATCTGCCTCGCTTCAGAACAGACTGTTCACTGCTGCCTTCTGCAAAAAACTCCTCAGATACCTAACAGGCCTGTATTAAAATCTGAATGTCAAGAGTGAAAGCATTGAGACTGCAAGCATTTATTTTCTTTCAAGCACTATATGTACACACCAAAAATAAAATGTAAAATTATTTATGCCACTTAAAAGGCATTTTAGTTTTCTGTGTTACAGGTACAGAGCCAGGATTATGAGAAGCACTAACAGGGCACAATTCCAAACAACATCAGAAGGAAGAAGTCTGATACAGGAGAAGTGCAATGACTGGTTTAATTACCAGAAAATATATTTCTCAAATCTTATCTCAGGTAAGTGCTTTACAAACTACCTTTTAAGTCACTGACAGAATATAAAAGTGAAGCACTTCATATCAAACCCACTATTTCTTAAACACTAGATGAAAAAGGCTATTAAAGGCATCAGTATTCTAACTACATTGCTTAGCAGCAAATCTTCTGATCATCCATTATGTATGTGAACTGTATCTCTATTTTTAGAGCACAAACCCCCTGGAGCATGAACTTCTGGGTTTCTTTTGACTACTGTAAGTACTGACCACATCATCAGCATACCACAATATTAAGTTCTCTGCTTCAGATTTCTACAATTTACAGTACAGGTACCACTGAAGGTCAAAGATTTAACCAATAAAAGGTAACTGCTGAAACCTTAAGGGACTCCAAAACTCAGCTAAGACTTCCTAAGAATTGCCTATTCACACTTGTGATTAACAGTGCAATTGAGGATTTCCTGCAGACACTTGGAATGATTACAATCTTTAGCTCTCGTCATTCTTCATTTCTTCACACGTGGCAAAGCAGGGTCTTCCAACAGTAAAACACTCTCAGAGGGCAACGTATGAGAATACTCACAGTCTGTATTTCCTTTGCTGTGGAAGTAAACCAAAACACCCAGGGGATCCAAGGAGAGTTTTCTGACAAATCGAGTAAATTCTACTTCAGCGATCAGCCTCGCCATCTACACAAAGAGCAGCACACACGCCTTCAGGCTTTAGATAACCAGCTTCTCCTCGTGGCTGTTTCCTTTTCAACATTTATTTGAAAAACAATGCTGCTCCTTTACTAACTGTGTCCACAGAACAACAGCTAGTCTGCTCCACAGCACACACTCTCCCCTCTTGGCAAGCATGAGCTCCACTTCCAGTTAGCCCACGAAGTGCAGTGGCCATCTTTCACTCACCCCAAAGTAGTCCTACTTCTTACCTTATATAAAGCACAACCCCTCAACTTTATTTTAACATGGCCTGTAATATCATACATATTAAATATGTATGATATATTACATGAAAATACATGAATAACGAGCATGCCAAAGCTAGGCTAATAAGGTATTCCCATCCAGAAACATCACTTCTCACAACCAGACTCAGCTGGTGCCAAGTGTCAAGTGTCTTTAGCGCACGACAGAGAAAGGCCTTGCAGAGCTGAGCTATAACCGAGTGCAGCTCCCAGAGCCAGCTGCGCACATACAGAAGCGGGGAAACTCCCCACCACTCGGAGCATTCCACAGTAGTTACTGTGTGACAGTGGGATTTTTTAAAAATAATTTTAGCAAGAGAGAGCATGGAAATACAAATGAGTTTTAGCCTTACCATGTAAAACTGTTTGGTCTGAACTTACAATTTCATTTTACTGCCAGGAATTTTTAGCTTCAACCAAAACCAGTGCAGCACTTTGACTGAATGACATCAATGAAATGTGTCTGCTTATGTCATCATTGTCTCATACTCTAATCTTTACTATTTCACTGAGAACTTCTATATATATTTCATGCTTTAGAACTGGGGCTTAAATCTAGAACAGAAGACCTTGTTCTTTAGCCATGTTGTGGTTTTAAGCCCAGCTGGAAATTAAACACTACTCAGCTGCTTGCTCAACCCCTCCCCTGTCTTACCCTCAAACCTGGTGGAATGGAGAGGAGAATCGAAGTAAAACTTGTATGCTGTGATACGAACAGTTTAATAATTGAAAATAAAGTAAAATGCAATCATAACAGTAAATAACAGTAACAATAATGATTATAAAACGGAAAAAATCCAAACAAGCGATGCACAATGCAGTTGCTCACCACGCACTGACCAATGCCAGACCCCACTTCCCAAATCCAGACCAGCTCCCCTTCCAGGTAACTCGCCCAGTTTCTATACCAATTCCGTGGTGTGGAATATCCCTTTGGTCAGTTTGGGTCACCTCTCCCAGTTATGCTCCCTCCCAGTCTTTTTGGTTTTGTGGTTTGTTTTTTTTTTTGTTGCATACCTCCTCCCTGACAGAGCATGAGACGTGTAAAAAAAAAACCAATCCCTTGACTTAGGATAAACACAAATTACCAAATAACCAAAGCATCAGTGTTTTATCAACACCATATTAATTCCAAATCCAAAACACAGCACTGCAACAGCTATTGAGAAGAAATTAGCTCTACCCTAGCAGAAACGAGGACAGGTCAATATTAGTGTTTTGCTCTGCAGTAAAAGTCTGCCTGGGTTTGCTGAGGAAATGAGAACCTCGTAGTTAGCTCTGCAGACACACTGCCATCTATAAAGCCTTTAAAAGCTAAATTCTACAAAAATTCTTGAGAAATACGGATACTCTGCTCCTCCAAAGCACTAACACACCAAGAAACAATGATATCAAAGATATGGTTCATACGTTTTATTTGTTTTTCAGACTTTTGAGTCCTATTTGGAACTTATGTTAGAAGAGTATGTCTGAGGAAAATTAACTTCTTAGAATTTATTTTATTTATTTTCACCAAAAGCCATCTATGATTTGAACCCAAACTCCTTCTGGAAGCAGTCCATGGAAACGCAATATATAATCTTCCTCACAGGACCCTGCTGTGCTTACTCTGAATAAATCAAGGCTCTGAAACAAAGAATATGATTTCGCATGAAGTATCCTTATCCATTAAAGACATCAGGGAGAATACAAGTAATGCTATAGAGAATTACAGTAAAATACTAGCATTGAAAACAGAATAACAATATGATTGTGACAATATGACAGTATGATGACCTTCTACAAACCCCATCTTTGACGAACAATTCAAACATCAGATCTGCACAGACTGTCAGGCACCTTCTGTTTATGACCACTCCAAACTTAAAACCACATTAAGAAAAGAAAAAAAATGGGTGAAATACCTTTTCCAATACCCCCTCACAAGCTACTGCCGAAGCTGACTGATGCTACTACTCAATCACCATGTCTTGCCCAAATGTATGTGTGAGGAAAAATAAATGGATTGTGTCATCTCTTAAAAATGAAAAGAAAACTGATACTACTTCTTGTGACACTCTCTGCGCTTCCAGGTACTTTGATCAACCACTTACAAACTCCCAACATGGGTAAGTCACCTGTCACAGGCATCTAGACCAGAACTGGGAACCACATCTCCAAGGCTTAAGTAAATTTTGGGTGAACTGCTCTTGCTACAATCAAAGCCCACTTCATGCTGGATTGCATGTAATTGCTTCAGTCCTAAGGCTTCCCCTGCACCCAGCAGAACTCAGCAACAGGCTTTTCCGTTCACGCCCATCACTTTAGGCAGTCAGAGGACCCACTGCTCAGAAACACACAGCTATGATTTTTTAAAAAGTGGGAGGGAACTACTATGTCCTGTCTTCCCTGCAAAAGTGTATTACATCTTTTACAGCAAACAGCATGGAATGAGGGCCAGCATCCTCTCTAAGCAGAGAACAGCTAGCATTTTCCTGGATTTTTGGTGTCCTTCCCAACCTATCTCAAAGGCCAAGTTTGAAATTCCATTGTCAAACACTTGAGTTTCTGTAAAGTGTAAATTACACAAGAGTTTTTCCATCACGTTGAGGGTCAAATCATCTTTATTTACTCTCCTTTGAAAGGATCTATAACTTTTATTCCCATAAGCACCCCCAAGCACTAGGGCTTATTCTATTGTAGCTCTTAAGTACAGGCCCTCAGCAAACATACTTACAAAGCAGCAGGTTTACACCTAAAATTGCCTCATAAATAATAAAACAAAATTTAAATTCTAATATTACCTATTACAAGTGTAATACAGCCACACAGTATCTCAGCATAGTTTATCTTTGTATGGATGTTTGACAGTATGTGCAAAAGACTGCCCATTTACAGGGGATGAAGCTCCAAGAACAGAATTTGGTGAGCTCATCCTGGAAAGGTAGAATTCTTCTTGTTAATATATTGCAGCCTGGGCATGAAGTTTCTGAACTAAGCTACCTTACAGGGAAGTGCAGAAACTTAAGGCAGGTTTGCTTTGGGTTTTGGTTGGTTGAGGAATTTTTGGCAGCAAAGTAAATAAAAGGCAACATAAATTTCAAATGGAAATGAAACTACAGTTCCAGGCCCATATACCAACTGGACTGAAAAAATGTTAAAAATGCTGTGACAGACAGGAATATGTGTATAATTTAATCTGTAGTTCTCAAACATCCACACAATTTGGACAAGCAAGGCCGTAAATACTAACGTTAAAACCCCTACACCCTAAAACTATTTTAACAAATTATCCAGGACTCAAGCAAATGAAATATTGTACTTTTCTTTTAAGTAGCCATGAGTCTTTCTAGCCTCCTTTTACAAGCATGTATAGGAAAAGCCAGGAAACTGGATACTAAATCAACTCTGCCTATCATCATGTCTCTGACAGTATCTCATGAGCCAGAAGAATGTGCAAGAACATGTCAAGTTTCCTTCTGGTTGCTAATCAGACATAAGCTTTGGATTTTGGGATTAATCCTAACAATCAATTTTTAAAGTGGTATTAATTTATACAGATATTTTTAAAAAATCTGTACTTGCTATCATCTGTCCAATTCCTTTTTTAATCTTGTTTAATTCTCAGTCTCAACAACTTCCTGTAGCAAATGAGCTTCACAGACTAATTTCATGAAAAGGATATCCTTTTAATTCTTACAGATTTCCTAACTTTTGGCCTCATTTTTCAATGCTCACGGCTGCCTTTCCTCTCCAGTTCTTCCAACACAAGGACAGGCAGGACTGAAGCATTCTAGCTCTGCTGTTTCCAAACCATTCATACTTTACTGTTATGCCTGATCATTCACACTTTAAAGGTAAAATAGCTCAGCCTTTTCACAAGCAAGCTCTTCCACACCTTTCGGCATTTGGGTCACCTCTTCCTAAAGAGTTCAAATAGCCCGAGACAGTATCTCAAAGGAAAAAAGATCATAAAACTAACTGATGAGTTTGCACCTCCAACCGTACTTTTTTTTTTTTAATCAATTACCCCAAGCAGGCTAAAAAGTAGCTCATGGATAATGCGTGTTTGCCAGAGGTCTTGAGAAGCCTGTACACATGTCCCAGTTAATTCAGAATTTTCTAAGGTAAGCATGCACATGAAAGTGACAGTCTCTTATTACACATGGTACATGCAAAGCAATATGGTTTAATCACGCAGCCCATTCATTCATAAAACAAAATCAAGCACTTTCAAACTGCAAGAAGAGTCCATTTTGTGCCAAGTCTGGTCTTACAGGGTGCTTCTCAGGATCAAGACCTACGATTTATGTGGCACTTAAATGCCACTGAACAGAGTTTCACATACCCAAGTAATGAATGCAGACCATTTACTTTTGGAAGACAAGCTGCATTTCACATGATAATACAGCTGTCACAATCAGCAATGAGGGATTAGAAACTACTCTTGCTGGGAGATTCAAAACCCTATTTGCAAAGAGAAGTAAAATACTGCCATGTTATATGGGAAGGGTTTAAAAAAACTCACAACGCTCACTTAACTTATTTGCAATTTCAAAAGGGAGACAGGATTGAAAAAAAACATACATAAACCTGAGTGTCATAAAGATCTCTCAGGCTCTTTTGTGACCCCACTAGCATATGGGAAAAGAAATGGTCAGTCATTCAGGACGGTCCAGCTAATGGGTTTTCCCTGCAAAAATGATTCCCACTACTCTGCTATCATTTTCTGCTGCAGCTTTCACGGAGACAGGAAACTGCCAAGTACAGGCTTCATGCTGAGCCAGACATCCAAATGCCTCCTACCCGGCTGCTCCCACACAGCCTACTGCTGAGGCCTGCGAGTCCCGCCTATCTACGTTTAAATCCACTGAGGGGCAACACCACAAATGGTACGTGGCCAACATCATCATAAAAGTCTCCAAACCAGCTATGACTCTGTATTATTGGTGTGCCTCTAGCCTCAACACAGCTAATTTATTCAAAGTAAATGCTAAAGCTAATTGGATAACAGAATTTTTAAGTTGCCATTTCAGTAGTTTGTGATAGATTGTAATCCAGAAAGGGAGCGGCAAGAAAGAGACACAGCCTTGCTTTTGACATTACATACAGAAGCACCACGGTCTGAAGAAGCATCATTACAGGCTTCCCTTGTTCTCACCTTCCTCTCCAAGAGGAGACTGGAGTAAGTTGAAACCAGGTCCAACCCAGTAACATCCCTTCTGGATTGATACAGGCTCTGGAGATGGGCCTTGACATTTGCACTGTAACATGACACCTCTTGGCCTGGCAGCAACACCAGATGACCTCACTCCACTGAGGCCACTCCCAAATCCACCCGAATTTTAAAGCATCTGGAAGGCAATTCAAGGCAAAGCAGTCCTCAGATGCAGCCACTCATCACTTCTTACAGGCAACCTCAGAGGACACCGGCATATTTAGGTAAGTCCTGAACTGGGACATACACTCACTACTTGCTTGTTGGAGTACCAAACCCAAGCTTTTTTTTTTGCAGAGAGCCCAGGTACTCAGGTTGGGCTGGTGATGGTAGAGGAAGGGGGAGAAAGCCTACATATTCACACGCAATTCATTTGAAAAAGCAAGGCTTACTGGCATGAAAGAAAAATCACTGTATGAAGACCATGAACGAAAATATTCCCAAACAGCTATTTATAGCTTTGACCTTCTAGATTTTCTGCATCACTAACTCAAGAAACAGCCTGCTGCCTGGCAAGTAGAGGTGAATGAAAGGAGAGCAATGCCAACTTGTTACAGACAGGCCTTGCTAAAGAGATGCTGTCAGCCTGAAAATTTAAATTTCTATCTAATAGATGTTAGACAGCTATTACTACAAAAAGCTTGTGAGATTACAACATGATTTTTGGAAGGGTGCGTAGTGGGGGTCCCTTTTCAGTATTTGCTTTGCACCCTTGTCACCACTTGATGCATAAATAATCAATTTCAATGCTCTGCTGACAAAAGCATTTAATATAATACACTTACCAGCGCACGCTTTTCAAGGGGTTGGAGGGAGTGCTTGCTTTTAGCAGAAGAAAAGGAAAAACGTAAAGAATATTCCGAAGTCTTATGTACAAGAGGTACAGCTTACTACTGTCACCTTCCCTTCCATTCCCATTTCCAGGAGAACTTAATTTGTTTCAGGGATCTTTTAAATATTGTACTCAGGACACTCTTTCCAAAGAGGATATATTCTGAAGTTTGGGATTTCTTTCCTTTTTTCTTCTTCTTTTCCCCCCGCCCCAGGAGGGGAATCTTAAATCAAATATGACAAAGAGATTCCAGTATTACTAGAAGGATTACATTACGAAATAGACTTTTTAAATTTCAAGTGTATATTCCAGATGTCGTTCTTCAAAGTTTTCTATTTTCAAGCATTAAAGGAATCAAGATTTTGCCTTGTAACTGGTAGAAAGCAGCAAAGATGATCTCAAAAGGAGGAAGTGAAAACACTGCTCGTTTTAATTCCTAGAAGTTATGTAAACAGAACACTTATATGCTACGTAACTGGACCACATCTTCATAACTATTGTTTTAATGTACATATGCACATAGAGCAGCAAACTCAAAGAAGGCTGTAATAGGGCAATCCCTAAGGCGAAGGGATACAAGAAGGAAACTGGATAGCTGGGCAGAAAGAAGGGATTGGGAAGGGACTAGCACTGAGGTGTATGTGAAACAGCAACAAGCCTGGCAATGTATGTGCTTCAGCCCCCATTTGCACAGCTTGACTGGTAACAAAGCTACTGCCCAGGCACACATGAGCAACACTTACAAGACCTCAGTAGCCACAAGCTGTTTTAAGATTAAAATTCTTACAGAACCATAATCCTCATAACAACATTTTAAAGGCAAAAAGCTTAGTGGGCTTTTCTTAACCTTCTTGGTGGCTGCAAATAAAATACTATGTAGTTTGTTCTAGCCAATTTTACTTTTTGGAACTTTTTTAGCATTTTCTTTTAGAAATAAGTGAGTTTTCTTGAATTGACTTGCAGTAAGAATTAAGCTTCCAAAGAAATGACACATTCTGTATCATTCACCTTGTTCTTACCAAACCAAACCCATCCAGTTAGCAGCATTTAGAAAAGAAGCATGAAGTATGTTTGCTGAATAGCTTAAGCTATAGGAGCACAATCTATGTATTTCACACAACCTTGCACAGCAGTAACCACTCAGGTAAAAAACTGCTGGTGTAGTACACAAAGTAACTTCTGGGACATAACTTTAAATTCTATAGAAATAAAGTGGGTTTTGTCAGTCTTTTTTCAGCAGTGATATTAAAATTCTGAAGGACTCATTCAGAGGCAATGTGATAACAAGCAAGGGGAATTAGCAACAAGAAGTATTCCTCTTATTTGCAGTTAGTATCTGATTTCAGCCCTTAAGAAAGCAAGCATAAAATCTGGAGAAGGCAGCCAACAAATATTCCACTAAGAGGGGCTACCAATCAAATGGTTGGCAGGATGGCTTTGGGTACTGGATTATGCATGAATGTCAGTTTATTAAATGGGTCAATACCGGTCCAGTGACAGTGGTGATAGGTGTGGAAGTTCTAACAGGTGGAGACAGCAGAGCAAAAAAAAAAAAAGCTTTGCTGACAGTAAAAAGCCAAGAGTAACAAAGTAGCAGAGCAAACACTGCATATACATATCCTACCCACTTAAGTGTCCCACTGTTTCATCCTAAAGCAGAAAGGCAGTATCCTTCCCAAACACATACATGAACCGCTTTTCTGTGCTATACCCTCCAATCGCAAGACCACACCAGCTTTTGCCAATTTCAAAATGATATTAAAATTTCAGGGAAAGAACAGACTACACGTTACTGTCTGCAAATGCCGTAAATCATTTTGGTACATCAAACACCAGAGTTCCTGTAACACTCACAGTGAGGAAAATGCAGGTTCACGGAGAATTTGACAGGTGGCAAAAGGACTCACCAGCACTAGATTCATAGCTCACTACTTCAAGGCTTAGAAACATGAAAACTACATGACAGAAAACTACCAGCGACCAACCCAGTTCTTACCTCAGCAGGCTTCTTTTGTTCATTTGCTGGTGTTTTTGACTTGCTCCTGTATTTAGAACAAGAAGAAAAGGAAGTGGAAGGACCTGTTAAAAAAAAAAAAAGGATCATTATAGCTCAGTTCAATTCATTTCATTTTTCCAGTAAAACACAAGTTTCTCTAATCTCTTGAATTATAATTTTTGACAAGATGTGGGCAAAAAAAACCTGTTACGCAGTCTGTAGGCTTAATTTCAGCTCCTCCTGTTCCACTTGTTCTTTATAAAACCACACCAAGTTTATGGGTACATTCTGCTCTGCCCAATGCAAGTATGAGTAAACAGAAACCACCAGACAGACTGCTTTCTTTCATTTAGTTCCCTTCCAACAAAGTGGAAGGAAGCGTAAAACAAGAGTTTGAAAATGCTCAAAAAAAACCCCCCTGAAGAATAAAGCAATGATACTAAAATGTGCTGATTAGAGATGCAAAAAACCCTTAGTGTGATATCTTAGATGTTTCTGGCAAAATGTTATTTCAGCAGAGGATACATCAATGACCCGCAGTGAATATGACAACAAATCATTACTATGTACAGAGCTATTAGGTGGGCATAGGTTTATAAGAAACAAACAATACCCTGCCACACAGGGTTGTTCTGTTTTGGGTTTTTTGCAGATAAAATGGGAAGATATTCAGGAAGATGCCTGCCAAGGAACACCTAAAATGTAACTTCACTAAATTATTTAACAGACTGAAGTGGAGTAGATCAAGAACCAGTATGAGATAACGTAACAATCGATACACTGATTATAATTCTAACACATCAGTGCTCAAATAACTTGCCACCCCCAGCTAAAAAAGTTATCACAAAAGAACCCTGGGCAGTAAAATTTCTCCTGATTTACAATTTTTTTCTTGCCAACTATGAATGAGAGAGATAAACAATTGAAATTTTAAGTATACTCAAAACTCCCCTTATAAGATCCTTTGCCTTAGTTTCCTCCTGTAACATGATTCAGAAGACTGAAGACCACAAATGCAAAAAGAAATCAATCAAGAAACATTTTTTTTTAAATTTTAAGAGGTGAAACGGTTTGCCCTCAAACCACAGAAGGAAACCACAAGGGGGTGATAGACCAAAGAAAAACTAGCAGGTATTACTTACTCTCATTGTCTGAACTGTCACTGGTGCTTAGATGCCTGTGGCGTTTCATCCTGACGCATCCTAAAGAGAAAAAAAAAAGTTGATGGCAACCGTTCTACCAGAAAATCACCGGCTGCTGGCTGACGCCAAGTTCTTCACACTGAAGGCGAAGCTCCTCTGAAGAGGTCTCAGGCATAGAAGTAATCCCAGTTCAGTCACTATGTTTTATTTCTGCAAGCAACTATTAGATCACAGTATTATTTGTGAAACTGAGCGCCCTCAAAACCAGCATGCCTCTGCTGGGCAGAGCCTGCTTTTAATTTTGCAGAAAGAAGTGCAACCCGCCAGCTGATTCCCGGCAGGGCATGAGCGGTGCACTGCTCGACTCAATGTCCCATCTGTTCAGCTGGAGGAAGAGTTGCCATGGTGGCAGTAGCTAGCTGAGAGACGGGCGGAGGCCAGGAAATAAGGTGGATGCACAGCAAGGCAAGGATTTAGAAATGTAACACACCTTAAAGAAACCTAAACAAACAAACAAACAAAAAAAGCACAAAGAAACCCTAAGGTATCCAGGCAAAGCAAAAGGCAGATTTTAAATAGCGACAATCATAGAAAGTAGTGACTAATGCCACTGAAGTCATCTGATCACCATTTATTTCACAAGAAATGTGGTTTCCAGAAGTTTGAGAAGTCATCAAGAGTATCACTGAGAAATACTTCAGTGGCACGGCATCACTTGCATTAAAAAAAGGTATCGAACTTTTTGAAATTCATTTTTGACCCTCTAATGCTACAGAGAGAGGGGAAGAAGAAATTTCTGCTACTCTACTTAAAAGAAAAATCAAAACAGTTATCAGCTACATACTCCAAATAAGTGCCAAGAAAAATCCATATACATTCTCATTAGTCCTACCACTATAATATTCAATGTTACATTTGTTAAATAAAGGTTCAATAACAGTTTACAATTAATAGCAGTAAATAAAAATCACCCCTATGTTTGTAATGGATTGAACGAGAAAATCAATAGAGAAAAGAAGTAAAAAGTAATTCTGCAGGAATATACAAGAACTCTATTTTTTCTGTTTGTTTTTAAGCAGAAGCTATGCACAAGTAGGTTACAGATAGATGAATCTGAAATGTGTACAGTACTCCAAGTGCCAGCTTGGCTACACCTGAAATATAAGCAGCTTCATTGCTTAAACATAACCACACGCCATTAAAAAAGCAACACAGCTAAATATCCCATTTGATAAGCACTCCACATTAGTTACTGTACAATGGGTCTTGAGATTATCCAAATACCACGGGATAAACAAGATTTCTAGATAAGAGAAGCCTGCCCAAAGGCTTTGAAGAGATTGAAATTGAATTGTTTGCAGCACAAGTGTTTAATTTAGTGGAAAATTTCAGCACTCTTTGTATTTAAGAGAGTCAGTTTACTGAATCTAAATGCAGTGATCACTCGAAGTTTAAATCAATCCTTTCAACCTGTTATAAAAAAAGACATTGTCCACACTCCTGA
Organism: Oriolus oriolus; assembly: GCA_013400235.1. Taxonomy (NCBI): domain Eukaryota; kingdom Metazoa; phylum Chordata; class Aves; order Passeriformes; family Corvidae; genus Oriolus; species Oriolus oriolus. Next base: position 333,864 of record VXBT01007850.1, read on the forward strand.
AAGCTGACAAAGGAAGCAGTGCTTCCCGTTTTCAAGAAAGCAGATACAGAACTTCTGAGTCAGGTATCTAACCTGGGGAGGGAAGACAGAAAGACACAGGACAAAGGTCATTTGCATCATCACTTAAGCAAGGTATAAAATTCCATTACGTAACAAATAATTTCACATTAATTCACCTTCTCACAGCTCAGGCAACATAAGGGAGACAAGGTAGCCATGCTGTATGGGCAGACCAGTGTCCAAGAAAAGAGCGACATCAAAAATTAAATACCCAAAACACCACAGGGCTTTGCTTCTAGCGAGCAGTGTAAGGTACAGATGAAGAAACTTCCATGAAGCTCTTGGACAAAAGCTGTTTGACAGGTAGAAGGCACTGGGGTCAGAAGGACTTGTCTTTTTGGGGACACCAGACTTGAAGTCTGCTGCAGGGTAACAAAGGCAGGTCTAGAAGACTACTTTCATATTGCCAGCTTGCAAAGTTTAAAGGCATGGATTTTAATCAAGAGCAAATAAAATTGTACTGCCTGTTTGAGAGCTTGCACTCCAGGCCAAACCCAGCCCCCGGGAACATGCAACTCTTCCTCAAAAAAGCAGGTTCTGCTCATGACAACTTATCTTCTGGCAGGCTTCATTTCCAAACAACCTGGATTAAAGGCCATCAGGTATAAGACCTTGAGAGACAACAAAAAGAAGCATGTAGGTGAGCCAAGCAGTATTCCCCACTTCCATTTCTTAGCAAGAAATGGAAGTGCTTGCTGCTCTTGCTTTGGTTTTATGTTCAGGTGAACTTCTGAGCAATTGTTAAAAAGTGCTGAAAGCTTATGGCACGCAATTCCCATCTCTTAGACTCTATATAAACATGCAGCAATAAAACCTTTTCACTGTAAACACAGCTATCTACAGACCATAACATAAGCATTCAACTAAAATATGGTCAAACATGAGGCTGAGAGAGCCAACTACAGGACAGAACACCCAGGAAGTCTGGACTTCTGTCTGGGCAACTGGGAAAGAAGAGCAGAGATGCCTACACTTCAAAAAGACAGCACAGAAATGGCAAGTGTAACAAAAACTTCAGAACAGAAAGCACACCTCTGCCAACAACTCCATGAGAATGGAAAAACAAACAAACAAACACTAAACAAAAGTAACATTATAACAAATAACAAAAGCTGTTATTTGAGAACTGGATTTGTAGCAGCTCAGGCAAGAGATTTACACCTCCATGATAGCAGACAGAAACAGAAAAAGTAGTTACTGAGGGCAAAAAGCCATGAACAGTAATAGTACTGGATTCTTGCCTGATTTTTTTCAGCAATATTAACCACATCAACAGTGAATAAAAATCCAGAGTTACAACAAATTACAGGTGTGCTGTGTTTGGTAAGACAGTGACACTTTATTTAAGTGACTAACAGGCTACAAGTTCACCTTATGTCCCCATGCACTGCAGGAGGACCCAGAGCCTCAGCACCATTCAGCAGAGACCACCTCTACAGGGGATTTCACTCTTCTTTTTAACAGAGAATGCCTTTGCTGTAGCCTTGTGTACACTGGGACTGCCACACAACTTCAAGCTCGCTTCCACCCTAAAGCATGAGGGCTCATCAGAAAGGCTCACTGACAATGATGTTTCCATTCCCTAGAGAGGGATCCCAAAGTAACACCCATTCAGTGGGAAAGCTCCTGCCTCACTTCACCTGCCTTTGAAAAACGGAGAAGAATCAGAAGCTGCTCAGTTCAGAAAAACAGGAGACACACACACCACCCCCTCACCGTGGAAATTGATGTCAATCTTTCCCAGCTTCAGTCTAAAATCCCCAAAGCAGATTGGGATCCTTCAGTTTGCCCAGGCATTTTGCAAATGTGCATGCTGAACTTCTCATTTGAGTAGACTTAAAGTCTTAAACTTTCTAGTAGTTCCAATGTACAAGCTAAGAAAACCAGGGAGTGTAAAGCAACTCAAGACTGAAATGTTGTTGCAGAGCAAAAGAGATCTGGCTCCGCCCCCCTCAAAATGCCTGGAGAAAATCCTTATTTCCCAGTCACTGGATCATTATTCTCACTACCTTAGAAAGCAAGTAGGGGCGCTTTGGCTATGGACTTGAAGAGTGCACAGGCCTTATAGGCAAACACATATTACCTCAAAAATGATCATTAAAAACACAAACATAATATACTGTTTTCCCCCCCTCTTTTTATTTTTTTTAAATCCACAGAGGTACTAACAGCTTATCAATCACTTGTACGACAACATAGACAAATTCTAAACATGATCATCTTCAGGGATCTTCTAAATAAAAATCGAAATACAGAAGCAGCATTAAGAAATCATCATCTCACAAGGAAAAAGACGTTCAACTCTCCAGGCAACTACTCCAATGAAACATTTGCTGGCAACATTTTTAACATGAATTACTACAGTTATTCCTAAACTTGAACCATATTCCACACCTGTTGCACTTCTGACTTGCCAAGCCATGGCTGCACATTTATGCCCAATCTGCTTGAAACAGCTTAAGACACGAACTGCAACTTTAAAAAATAGAAATCAGCCTCATTCCCTGCTGTCACCTTAACGACTGAACACAGGTCACGATGCCCTGAACATTTTTGTGTGTTTAAGCAGAAAAAGAAAACCATAGCCACAGACAGCAACATTGCGCTGCCAGCTTTCCCTGGCTTCCAGAAGGCTATTGTACATATTGGGAATTTTGCCCTGGAGACAGAACCAATGCTTGTATCCAATACATCACTGCACTTTCAAGGAAAGCCAAGAAAAAGCCACCCTACACTCACCTGGCTGAAATTAAAACGTGGATCTCAAGCTAAGAGGAATCAACACCTCACCCTGCACGTGCAAGAATCTTAAGACAGTTACACGGATATTTCCAAAAATCTAAGGGATATGCTTTACAACTAATGATTTCTAAGTTTTGTTTGCTCCTTTTTGCTCATTCACAAGTATCTGCACTGGTAAAGTGAACAAGAAGCAGCCACTTGCCTCTACCACCATTCTCTCCTGCCCCCGAGGAAAATCAATGTTGCACTGACTTAAGGCACTTCCCCACTTTTGAAAAGCTTGTTACCATGGATTAATCAAAAAAAAAAAAAAAAAAAAAAAATCACTCAAGCAGCACATATAAGCAGCAGACAGGTAACAAAATTTCAGAGCCTTATCCAAAACAAAAACTCATTTCAAATACCTGCAGAAACAAGACAAATAGTACTTTTTCATTTTCAATTTGCATCGGAGTAAACAACTAAATTTACCAAATAAACGATTACATTTAGCCTCTTCTTCTAATGCATTCCTCTGGATAGTTCATCAGTAACAGCAGACACAAGGATGAGATATCACAGAGTCTGAATTTATACAGCATATTAGGCAAGACATCAGTGACAAGCACACAAAATGAATCCTTAAAGCCAGCCAAGATTTCTGAACGAAACAGTATCTCCAAGGAAGAGCAGTGCTTCCTGGCTTCAGTCTGTTGCAGACAAAGGTTCAACATATCCATACGCTACTCAGTACCTGCTAGGACCTATAGAGATGGAAAAAATAGAACCAGAAAATTCAAGAAAGTGTTAAGCAAATATATCCTAGACCTGCGAGATTTTACTTCTTCACATCTTAAAATAGCCTGACAGAAATGGAATTGGCCACAACACTACAGAAATTTTCAAGTGGGACAAAAAGTAACCTACTTTATTTTATTAAAAAGAGAAACAGCATCTTTGTATGAAAACCAAATGACAAGCTACATGCAAATTTCAGATTAAAATGCTGTACTTACATTTTTACAATATGGCTTGTCTACAAAAAAAAAAGGCAGAGGCAGTAGGTAGCAATTTCCAAGTCTCCAAAATGTGGTTTATGTAACTGTTAAATTTAGATTAGGAAGCAAATTATCTTGAAAGGTCTCCAGGAAATGTAGTACAGTAAAACCACTTAAATAGGTCAGATTTCATAGTCAACTGCCAGGGAAATTACAAAATATGACTAGAGTTAATACAACCTTTCAAATAACTAGAGGAAGAGAGATCACTCGTGTTTGGGTTTTTTATTATTATTTTTTAATATCCTATCCAATCTCACAAAAAGGCTATATAAACTGGAAAAAATACTCACTTAGAACCCGGTTCAGCAATATTTGCTGAACATCCTCTTCTGTGAATTGTTTAACCTTTCAAACCTATTCAGTGTAGCAAACAAAGTAACAATCTTAACAATTCTGTGATTGCTTTTTTGTTTCACTCTAACCAGAAAATTCTTTAAAATTCATAGTGTACTCCTACTCTACTCAAGAAGCCCGTAGTAGAGTGACCAAATCTACCCCAGTCTCCCCCTACCTCCCAAAATAAAATAATGTATTATTTTCTGAAGACTGTTCAGGGCCTACCACAAAACAGAATTTTTCTTGCTACTATTTCAAACTAAGTCTTGATTAACATAATGATTTGTAATTCAACAAAGGAGGAATGCACCAGTTTTCAGAAGCAGCAGTACCAGCAACGGCCAATGCCTTCATCATTAGGCAATAAATAATTGCAGCAAGCAAGGAAGTGCACATTGCAGAAATCTGGCTAATAACGTGGGTCTATATGAAATGCAGTAGCAACAAGACATAGTCTCAAACTCTGTCTTCCTTGTATGTTACCTCTTTTATAAAGCAATTTGGCAGCTGCCTCAAAGGTACTGTAGGTTTAAAAATGAGAAGAAAAAAAGAAGTCCAAAATATCATATTCCAACATGACTTATCCCCTGAAACTGTTAAATTCTGGACTGAAGTCATCTGATAGATCACAAAGCTAGAATGAAGAAACCCCAAATATAATCACACACACACATATTCATTTGTGGATTATGGGCCAAAAGGGAACCCTGACATCATTTCACGTGCCCTTCTACCACGATGATCCATCGTTCAGTATAGTGGAAAGCACTTAATGACCATCACTTTGCCTTCCAAGTATAAGAAGAGGGTAAGTTATGCTACTTCACATTTATAACATGCTTTGACAACATGATAAAACACAGCACACCCCAAGTACCTTTCCTACCTTGAAAACAGAAGTACAGTTTTAATTTCTGGTACCACATCCATGCATTGACCCACTGCGAGGGCAGAGGAGCAGATTTACACCAGAGGCCTTCTAAATTGCCTCGCACCAAGTAGCTTGTTCAAAACCAGAAATCCTCAGAAAAACAAGTCACCAGCATCACGTGCAGTGCCACCATTACCTCAACAGAAACTCTCCAAGAGGCTACAAAGAAATTAAACTGCACTGTCTTCCCAGTGCTTTCCTGACACCCTGCAGTGACTGAGCAGCCTTATTTTCTTCTTTGAGGCAAGCTACCCGTGCTGGCCTGTACACAGAGCAGCCAGGTGGGCCAGGCTGACATGGAAATATTTTTGTCCATTAAACATGCAGTTTTAGCATTAGTGTCCTGAAGACAATACTGATCTGGGCAGAGTCAATTAAAACAAAAATAAACAACATCAGACTGTCGTTAATTCAAGCAAATACACCACTATGTATGAGGTTCTGAGCTACTCTCTGCTTCAGTCCTCATTATCCATTTTCTACACCTGAACACAACACTGGTTTCATACCAGCTGTTATCAACAGGACTATCGTTTTCCTAAAAAAGCAGCAGAGATTTGGACACACAAGACTATTTCCTTCAAAACACCATGTTGCTTTTGAACGGAAGTCTGCTTTTAATATAAAATAAAAAAAGGAAGAAAAAAATCACTTCCTTCCCTACAACCACAACCAGTCAGGTGCTGCCCAGCATTGCCACGCTTACACGCCTAAAGTGTGTCTGCCTGGCTGCAGCCCGGTGAACACTCCTCACACCCACCTCCTGGCATCGCTCCCAGGCAGGGAGAAGGCTACAGTGAGGGTACACCCCTCAGGAAAGGGAGTGATGGCCTTCAGCAGGGTACTGTGCCTGCCCACCCCAGCCAGGTCTATCTCACTGCTGTAGGTCCCCCTCCGGGGGAGCAACGAAGTCCCCAGCATGATGAAATGAAGAACAAGTTCCCAATGGGAAAGTCACAGTGATACGGAGGGAAGCCACTACAGCTCTCACTTCCTCAGGTCAGCATCACACAAACTGTCTCTTGTCAGGCTGTTGGAAACAACACAGCAGCTAATTGATCCCTGAAGGAAACGCCCAGGAGACAGGGCCAGCTCACATCCGGCCCTCTAACTGCACCTGCGCCAAGTGCCAAGGAAAAGCACCTGCCCCAGTTACTCCTGCTCAGGAAGCTCATCCGCTCAGAAGAGCCCTCAGCTGGGGAGATGCAGTTATTGACCATGTGTCTGTTTTACAGGGCTTCCTCGGAAGAAAACTCATACCTGACTTAACACTAAGACATTCAAGAACCAAGGGACAAAAGAAGAAAAGAAAACGCCACAAGCCCACTCACTAAATGAAGCTAAGGACAATGACTGCTTTGAAGAAAGACCGATGTGGATGCGCTGCTACTAAAAATGGACCAGCACAGGTCATCACACCCTGTGCTAGGCCGGGCAAATGAGGGGCTGGCTGCCCAGGGGGTTTGACACCCAAAGACAGCCACGTGCCCTGTATCTGCAAGGAGACTGCAGTCATGGGCATGCCAAGCACTGGCGAGGAGCAGCACACGCTTCACCGATATGACTGAGCAGAAAAACCTCTGAGCGCTTAGCTGGGCTTTCTATTTTAAGAACTGGTATGATTCACGTTACCTTGGCTCTAAGTGTTTTTCAGTCTTCACCATCTCTACCCTCATGATAAGCTCACATTAAGCAAGCACTGAAAGCCCTGACATTTCAGAGCTGCAGCGCAGAGCAGCCATACATTACGCTGGGAGCCTCCGGCACCAGCAGGCAGCTGCATCCAGGTCTCCCAAGCACATATTCTGCGATCTTGCCACTCACTGCCCTTCCTGCTGACGCACACGTGGAAACAGAAGAAAAATCAGAAAAACCAGAAAAATCCCTGTGACGCACTAAGTCACTAGGTATTGTCCTGCTGTTGCACAGTGATGAAACTGCAGGGAGGGGGGAGATGAGGACAAAAAAAAAAAACCCCAGAAGTGTCACTACTTAACCAAAAATAAAGCAATAACCAGTATTAGACTAGTTCAAGTGAAGCCCCACTTTGCCCCACTTGCTCAATGCTGCCAGCAGTTGCACACTTGCATCTTTCTCTGTTCTTCAGCTGTACTAATGCATGCTTTTGTGACAAAATACAGGTGCAGGAACTAGTACTGCAGCTAGGATCACAGGCAGGAAATATTATCAAAGAAGGAAGGATCTAGAAATGTATGAACTATTTGGGATTACGAAAAACAACTTTTCTATTAATAGCATAGGCAAAAGTTCTCATATACTACAAAACACTTGCTTAAAATAATAATTTAATTTTTTGGTACTTGCTAATAAATATACTAAAGTAGGTTTCACTGTTCTTGTTTTGTTTTTTCCACATCTCAAAAGAATCAACAACAGCAGCCTGCATTAAATATTTTATCTGTTTTGACTCTTTTTTTTCTTACTTATAATGCTTTGAAGAGGCTAACCACTTCACTGCGAAGTTTTGCATCACCAGCAAAACCTGAGGGATTGTAAAAGGCAGAAAACATCAAAATGCATTTTTATGCTCTACTCAAAGAAAGTAAGAACACAAATATTTTCCTACAGGAAACATTTAGTTGATAATTTCTTTCCTTATCTGACAAGAAATGGTTGTCATTTACAAGTTGAAATAAACAACCTGGATGCTAAAGTTTTCCTCAAGTAAGAGGAGTGCACTGCGGGGATCATTGGATAGGAACAATTAAAGGGAATATACTGTCACAGCCAGAACTCTAAATAGTATTTGGAATATTTCAAATCTCTTGTTGAATCCTACTACATTTTCTAGCATTTCACACAACGTGCATGTGTGCGATGGCACTATTATTTTGGTTCTCCATATCCAAACATCACAGCATGAGAAAATATTTACTATAAGGTTTCTTAAAATACATTTTAGTTTAAAAAACTTTTGAAGAGACAAAAAATATGTCTTAATAATGAATGAATTAAAGTTAATTTTAATGTCTGGTCAATTAAATTAATGTTATGTACTATAATCTGTAATATACAACACATCAAAGGACACAGACAGTCTTCTGGTCAAAGAGATTAAAAATAGATTCATAAAAATAAATAACATTCCAGGTTTCTCAGTATCACCAAAAAAAGGTGGGGAAAAAACATTATGAAAGAGATACTGTGGTCAACTGATGCTTGTCCACTTTTATGTACTAAGCAGAGGCAAAAAAAAAAGTATTTTTCTCTGTCATAACACGAGGTGCAGCAATGACTAAATAAATAACAGACTTGTCCACTGGGGCTGATGCTACCCTGAGAAGACGAAGGATGATTACATTTGCCCAAGGTTTCAAAAATGTCACATCCTGTTTGGGAAAGCAGTCAAGAGATGCATCCTGAAAACCACATAAGGTTCAATTTCTCATCAAATGGCCAAGTTGAAGCCGAAGTACTTTTATATTTTTTAACGAGGGGACACACTGATAAGGACCGACCATTAACATTCCTCTAAATTCCTCCTTCCTCTTCTGTCCTGTGGAAATAAACAAGATTTAAATGCGCAAGACTAGACCATCACCACTACACTGCTCCTAGTAAAAAGCATGTCCTTCTCAAGCTGTGCTGAAGCTGAGCTGATGGAGGTGGCTTTTTTGGTACAGGAGAAAAGGTGCCAACCCACCATCACAAAGAACACAGGGACTCGAAAAGCTGGACCCTGAAAGTAGAAGAGAACACTCTCCTTTCCATCCCCTGAGGATAAGAAACTATCACAGCTGACCTTCCAAAGCTGCCAAGGTGTAAGGTAATGAATCTGCCTCCAAAGCAGGTGTCGTGTCCACTCTGCACTCCTGTACTCGGAAGAACGGAAATGCCTACAAGCCATGAAGTAGAGATATGTTTCACCCCATGTTTATTCATACGGTAAGAGCTACAAGATGCTGCAGCTGCTGCAATTGAATCCCATGCTGTCAAGAGCAGTACTAAAATCTCCGCCGACAAACAGGGAGAGAAAACAGGTTCCAACTGAAAGTTCAACTATGAAACTGAACAAAACAAACAAAACCACCTTTATAGCAGCATCACTCTTAAGACTCCATGATGCAATGCAAAACCTGCACTTGATATGTTTTGTACATGCAACTCCACCTGGTCAGGGACGTTTTCACAGACCTGTAAAGAAGCTGCCTTCTCTGCAGGCTCTTACCTTGCCCAGCTGCAGGACACGTCACAGGCTGCAGCCTGTACCAGTTACCAGGGGCTCTGCAAAGGAGAGAAGGCACAACCGAGCCTGTGGACTGGGAGCAGAAAAAAGCCACCCCAGACTCCGGCCATCCACCTCCCCAGCTCTGCAACACCAGAAGTGACTGGCTGTTCACACAGAAGCTGTGATCTGGGAGCAGATCACAGATCAGGCATGTGCAGCTGCTCCCTCGGACATCCCTGCCAGTGAGGCAGAGTGCAGTTGCCTATCCCAACACCAGCCATGGTTTCCAGTTAAGACATACACAGCCACAGCACACGTAAGGTCTAGAAGGTCTGAAGAAGATGAAAACACACACATTATTGAATGTCTTTAAAAATAGGGTACTTGGGCATTCCCAAATCACCTGTAGCAAACTACTGTAGGAGGAGAACAGCACAGAGAGCTGCACATTGATGCAAGAGAGGCACCCTTCTGGGAAGGCCCAAGAGCAGCAGCGACAAGCACCGACACAAGCCCATCTGGTTTCATCTGCTATACCCACTCAGCCACACAGAGAAAGCTTTATGGATGAGAAACATTACTGGATCACTCATTCGGGCTAAGTGCAAGGCAGTATCTTCTAGCTCCCCTCGACACCACCAGGGAAGTATTTGCAGAATGTGAACCTCCAACTACAGCTCTAAGAAAAGTTTGCCATGGCTTTAGGGTAGGAGATGAAACAGACTGAAACTATCTGTGAAAGGAGAATGCAGAACAGGGGAGGTCTGTTTTAAGTGGCAAAGAGAAGCAACAGGATGAAGAGACTACTCACTGCTTCTCATGGCCCAGAAGGCAAGGAACACAAAAAGTTACAGAAGAAACTTCAAAGGAAAGTAATTAAGTGAAGGAAAAAAAAATCATTATGTACAAAATTACTTTGAGAAACTCCATGCTATGGGATATTGCAGAGGTTGAAAAGGAAACAGATTAAAGAAAATCAGGCAAAAATGGAGAACGAAGGCTATTAAACACAATGTCATATCAATCTGCTGGAAATCTCAAAATCAAAATTTTACAAGAAACAGAGTCAACAGACTTTTATAATGCTAAAATGTCACCTAAATGTCCACTGCTGACCGTTACCAGAGACAGCAACTGGACTAATTCAGTAAAGGAAATCATCTGAAACTAGACATACTCATAGCTCATAATTCCTCTCTGTGCTATGGATTTCATTGGTTTTTAATATATCACTTCCTAACCTGACCTCTGTGGACTACAGATCAGATGGGTGTCTGTAGGGCCATGATATATATTGAAATGAGTATGTTTAGCAGATAAGATTTTGATTACGATGAGCACAACCAGCAGAGATTCTGACACTTGACATACTGCTGCCCTTAAAGTTAACTGATTGCTGTTCATGGAACTATTTTGGTCAAAATTATTAAGTAAAAGATTAGATCATTCCCAATGTACTTGAGTTGTTGTTTTGGTTTGGGTTTTTTTTTGGGGGGGGGGCGGTTTAAGGAGAAATCAAATAAACAGTTGTACAAATACAGCCTACATGCACCTTAGGGCCCTATCCGCTCAGGATTTTCTTTCCAGTTCTCTTCTATTCTGCAGATATTCAATCCCTTTAACAACTAGAATTCCATGTCTCAAGTTTAAGAATCCACTACACTTTCATTTTCTTACCGTTTTCCAAATCTGGATAACTAACAGTGTCCTCATGTGATTCTTACAGGTTTATTATCTCAAATCTTTCCAAGATACACATCTGAGGTTATTCTGTCCCTCTCCTCCCTCATAGGGAAATAACCCAAAACCTCCAGGCAGCACTGTATTGCTGCACGCTTGAATTCTGCAAGCTAAATGCTTAAAAACCTACTTAAACTACTTAGAAAAACATAACCACTATTAAACTTTTGCCTGTAAAGCCCAGCCTGAGAGTGATCAGTCTAATCTGAGCCATTAATTTCACTGGTGAAATCTGTCTGAGGTCATCTCTTCCAACTGCAATGGCAAAGCACAGCGCATCACAGCCCTGCTAACAGTACAGAATCAGGTGGGAGGAGAGGCTGATGCTGGTTTTGTGTAGAAAAGAATTGCTAAGCCCTGACCCCTTGAAGACAAAGCAGTGGTGCAAGAGTAGTCAAGGCCAAAGCTCTATTTGTAGAAAATCAATGGGTTATGCACAATAGCAGCTGCACTCAGATGTTCACAGCTCAGCTGGAGTCTGTAGATCTGGTCTCTAAACTCAAGAGTATTTGACACTAAAAACTAGAAAAAAAAACCAAAAAACAGTCCTCCCCTCTCCCCCCCTTTTTAAAAAAAATTTAAACAGTCAAAGCAGAAGCAAGCTTTGAACTAAAATTCTTGAAATTGAGATGAGTGAATCCCTTCTCTTTGCCACTCCTTATGATCTTTGGTAGCCAGCCAAATGGCTCAGCTTAGCTTCACTTTCCACATCAGTCCAAAAGTTGAATAAGTAATAAAACTTGCATGAGGAGAGGGCTTTATAATCACATTAGAGACATGCAAGGGAGACCGGTTACCTCGGTTCACCGGACAGCTTGAACAAGGCTCCATAATGAGGGACAGGTGTTGGCACCAATTAGGAACACTCAGCTCACCGCTGACATCGGCCCCTCAAAGCAATGACTGCACTTTAATCCTCTAAGCCACATAAAAGAAAAGCAGAGAGTGGGCAGACAAAAAAAAAAATCTAAAAATGCCTCTGCAGAGGATTGAAATATTTTTGCTTACTTAAGGGAATAAAATAGAAGTGTCACAAAGCTACAGAAAGTTCGCTATGAAGTGTCTTGAGCATATCAAGATTCTAAATCTTCTGCACAAGCAGAGTATTTAATTTTAGGAAGGGTATCACCATGTATAGTATGCATTCATCACAACTACCAGAATTTATATCCAGAAAAGAAGCACAGAACAAAAACGGGTTGAAGCAGAACATGTAAATATTGAGGTAAGATAAAATTATTCCATCTATGCCTACCAGCATTTCAAGCATTATGGGATACATAAGATAGATTTTAACCGAGATTATTAAGGAGTTCTGCAGGCTGAAACGTTACTGTTAACAGCTTCTTTTATGACTTCCTCCCCTTTAAAAGACTTTATATTCCTTTAAAATTCAGAAAGCTTTCATTTAAAAGGTGATATGTGAAAGTTGAAGGTATATAGATTCAATTTACACATTGTAAACACCAACACACACATTTATTTATTTATTTTTAGGTATCAGTTCCTCCTTCACTTACATGCCAGGTCATGAGGTAGATGTTTTCGCTTCAGTTGATGACATCACAAGCTCCTAAAAAAATGAAAGGAGTGCTATTTAGGTAGTAGGAGTGACATCAGGCATTTCATGTTTGAGCTACAATTTAATTTTTGGCAAGTAAGTGAAGGGTGTATTATATTTTTATTGCAACTTTCCCAACCAAAATGATATATCCAGAATATAAAGCCTTAAATTCCACTATTCTCATTTAATACGTGGAAAAATGAAATGTATGAAATTATATGTGCACATACTATGATATAAATGCAGTAAGTATTACAACTAAAACCAAATGTATAAGAATATTCTCAAAGCTGATTTTGTCATCCCTCTTAACATGAATGGGAACCAACTTTACCAATACCAACAAAATGAAATTTTAATTAGCATTTTCTCTATCCTGTTTTGGGAATAAAAACGCTTCAACAAACAAATTCAGATAGATTCATGCTTATTCAGCTGGCTTAAGGCGTTGATTTCTCCTGCTTTCTTCATTCAAGAGGGTCTTCTATGAACCATGCATGCTTATAAATTCATAGGAGGGCAAACAAAATAAGCATAGAGGGAAAGCTCCATGTGGCTCCTGATTTAATTCCTCACAACATTCCTCCAGACCTCTCCTTGACAATCCCGAATAGCTTAGCTTCCCTGGCAGGGATTCTGCTTACTCGCCCTTTTTAATCTAGTCCCGAGCCTTGAGCAATATTAAATATGGGAATAGGAGGAATTTTTCCCTACACCAACTGCCCGCGTTCCCCTCCTGCAGGATCGGGCACATGTACGTTTTGTGCCCTATTGTAATGCACATGGCAAAGGCATTAAAGCCGTCACACCCAACAGATGAGTTGCAGTGCTCCTCAGGGATGTCAGCAGCCCGACCAGGGGCTGTCCCGGCAGGCAGTGCCTCGGAGCAAAACGTTAACAAAAACAGGACAGCTACGAACTGTGGTAGAAAGTATTAGAGAAAAAATGCAAGTAAAAACCAAGGAAGAGGTAACTGCATACCCTGCCAGATGAAAAAGAATTTAAAAAGGGGATATGACAGTGTTTTTCTAACTGAAATAAGGCAGTTTCTGGCCAAAGTGCCAGCACCATACTCTAACATTTACGCTCCTCCACCCATCTGGATTACAAGAAGATACAACCACCCATCCACCTAGGAGTGGCACACATCCCATTACTTATTACAACTATTGTTGCTCAACTCAGGCTGTGGCATCAAAGGAAAACATTTCCTTACAATCGGGGAGCAGGGGAGGGGGGGGGAGGAGGAGAAGGAGAACACAATATATTACAGCTCCTGTATGTTGACTGTGCAAAATTTTCAAGTTTTGGCTCTACTAATTTTCTTTGATTTAAAGTTTCACCTTCAGGGATTTTTTGGGTTTGTGTGTTTGGTGTTTTTTTGGTTGAAGGGGGCAGCAAAGGGGCTCGGTTGGTTTGGGAGTTTGTTTTGGTTTTTTAAAATATTCCTGGGTTCCTCTTCCCATCTTCCTGACACTCTGGCTATACCTCACATTAAACAATTAACTTTGAGCAACACAAGAAGATCTGTAGATCAAAGCAGTAACCAGAGCCAAGGTTGTTGAAACATGAATCACACTACGTGGGTCGGGTTTTTAACTTGAGATAAGCAGATACACTCTGCCACCACCGCCACCACACACATGGCCTGAAGCAGTCCACAGGGTGCGCGCAGGAGAAGGTGCCCTTGGCACGAGCAAAGATGGGAGCCTCCATCCAGAGGGACCCAGCTGAGGTGTAGCAGAAACACCGGACACACAGGGAGTGGGGGTGACCAGAGGGGCTCGCTTCAACAGCCCACTGCTGCTCTGCCTGGTACCACCCCGCCTGGTACTCTGCCTCTACCCTCCAGCTGAGAAATGCCAAGAGCCTCACCCACCACAAAACACACTGGAGGAGGGAGGGCAAGTGAAGAAAATAAGTGACCAATTAATAAATGGCTGGCTAAGTTTTCCAAACATGACTTTGACTGAATTTTTCTTATGACACATTTCATTATGGGATAATTCTTTAATGTCCCGATTGAACTCGTTTAATGTAAGTTTTCCATAGAAACACAAGCAAAGCCCTGGTTGTGGCAGCTCAAATGGCATCATTAAAATGCAACACAGCCTACAACTTTTAAGTGTGAACAAAACCACAGCTTTTGCCTCCCAGCTGAACCACAAAACTAATATATTTTTGAACTCTTCATTAAAAACACATTTATTTGCTCAGTTAAATGCCGAGATGAACTCTGAAATACTGGAAGGTTCAACTAAAAATTTTTTTCTTTCTCTAATCCTTACAGTATACAGTCATAATCTTCAGTCCCAACTTTACTTATTTCACAACCACGAAGAAATATACAAAATGGGATGAAAAATACAGTTGCCCCCACAAAACACTATCTTCCCCCCTTTGCTTTGAAAGCCAGTCTTAACATATTGATTGAGAAACATTAAATTAAGTCACCTCAAATTAATGATCAGGGGCGCTTCCCCAACAGATTAAAAAAAAATGGAAGAGCACCAACCTCCCCAGGAGCAGCAAGTTCAGGAGCAGGGTGAAGAACACACAGAAGATGCTCACCCTCCCCTCCACATAGACTGTGCCAACAGACTCCACACTCCTACTCTCCAGGTGCATTTGAAAAAGTCATGGGTAAGCAACAGAAACCGTGGCATGAAGAAACAGAAAAAAAATTATAGGAACTAAAGGACAGTGTAGACACAGAAAACAAACTTAGAAATGCACAGTAGCTTTTCATAAATACTGCCTGGAAACTAAGCGTCACCAGGGAAAAAAGCATCAGCAAGATTTATTTCTTAAAATACAACTTTTAACAACAGAAGGCCACTTGGAACACAGATCTATTTTTGCAGTTATCACTACTGTTATACTATCGCTCTCTCTGTAATTTACCACAGTGCTTACCAACAGCCAAGCCACCAAAACAAGAATTGTGCCGGTTGAAAACAGAGCTTCGTGCTTTTCTTGTCAACCATCACACACACTGCACCGCCATTTGCAAAAACAGGGATGGTCTCAGAAAAACGATCTGCCAGGGTCCTGAAAAAGGACAGCTAGATAGGACCAAGAACTCAGACTCTGCATAACAGAGGCTCCCCAGCCTCTCCAGAGGAGCCCCTTCCACACTGCGTGACCCTTACTGCCAGCAAGTTTGTCCCAGCACTTTCAGCACACATCTTCTTCCCCCATGCTGCTCAAGCCTTTACCAGGTCTCTCCCTGCACTGGACCCTGATGACACCATCCTTTTCTTCTTTACACAGTCAACCTTATGTTTGAACACTAACTTAACTCTCTTGTCAGTACGTCCTTGTCTTTTCTCCAGACTAAATAAAACCCAGTTCTTTCACCCTCTGCTTAAAGGACATGTTTTCTACATTTCTGATTCTTCTCGTTGCTGCTGTCCACCACCCTTTCCAGGGCTGGCACACAAAACTAGTATGAAGTTGTGATGTCCAAATCTGGACAAAGTCTCCCAGCTGAATCCTTCCCTACACAGAAAATGCTATTCTCTTTTTACAGAAAAACATCCTTTACTGTCACATGAGTTGCAGATAATAATCCTACATATAAACTCCAATGCATTTGCTTTTGCAACAGCATGACTGTTGCCTCATGTCCTGGCTGTGAGCAGTTATTGCCACTGGGCCCATTGCTCCCACTGCAGGTGTGCAGCCAAGCTTTTGTGCTGAAGACAGAGCTACCCCTCCACACGACCTGCTCAGCCCCATCCGACCCCTCCTTCCAGACTCCTTCTCCAATCTAAGTTCAAAGCATCTTCTCAAGTAGGCTCACAGCTCCACCCAGCGTGATTCAGGTATTGAATGAACACAGTCCTCATTCCTTCACTGACATCATTAATAGCAAATATTAATTCACCTGTCTTATTTGAAACTAATTAGCAATTATCATCTCAGTTTTCTCAGCAGCTACAAGCATTCCTGTGAGCATTTCATCTAATCCATACTTCCTTAGCTTGCTTCTGATAATATGGGTCGCCCGATAACTTGCATCATCTACTGTGCAATTCCTACCTCACAAGTTACCTTCAAAACTGAATTAGAAAGCTGGTCTTGTGATGCTCCACATCTCCTTCTCCATAAATAATCCCAGGGATATATAACACTGCTTAGATGGGAAAGGTATTAGAAAATCATTTTATAATTTCCAGGTTTTTTACAGACTGTTTCAGATATTTAGCACACACAGACAGCTCCCCATGGACTACCAGTAACATCACACAGACCTCTTATAAAAGGCAGATCAAAATTTTAATACTAACAAGACAGCATTGGAAATAAAGCCAGTAGTTTTTGAGATTATAAATACAGCATGAAGTAGGAAGGTAATGGTACTCTTTCCCTTATAGTTCTGAAAAAAATCATAATAGAAGAAGTATCCAAATATCAAAACAGTATCCATCGCATTTAACTGAAGAGCTATTTACAGGCAATACTTATCCTACAGGGATTAGAGGGAGAAAAGAAAAAGTCAGTAAGCTTTAAGAAAAGTCTTGTAAAATCCCAACAAAGTCTTTGTAGCAAACAGTGTTGGATTTTTGCTTGTAATAAACTGATTTGTTGTTTTTTCTTCTTCTTCACAAGCTTCTAAAGAGTCCTAACTACAGTGAGTACTCTGCAGCTTCTCAATTTTTCTCTCTCTTCCACATTGGCTTAGCCAACAAAATAATTCAGTATAAATTCACAATTTCATTGTAAAAATCTAAAGATAGTCCATCTCACCTTAAGGTAGATCAGAGACACTGAAAGCATTTAGTAAAGCCTGCAATTCTCTAGTACCTTCACTTCTTTCAACCGTCACAAAAATATTTCAGGACACCTTTACGCAGCAACAAGCCTATTCTTAATAACAGCCAGTGATTTAGTAATTCCCAGCAACCAATTAAAACTTGATGGGAAAACAATTTCCCACAGCAGCTTACCCCACTTTCAGACAAACAATGCAGCAGGATGTCTAGAAGGATAGGTTTCATAAGGCAACTAACAAGTAACATCAAGACATTTTATGAAGTGCTCTGAAGTCCCAGGCCCCAGGCACTCAGATGGTGACCCAACACAACAGTTATTTAGCTTGTGTGTAGTGGCAACCATTCTGCAAAACACTCAAAACATCTTACTGATTACTTGAAAATAATTGTTACACAACACAATTAACATACACATGCAAAAAACTGAGTCGGGCTGAAAAAACTGCCCTAACAGAGGAAAGCTACTAAAATCAACATAAACACAGGATTTAACTTACAAACATCTGCTTTAAGATGCAAAGTTGTTTACATTCTTCATATACAGGTAGGATACTAGCATCAGTCAAACAAAAGCCTGGGTTTGTAAGAGATGAAATGTAATGGGATAAATTTAAGAAAGAAACCAAAAAGTTTAGGCTTAGCATTAAGGAAACATCCTGAGAGTCAGAACTGCTGACCCACATCCCCAGGGGGAGGATTGGAGGCTGCAGCTCTTGACGTTTAAACAAAGACTGGACAAGAGTCCTGGCTGCTGTGCTGCCAACACAACATGCTCCGCAGAGCTCAGCTTTTCTCTACCCAGCCGGAGGGCAAGGCAACAATAAATGGGACTTGAGTAAAAAGAGCACTGCACAAAGTGGTTTGTTGGGACTGTCTGTGCTGAGGGCTGCACCTCACCATGCAGGCATGGTGCTGTGGAGCAGCAAGTACTGTGCATCAGCTCCTCCACAGAACTCCTAACTCATGCGTATCGCTGTGTGCTGGTGAGAGCAAAGCAATCCCAGGTAGCTATTCCACCACTCTCCATCTCTCTTCCCTACATCAGAGACTGAGGGATATATATACATATATATATACCCACACACATATATCCCTGCTGGATGCTATGGTGTACAGCTGCATGCAAGGATGGTTAGTGCACAGCAGCTCAGATCCCTGCTCCTCTTTTGCGGGACGAAATGTTAAGGAGACCTGTTACTCCAGCCTGGCACAGGATGCATCTCTCTCTAAAGAGTGGGTATTCCCTGCAGCAGGATGCACTTCAACGTAGAGGAATGTAGCAGAAAGAGAATACAAATGCATGAGGCAGAAGGCCGCAGTACAAGATCTACACCGAGATAAAAATATAGGCAGGAGCCTTCCTGATCCACAAAGCCTGGAATGGGGTATAGGCAGAAACAACAAAAGTATTTTGGCACTACCTACTACCAGGAACTTGAAAACTTGTGAGCCACAGAGCAGCAAAAACAAGCTATTTATGAGGATCAGGAGCAAAACAAAGTAGATGCAGTTCTTGAGGAAGGAGAACATTACATGTTCTGCTGTTAGCCACGGCCACATGCTGGCCAGTTGGATTTTAAATATCAACCCACCTCATTTGAGTAGTATCTCCTGTACTAAACAGATGTGCTCATGTGCATTTCCTGTAGCTGAGTGACTGCATTACTGTTCCATGCTATTTTCTGAAGGGAGGTTCAAACAAACAGTTCAGAAGCAATAATCTAGATGACCCAGAAGCATCTTTTTCCAATAGTCAAATTCTATCATTGAATGCAACTATATTTGTACACAGTTAGGGACCTTTAGTGGGGTCTCAAAATAAGAAATGAAACTACTTAAGTATGAGAACTTCTAATGTATGGCAAGATAACAGATGTTATGTTTCTGATGGCACAGCTATGCCACTTCCATATTCTCCACAGCAAGTCCCATCACCCTACCACATACACAACAGAGTCACAAATGCTAAAAGCAGTGTGTGGATCCTCCATACAATGACAATCTAAAATATGAAGGGACATATTTAAACTTTGGACCGAAGTAATACCAAACTGTACACTTCAATGCCTTCAAGCTAGAGCTCTGGCTCTGGAACAAGAAACAGCAAACCCCACAAGGTTTTAACTCCCCATGCAGCAAACAGAAGGGTCTTTACAGTGGGATTCAAAGCGCCCAGCATGGTCAGGACAGCCAGCTCACACAGCAAATAGGGAATGATGCCAGATACTTCTCCTCTCACAGATTCAACTACTGATTTGCAGTCCTGTAAATGGATACATTCAGGAATCAGATCCATGCTTGGACCTTTCTTCCTCCTCTCCTCACATGCAGTCTTCAGGCATCAAATTCGGCATCACGTAAGGTGTCAGCAGTTGCACACCTGCGAACGCTCTCCTTCGTTTTCACCCCATCTTCCCAGCCCTCCTCTTCTGTCCACAGAGCCTGCCCCAGTGCTTTCTCCCTTTTCCATTGCACAACTCTGCTGCTGCCTACCTACAGCATTCAAGCATCTGTGGTCATTCCCATCACTTCACCAGAAGACCAGTCTGTGCAAGCAATTTCTTATCTATGTTGTGATATTTTGCTTCAACGATTTACCTGCACGATGACCAACCACCAGTTGCTGGGGAGTGTCACAAGGAGCTCGTGGCTCAAATCACCACCCACTTTTCCACAACAAATGAGCCTGCTGAGCCTCTGTTCCCATCCTGGTCAATGCAAGTAGGAAAAAAGGGAAACTACAAACAAAAAGACTGAGAATAATTTCTGTCTGGATTACAGGAGGAAAGTAAGATTATACCTCACAACTGGATGACAGTAGTCAAGAAAAGGTTTTGTCTCCTTTTCTGGATACATTAAGTTGTGATGCTCACTAATGTACAACATAGGGATTCAGAAAGGCTACAGAGCATGCTCTTTAGAGTTTCTTCAACTGCTCTGGCTATGTGGAATTTGAGTAAACGTAGATATATTGAATATTCCTGGCCCTTAAGGGGATCTCAGTGGCCATAGAAAAATAACCCTCATACACAGCTCACCTCACATAAAACCATTTAGTCAGTATTTAACTGAATGACAGCTCCCAGAGGAAAAAAAAAGGGGCGGGCAAGAAAAAAGTAACAGTGTTAACTTCACTTGATTATCACAGTGATTTAAAGTACTTTTGACATCCTTTATCAAACTTGGGACACTGGTATTTGTAATTTTCCATACGAAAAGCCTCTCTGGTCTTTTATGGTCAGACATCACCCCAGCACTCAAACTGTCACCTTCTCCTACAAAGAAACTCCATAAATAAATAAAGCACCAAAGCTTTGCACTTAAGACCGCAAAAACACAAGGCTTGGAGCACAATCAAATGACAATTAATGAAGCAGCAGACACTAAAACACAGTAAACAAGACTTCATCAACTTCATCCTCTGTGGCTGCAAATCCCATAGCAGCAACCAAATATGACTTCTTCCTTGATCTTAAATGGTCAGAAAGGGTTGTTTTGGGGCTTTTTTACTGCTATGAAGGAGAAACTTGTCTCAATCCTTTTCCAAAGTCATTCCCACTCTGTTAGACAAAACACATGACAAGCTCTGAGAAACAAGCAGGGAAACTTCAGTCTTGGTGGAGTCAATGGGAATTAAAGCCAGTGCCAAAACAAAGCCAGAAATTAGTAAAACATTTATCTGATGAATTTGTAAGCAGAATTCCTAAATGACAAAACTGAGTTTATTTCTCCTTAAAATCTCCTGATGCAAATATAGTGGGTAAAGGTGGCGGGGGTTGCAAGATCAAGTTGTAATGCAAAAAAACTATTCTTTTTTTAAAGTGCCCGCTGTCAGAAGAATTTACTGTCAAAAGGAAAAACCTTTAATAGAACTGTACACAATATTTAGACCTTTCTGATTTCTTGTAGTTTATTAACGTTAGACTTCCACTATACAAAGCTGTTGCCTTTATGGAGGCAAAACTTCTGATACTGTTTAACAATGGATAAAACTAGACTTGGATAGTCTCCCATCCACATCATTATGGATGGGCCTCCACCAGTTCCAAGGAGGACAGCAGGTAACACTGCCCTTCACAATACACTGGCATTAAAAATAAATAAATAAAAGAGAAAACTTGCCTTAATAGGTTTGCTCCCTTAGAGTTTTACATTACTTCTGCTTACCTGAAGCACAAAAACCCCTATAATCCAGTCAGATCTGGAAAGTTCAAAAGCAGAAGTAAACAAAGGAGTTGAGCTTTTTCTCCTTTGAGAATTGCCATCATGCAGTCAAATCCACAATTCCTACTGATTAAATCCCTATGAGCCTGTAAGAGACCACAAATAGCCAGAGGTGCCATACAGTACCCTAATGTGACATTAAAACCTCTAAAAGATAGATCTAAAGATGCTTTGTTATGGCCAAAGGAATCTGGTACAGGAGTGAAGCTGGCTCAATTTGTACAGCTCTTGTGCAAAGGCCGACACTAATGTCACTTCTTCAGAATTAGGTGTACATGACCAGTCAGATCATTATAACAGAGTTACACCAGAGCAACACCTTCAAACTGTTATGAAAGCTGACTTCTTTGATAGAATGAGCTTAGTATATATTTCCTAAAATTATTTAAAGGGGGAAAGAAAAAAAATCATTTTGACAAAAAAATTATCATAGGGTAGCAAATGGTTAAAAAAGGATTTGATACCTTATAAATAACCAGGATGCATTTAAATGTTTAAAGTTACTCCACTAAACCAATGCTTTGCCACTGTCCCACTTTTTCTAGCAGTTCCTCCCTATATAAAAGCAAGTTTGTTTTGAAACACTCTTATAATCTGTAACAAAGTAAATACAATTGCTGATGTGTGTTTAAGTCAAACATACAGATTTAACTTGCTTAACTGAGCACAATTTACCTATGTACAGGCATAACACAGAAGGGTTTTTTGTTAAACACTAGCTAAATAGTCATCACACCAATATCAGCATTCAGCAGAAAAAAAGTTTCATATTACAAACGCTTCTTTTAACGAATTTTTAAAAATACAAGTTGAATTTTCAGTGCATGATGCTTTTGTACACACACATATGTAAACCCCCACAAATGCAGCAGCCACAAAAAATAAAGCCTCACATGAAAACACAGATGAAGGAAAAGGCCCCCTTTATCAGACGGAGCAAATTTACACCAAAAAAAACCCCAAACCAACAAGTCTGCCAAAATACTTTCAGGTCAACAGCAAATAATCTGGAAGTCCATACTGTCTGTAGTCTGGTACAGGAGACAAATTCAGTTTGACCTATATGATTTATAGGGTCCCAAGAAGATTGTGGGACACTCACTGGAAACAGTTATCTCTCCAATAACAAGGAAAAATTGAAAAGTTAAGTCAAAAAGAGGGGACAGCCAACGGGAGACTACAAAGGCATCAGAGACATGGATGGCTGAAAGAGATAACTAAGAACAACAAATCACATTCACGTTCTCATCTGCAATTTAGGCGTTACTTTTTTCCTTTTCCAAGTTTCTTCAGACTTTTTTTTCCAACTCTTAACCCACTCATACTTCAGAAATGGACTGATTCAAATGTAGAAGTCAAGCACACAGAAGTGAACACACAGAAAAAAAAATTAGTTCAATAATCTTAAAAAGAGAGTGAAATGGCACCTGCAAAAGCTACTAGATTTCAGTAACCTAAATAAATACACATCCCTGTTTGCTGTCATGTATAGAGGCTTCTGAAAATCTAGAACAAGTACATAGAAGATGCCAAACAAAGGATCTAAGACAGCACTTAAGCCAGATTAATCCACGTAATAGGAGTCACGGGGCTCTGACTGATACTGAGCTGACTGGCAGGAGTGTAAGCTTTCTAATAACTTATGTCCCACCTTCTAAAGTTTTATGGCATTTACAGAGGAAGAAAAATGAAAACATCACGCATCAGATCCATATGTATTCAGTTCTGAGCAACAGAGGAAAGACTACTTAGAATACCAAGTACTGAAGCATAAAGTAATTTTTAACCTCCTCTTTCATGGCGCTCAGGGCAGAGTCCTATTTTCCACAGTATTGTACCACAGATATTCCGTCTCTGTATAGGTCTATACAACCAAATAAAGCAAGTCAGATCTCCATCAAAACTGCAGAAACACACATGAATGTAACCTGCCAGTCACTGGCAAAATCTCATTCAGTTGCCATTCTAAGTAAACTCTTTGAACACTAGCTGTGTAAGTAAGTATTTGGATCAAAAATATGTTTACTACTAACTTCAACAAACTTAGGCATCTGAAAAATACCTGAACAAAGAAAAACTTTCACAATTTTCATAAATTATCACTGGAAATTACAGTATGATACACAAAACTACAAGGATCAAAATGAAACCACCTGCATTTACGGACATCAGCTGCAAAGGGCACACAAAATCATTTTGCATCATTTCTATTTGTATAAAAATATGGAATAATTTCATCCCACAGGGTTTTTATCTTTTTCTTTTTTGGCCCAAAAAAGTGAACAAGCACTAACCAAAGAAAGTGAAGAAATTAGTATCTGTAATATAGGCATAATATTCTGAAAAAATAACTTCCATAAAAGAATCAGTACCATAAGCAGAAGTGAATTTTACTTCCTAGGTATGCCAACAGCCATTATAATATTGTCGTTCATAAACAAGTATCTTATATTAAGATCAACTTTTTGGTTCCTCCTTCACTCTTAGCACATTCTGTTTCAGAGCTGCAAGTTCAAATTTGTTAAGCAAAAAGCTTCACTTACTACTTAAGATTGCTCATTTCATGCTACAATGGAAATTATTACTTTGTTAACGTAAGGAAGACTGCAACTTCATTATCAGGTTTAAGTACCTCCCTTTCAGTTACTTAAATGACAGGCAATTTGATTTTTGTAAAAAAACACAACTGCTCTTGGATTAGATCCTAGCTGAAGAGTTGCTAGAACTCCCCCAAACAAGGTCAAAGATGTCAAAGCACAGCAGCAACACTGACAGCCAGTACCCCTTCCCTTTTCAGAGCACCAGTCAGCAGTTCTTGAAAAAAAAAAAAAAACCAAAATAAAAAACTAACATAAAAAGCTATTATCTGTGCTTCAAATGAGCATTTTTTTCTCCATCCTACCAAACAAGATCTAGCAAGTTTACACTGCAGTGCAGAGTATTGACTCATTATCACTATTTCAGTCACTATTTTCCTGGTGGGAAAAGAGTCTATTTGTATGAAAGCAGGAAGAGGAGTACCACTTTCTTACTGCTCTTTCTATCCAAGTATTAATAAGAGTGGGAGAGGTATTACTCCTACCTCTCTGCTGAGGCTCCTCCTCACCAGATAATTGCTGAGCCTAACATTTTCCTGTGTCTGTAACACGCTCACATACTGCATATTTCAGCTCCACAAGGTCTTCGGTTGGTTTGTTTGTCTTTTTCATTAAAGCCAAAATCTCGGTAGGACACAGGCACTATTTCCTATGACGAGTCCTCTACAGCCACTTTGATATCAAGGCCTGCAAATTAACACTGAGAGAATATTAAATAAATACAAGCAGTTAAAAGCAGAACAAATAAAGAGAATTAAACAACACAAAGAGTCCCACTAGGGACATTTGTTTCCTCCCTCGACAGGGCACACATTTCTCCTATACACTTTTGTATCCAGCGGTTCAAGATGTCAGGTTTTCTGCATGTCAGCAGATAGAAAACACTACCATTTTATTCTGCTATACTTGATATGTAGGGGAAGGTTTAAAATATTTGCACACTAAAAGTAATAATTTTCTCAATACCATCCCGGTCTATAGAGGAAACATTATTTAAAAACTGTCTGGTCTGTTAAACTAATACTTACATTTCTTAAGTGGTATGAATCAAAGCTCATAGTTTAGTTACAGTTTTCAAGCGCTTGTGAACAGCCACGTTACTGTAACTTTTGTCTAACACTTGTAGTAAATCCATCATTTATCTACATATTTAAAGAATTTCAGTCATTCAGTATTATGTGATAAACTATATAGCACAATTAAAAGACAGCACCCAGGCAGCACTTCTCCTATGCAGTTCTCCTCTCACTATTCTGTCATCAACCCAACAGCATATTCCAAAACAAGAACTGCCTGAAAATTTCAAACACAGCTTGGAAAACTCTTCATAACACAGTCACACAAAAGGAACTATTTCCAATAGACGTTCCTGGTCAGTTGTTTCACTTTGCAGCACCCGGTGCGTGGGGGACCACCCCTCCCTTTGAAGGAGCTCAGGCATCCCAGCCTGTGCTCACCCACTGCACTGCGCTAACCCTCGGAAGCTGTTGGACTTGCTGTGCACCAAACCACTTGTGCAGGCATGAAACTGCTCTCTAGGACATGAGCAAGAGCCTGAGCCTTTCACCAGCAAAGGCTATGAACAGTCAGGAGCTTTAAGCAGATAAGACAGACCCTCAGAAAACATTCAAGTAAGAACTTTTTAGAGCGAGGTGGGGAAAAAGGAAGAAGGAAAGAAAGGGGGCTGGGGGAAGCCCTGAAGAGTAGATTAGCAAAATAATACATAATTCCCTCAAGACTGTGTGACAAGTATATTCAGTTTAGCAACCAGTCAAGCATGTGTATAAACCTGTTTTTAAACATCTCCTAGAGCTCTAATTAAAACACAAAGAGGCATTAACAACATGATATGTTATGTTCACCATTCAATTCAATAATCAAGAAACACAACTCTTTAATCTAATGCCGTAACAGGTGTACTTTGAAGAAGAAAAGCACTCCAAAGTTTTCAAACAAATTTTAACAAGCTAAGGCAAGCATCCCAGTATTTAATCCAGGAGAAAGTTATAACAAATAGCATCAGCAGTCACGAGCTTATCCTCCCACCTTCTGCAGCTTCTCCGAAGAAGGCGACTAAGCAAGTGCCAGTGGAGCCTCCGCAGTCATGCTCACAGCTCGGGGTCTCTTCCATCCCTTTAAATCCAAATAAAGCCTGTATTATAGCTCTACAAATGCAGGAGCTTTCATTAGGTTCAAGATCACACATCCCAGACTGCTCTAATCCCCAAATTCTTGGTCTCCTACGCACTGAAATAAGATATTAAACGTTGGAAAAGTTCAGATGTCGTCCAGAAAAGGGTGACTGGGAAGCAAATGAATATGAAAGAGTGAACAGCCCAGGGAAACAGGGAGGTGCTTGGTAATTATATCGGCATCTTTCCACAGAAGGCAATACCTGGATTGTCACATTACACTTCTGAAACTTATTTGCCAGATACCTTATTGTAGTCAAAATAAGTTGAAGTATCAATAAAAATAGTATCTACAGACACACTTTTTAGGGGTTCTGAACATCAGACCTGCAGCTGTAGCTAGAAGACAGCATAAAGAAAAGTAATTTTAAAGTGACAGGGGTAATCGATCATTTAACATGAACAAAGATAAAAGAAATCAGTGCTCACATTCTTTTTATTAGCAGCATTAGATTAAAATAAGCTATGTGCTAAAATGCAAAATTTCATATAGTTATCTCACTTTTCATAGGTGCCATCAAGCCCTACAAATCTCCAGCATCTCCCACTCCCACCTGACCCAGCCTCCGCCAGCACAAAACCTGCCAGGGCCTTGACATAACATTTTGTACATCAGCTCTTCAAGATGCAAATAGCATCTGTTGGCTTCCATTACATAAATACCCCCGATAAGAGCTATTATTAACTTGTTAGTTTCCATTTTAAGTAAAGTATGTAAAAATTGTATTTATGTCTCCAATTACATGAAACCTCAAGCATTATAGGCACTTCAAATCTTCAGAAAAGAGAAACACCACACAATTTCAGAGGTTCCCCTCTCCACAGAATTGAAAAGCACCTGAGTCCCCTTAGCTATAGCTTCCACAAAAACTGTGGGAGTGGAGAGATTAAACAGCACATGCAAATAGCAAGTTTTGGCTCAGTCTACTTCTGTCCATAATGAAAGAAGTCACTGACCAAGACACAACACTACCACTGCTCTAGACAAAACAGTGAATTTTTGGTTATAAAATGCATTGAGAGAATATCATCTATACTTAAAAAGAATATTAACTTTTAAATTTCAATTGAATACAACATTCTTTGTTATCGAATTGCCTGGTATTTTCTGAAGAGTGGGCAGAACACTGCACCATCAAACCCATTCACGTAATAGCCCCCCAAACCACATAGAACTTCTAAAGGAGACTTCTAGGGACGAAAGGAGAAAGACAAACCACAGAAACAGACGTTTACATGACATTTCCATCCATGGATGATAAAAGATGCACCACAGAAATGGGTGCGCATTCAGTCTCCAGATACATCTCATGTCTTGCTAAGCTAACCAAAAATATGCAGACACCATGCCCCACTCCTCACCCAGTGGGGCACGATGGTCAGAAATTAATTTCCAATATTGAAATAAGCTACCTAAATAGACCACAGGGAGCACTGTAGGAGTGTTTCAAACTCAAGGCAGCTTGTACAGGGTTTAACTTCACCTCTCCCCATCAGGTCTAACAAATCCAGCCATTTTCACCAAGGCCTTGGACATCTGACATCACGCTAGCCAAGAGCTGAGGGCACCAGTCAAGACATCCTCCAGGCCAGCTGCAGCAAGCTCTTGGGGAAAATGCTCTACAGCATTCAGCACACCGTGACCACACACACATCTCTGCCCATGTGTATATACATATAAAACTGTACAGGTAAAAACATTACTCAATTGTAGATAGGAAGCCTTTGTATAAATTCTTCTCCATAAGCGAATCACCCAGGTCTATGAAAACTATGTGTATTTTAAAAATAAAAACAAAAAGCCCACAACAACCCCAGGTAACCCAATAAATCCCAAACACAAACTTCCTGATTTTCTGCTGCTGAGAGGAAGTCCACAGAACCGCAGAGAAGAAAACAGCTGGGTTTATTCCACCACTACACTGAGATCTATCTATCTATCCCAGGCTCTTACATTCACAGCAGATTTTCACAGTTTTAATGAGATCCCAAATGAACATGCATCCTTGCCAATAAATGCCACTGCTTATATTCCTACATCAGTTATCTAGCAAACCTTTGCGGGTATCTGCTACACATACATAACACAAATAAAACAAAAAAAGACCTACAGTCGGACCCAACTCAGAGGAATTTCTCCTGCTGGGGGAGGGAGGCTTGTCCTCTAAAAGGAACCTAGAAAGAGGAAACATCAAACGAAGGACAGGTAATAGAAACAGTTCTGCTATTTTGATTACTTTTACTGCATCTAAAGTCCAAGTCCTGCAAAGAAAGCTTTCTTTTCCTCCTCTGCAATAAAAACAGGGCATGTCATGTCTAGTCTGAAAAGAGGTCAGCAGTTCAGTTAAAAAAAACCAAAAACCAACAAAAACTTTAAATCCTAAAAGTACTAGCTTGTTTTTACTTTGAAAAGGTACATTCTTAACTAAAGCAACTTCAAATTGCATCTTCTCCCTTTGGTAAGGGCAGGTAAAGGCTTTTCTGATGTCTTCTTAAGAAGCTCTGTGGCAAGCTTGAAAGTTATGCAAACGTGCCTTCATCCAGGTTGCCCTTTCCGGCCTAAGGCTCTCACATTTTCAAGCTAGCTCTCTAACCATCACTAAGATGCAGCCTCACTGTGTAAAAGTGAGCAGGTGTGCTCGAGATGCTCTACAGAACAGCCCACAACAAGCACCAACCCGACGTAAAAAGTTGGCTGCTGATTAAGCATCTTGCAAGCACCAGGACAAAATACATTTCTTTTAATCTTTCAGTTTTAGCGCAAAGGCTCTTTTACATTAACAGAGAGGTACAACAGCTTTCAAGTATCTAGTACGCAGTAATTGAAGGTTTTCTAATCACAATTAGATGTCGCCTTCAGCATCCCTTTTCTCCTGAACATGAAAAAAACCACAGGGCTTTCAAGTACAGTGCAAATTTACTGGTATTTCAATAAAAACATATAGCCACTCATTATAACAATTTGCAAACAGTAACTAAACTCCTCAAATAACTACAAATGCTTTTTATAAAACAACTCCAGTTGAAAGACGGAAAAAAGTGGCGTTTATTTGCCGGCTAAGATGTATTTTAGGGTGCCCTGTACCAAATTCTCCCATTAATCATCCCATTATTATTCGCAAGTGTTACTTTCTCTACATCCCTGGCCGCTAACCATACCGGTCGCGGTACATCCGTAGAACGAAGCCATGCCTGTGCAGAAAGATGAGCAGCAAACACCATGCAGGGTGTTTGATCTGGAGAAGTGAAGTCGGGACCTTCCTGCTCCTCTCCCTACAGGCACAGGGGGCACTGGGGCGCCATCCGCCCCCGCCGCTCAGGAAAAAACTTACCTTGGCGGCGCGGCCGGGCAGGCGGGAGGGCTGCGCTAGCGCTTCATTGTCAAACTCAGTTCTAGCAAGTTCCTCGACATATCGGCGGAGCGGTGCTCGGCGGCGG
>VXBT01007850.1:364316-495726 GCA_013400235.1 Oriolus oriolus
TGCTCGGCGCCCCCGCAGCCCGGCCCGCTCCTCCTCCGGCGGCGGCGGCCGCACAAGAGCCCTATTGTATTATTGACACTGCTGGGCTCCAGGCCCCGCCTCTTCCCCTTCCCTCCCTGCCCGCGCCGGGCCTTCCTGCCAGCTGCGCCGGCAGAGCCGCCCCCCGCCCGGAGAGCGAGCGGGAAGCGGACGGCGGGGAATGAAGAAGGGCAGAGTATCTGGTGAAGGTGTGGAGCGCATGTCCTATGAGGAGCGGCTGAGGGAGCTGGGGTTGCTCAGCCTGGACGAGAGGAGGTTCAGGGATGACCTTATCGCTCTCTACAACCACCTGAAAGGAGGCTGTAGGCAGGTGGGGGTCGGTCTCCCAGGCAGCCAGCGACAGGACGAGAGGGCATAGTGTAAAACTATGACGGGAGGTTTAGGTCGGACATGAGGAAGAATTTTTCCACAGAAAAGGCGATTAGATATTGGAATGGGCTGCCCTGGGAGATGGTGGAGTCACTGTCGCTGGAGGTGTTTAAAGGAAAGAGTGGACGTGGCATTCAGTGCCATGGTCCAGTTGACACGGTGGTGTTTGGTCGTGGCTTGGACTCGATGCTCCCAGGGGTCTTTCCAGCCTAAGTGATTCTGTGATTCTGTGAAGGGGCTGGAAGGGAAGGCCACAGTTTCAGCCCTTCCAGTGGGTGTCAGGGGTTGAGGGGAGAGTACCATACCTGAAACCAGGTGAGAGACAGGAGCTGGCTCCCACCGCTCCATGGTGTTACTTTTCCCTTTGAGGTGCCAGTTCAGAAGATGAGCCAATGGGCAATGCCTGGTCTGCATCCCTGAAGCCACTGGCTACTGAGACTCAACTTTGGACTGGGCAGCTGGTGGCAGGGACAGAGGTGGCCAGGCACCTCACCACATCCCTCTTACCTTCCAGCAGCTTCTGAGGGTACAGTGCACCCATTTCAGCCTAGTCCAGCATTAAATTTAGAACATACTGCCTAAATGGCACAATTTGTAAAATAATGCACAGAAAGTTTACCTTAGGGCAGCTTTTAGCCAGCTATCAGTGTTAATCATTCAGCCCATGACACTGAAACAACATTAGGTAGGAAGCACTGTGGGAAGCATCAGAATAAAGGAAACAGCGGCAAAAATTCAGCAAACCTCCTCCGTTGTTACGCCCCACACCCACACTCATTTCCCATACTGCTCTTACCAAGTATTGCTTGCATCAAACCCTCTGGAAACCCCTTTTGCCTTCCTTACTAGTAGGACTGCTGCAAACACTCTTAGCTGGAGATCATCTTTCGGCTGCTGCAGCCCCATTTCTCCGTGCACACAGTAACTGAAGCATGGAAGGGCTATGGAGACTCGGCAGAGAAAGAAATGGAACCTGTGGACTCAGATCTGGGGTACAGGTCTTCTCTCGAAGCCAGGCACAGAGAAGAAACAGCAAGATTATAATGAGGAGTACAAAGGAGAAAAAGGAAGAGATAAGCAGCAAGCATGGGAAGGATAGTTTGGCATGCCTGAGCTGCATTTCTACAATGTTTCCTGACAGCAGCTGAAAGATGAAGAGAACCAGATCATAAGAAAGGAGGCACTGTTTCAGCCAAATGTTCCATCTAGCTCAGCCTAGCCTCCCACCTGCTCTACAAAGTCACGGGCACCTCGCACTGACTTCCTCCTGGCCCAAGTGGGCATCCACAGTAAGATACTTCCCCTGAGTACTCTACAAGCCTCCAAGTACTTAATCACATTTCCCAAGCAGTATGTGGAGCGTCTGTTTAGTAACCCTCAACAAATCATTTCTCCAAGTACTTGTCCAAGTCAGCTCTCACTGAATTAATGTAGGCTTCTGACTGTAAATCACTGCTGGCAAGGACTTCCATGCATCTACTACCTGCTGCAAAAAGAAAAAAAAGTCTTTTTTCTTTTGAATAACTGGTTAATATTCCTGAGTGTAGGCACAGCTTTCTACAAATGCAGTTAGACCACAACTAAAAAGCAGTGCTGACATGTATGACTTCCTTCACACACCAGCAATCACCTCATTTGACTTCACTTCATTTACGTGCCAGAAAAGCACTCTGAGCAGCTTCAGAAAACCACAATATCAAGTAAAACACCAAGAATGCTCCCCCTACCACCACCACTTGTGGAATCCTCTATATCAAACCAGGTGGACCAGGCAGCAGGGCAGGCAATATTGAATTTTAGACAAGAGATTTGAAGTCCAAATTGAAGGGAATTCAGAGTGATAAAACCAAGTTCATGTACCAAAGACCTGGCTTCTACTCATAAAAGAAATAAAGTCTGGTTGAGTTAAACTAAACAAAAACCATTTTCAAGTACCAATATCTTCATTAAGATTTCAGAACAATTTCTGATTTTTGTGTATCCACAAAACCTGCTTAGTAGAGTGTATATATATATATACACACATATACGTACATAGTGTTTAAAGTATCCATCATTCTGAAGGACGATAAAGAATGCATATTCCCATCAGTGAAGGAAACATCCCTACAAGAAGTTTCCTGCCAGATTAGTGTATATATGAATGACCTCATCAGAAGCAGATGCAGCCCAACCCAGGAAAGGTGTTTAGCAGCTATCTTCATTTCCCTTGTCTGGAACCACACACACCTCCCTACACTAGCTGTCACATGTCAGGAGACGATGATATCCAAGCCTCTAATTCTGTAGTAAATCCACAGCTGTACATGGTGGGCTCACAGCTAAAAGATAAATGACATAGGAAAATGTATCAGCCCCGTATCAGAAAGTCTGTGGGGCTACAAATTTCTATAAATGCTTTACATTCACAGTGTATTTCTATAGGAACACCAAACAAGATGAATAAATAGGAAGCAAATTGTACACTTTTGTTCTTTTTAAAGACATATGCAACACAGTTTCTACATTTGTTCTTGAAAGGATGAACTACAGATGTTCTTATGCACCTAGAGAATACAAAGATTTTACAAAGCCAAATGTTAACATGTTGATAAAATGTAGCACAAACAGGAAGTCTTCCGAAGGGCGGAATGATCTGGAAACTAGAAGAAGTATGATCAGGATAAAATCATGTATGCACGTATACCATACCCAAGTTGAACCAAGTACTAATTCAGCTGTTCAAAAGCTGCCTGTGGTATATTAGGATATTTTAAAAGTTACACTGAAGTAGCGGTTAACATTTGAGAAGATGGTCATGCAGAGTTTAACACGGATCTGAGCCACAAAAGAAGCACCTCTAACTGAAATACCTACAAGTACTCCATTGAATTTCAATAACAACAAACAACAACAATAAAAAGTATTTTTTTACACTGCATCTGCTATCACTGATCAGATGCCAGAGAAGCAAAAGACAACAAGAATGTCACAGAGGAGTAGCCAGGGGAAATAAGCATTGCAAAGGCCTGGTAAGTTAATTAAAACCCCTTACCTCCAAGTCTTTGTGGCATTCCCAGCCTGCACATAGAAGCCTCCATGGCCAGCAATACTAGTTGACTCTGATAAAAGAAATACACAGACACCAAAGTCTGGTATACCACTTCCCTTTGAAATGCATAGATGCTGCATAAAAGTCCCCTCATCAGCAGAGCAGATAGCATTGATGAAACCTTGAGACAATGTCCTTGAAACCAGAGCAAGCAGTGGCAGTTACTGGCAAGAGACAGAAAAGCTTAACTCCTTTATTTTCCTTTCACAGTGAGCAAAATTATTGAATTGTTACCATAAAGCATAAACGTGCACCTGCAAACGAGAGCATTAATTATGACTGGGGAGAAACTTTCATTCTTGTGTGGAAAAATGCAAAGCAGAATCTCAAATAAGGATGGCTAGCCATCTTAAAACCCTTGTGACTAAAAATGTTTCTGATACTCACTAGTAGAAATAGAAGCAAAGAACACTCAGAGCTTCAAAAGATAGTCTTTAAACACTGAATCCAATCCTTTAGCACTTGTTGGGGCAGCTATCAAAAGATGCCCTGAGGTCATAGTACAGCCCTTCCATTTTATCTCCAGGACCCTCTAAGAAAAGGCCCCTGAAGTGGTTTTTTTTTATGGAGGGACTTCAGAAATGGGGGGGAAGATCTCCCTCATAAAAAGATCAGCACATTCAGACAAAAAAAATGTACTTTCACAATCATGAACCATTTACTCTCTAAAGAGCAAAATGTGCCAGCTTCACTTCCCAGGATCTGACAAGTTCAAAGTTTTGTGCTTAGGGACATCTTTGATTTATCTTTCTCCTTCTAAGACAGTAGCACAGAATGGAGAGGGCTGCCAGTAGCTTTCAAAACTGATTAGTATTATAGCTCTGTACCTTAAATGCATGGAAGTAAGTACCTAACAAAAAAAGAATCAAAGAATACATCTTATGCTTGTATTAGTGAGGAAATAAAGTTGCCTGAAAGACCTGGAAAGTTAGCTGCCTCTCTGGTGATGTATTTGCAGTTTGGGAGAAATCTCACCACAGCAGACGGCATCCATGTAAGTAGGGGAGAGTAGGGCTGCTGCTCCCTTCAGTGCTCAGAAATTACAGCTGTGGTCACTCCACCTTTCCATATCCCACAAAAAGTTTAATTTTTTATTTTTGAGACACATGAGTTTAATGGCTTAAACAGGAAAAAAAAAGGCAAGCCAAAAAAAAAAACCAACCCAAGCTTTCCAAGTTTTCTCCCTTATGACAAAATGTTCCTAAAAATAAAAGTGTGGATTCTCTCATGACTCTATGAACTGTGACTTCGCTACCACAATACTTCTGATAAAATGAAGTTGGAAAAGCAGAGAGGTACATACACTGTCATCTAGACACAAAGTCCTTTGAGCTCCCAGCACTGCAGAGGTGCTTTCCCTTAAATTTAGCCTCATCATTTGGATAGAACCTGTAAGAGCACATTGCTTTCAGCCTTTGCAGTTTGGGAACATCAGACAAACGCTCCTTTAAACACTGTTCAAGAGCCTTTTAACACCACCGTAATTTCCTATCCATCAACTTTACGTGTTGTTTGTAGGACAAACTTTCTACAGCTGCTTTAGCAGAAGGATACGAGTGAAACCCACACGTATTTGAAAGATCTCCTAGACCCTTGAAGCACTGGCAATTTTAAAGCCTTGAGCAATTGGAAAGAGGATGACTTGTACTTGACAGATGCTGGTCACATTGCTTTATATATGTTCTGGTAAAGTACTCTGATACTCTGGCCATGAAATTGTACATAGCTGGGGATTATCACTAGATGCATTAAAAAAAAAAAAGAAAAAGGAATGAGCAATTGCACATTTTTCTTTATGTACTCAGAGAACTTCAGAGCTTTTTTAAAAGCTTCTCTCACTTCCCCTTCCCCTTCTTCTCTCTTACTCAGAAGCAGTGGTGACTACATGTGCATCAGGAAGACTCTGTGACCACAAACATTACCAGCAACAGTCTTACAGCAACCAGGCATTCTGAAGAGATGAAAGCAGTAAAAAGCATTTTTCTATCAAACTGGACACCAAGATATTCATGTCTGGACTGTTAATGCTCCATGACTCCCAGGCATTCAGTTAATCCTCCTGTACTTCCTGCTTCTACCAGGTTTGATGTTTGCCAAGTTTTGCTATATGTGGATGGTTGTGTTGAGAGACAGAGCTCAGACTAGATAGCTTTAAGAAAAACCTCCAGGCTGGCAATACAGCAAATTATTATCTCTCAGAAATTGTCCTCAGCAAATTACTATAGCTCATACTGCAAGCTCTGCAATCAGTACCCAGGGAATGGGGCAGACTCCCAGAGCTTGCTGCCTTCCAACATACACTGCAGCAAAATGCAGTACTACAACACACAACTTCAGGAAATGTTACAGCCAGTTGCACCATCCCACTCAAATCCATGGATGCTAGAGACAATACTTAAAATCGGCACCAATTCATAGCTTTTGAAACTGTTGGACTAGAGTTTACATGTTTTAGATCAGATTTAAACATGCCTTGGAAGAGCTGTTCCTGCAGACCTCCAAAGGCCTATGTCACCCTTGTGGATTCAGAAGGCTTACTCATTAATTCAAAAAAGAAATGGCACAAAGCTCCCAATGAGTCAACAAGGAACTTGATAGCAAAAGACCTAGAGTTTAGGAACTAATCATGCAGGCAAGTGGGCTGCTCCTAGGTATTAAAAGATTCATTTCACTATGTCCTGCATTAAATTTTTAGGAAAACAGCCTGTGAAATCAACATCTTTTAGAAGATATTATCATCAACACTGATTTAAATTTGTGCAGAATGCTGAATTCGGTATGAATAAAGCCTAAATACTTAAAAGCCAGCATTTAAGTAAGAAAATATTCAGCTACAGTGTTTTTACTCATGCCTAAGTCAGTAAAACTTCTTTCCCCCCTTATTAGTCAGAATGACTTAAGCATGTATTTTGTAATAAAAGGTTAAGACTGCTTTATGGAATTGAAAAAAAATCTGTCCAAGTTATGTGAGTGCAGCCTGGTATGTGGATTAAAGTCATGGAAAAAATGCATGTATATTAGATTTGACAAAAGAAAGCGGGTGATCTTCTAGCAACTGGGGCACAGATACTTCTTCATGTTAGTATTTGAGGATGTGATTGGTAAAAATGGTGAAAATACTTAAGGACAGCTTTGCTATGACTTAGACACTACATAAAAAAAGATTATTAGGCAACTTGAATCTGATGCCATGATGATTTTTTGCTTTTTCTTTTATACCCCTTTTTATACTCTCTTATATAGCTTTTATGTATTCTCAGTGCTTTTAGCCCACATACTTATAATTCTTAAAGTTTGATAACTTCCCTTAGACCCAATATTCCGTTAAGCCAAGAGACCAAACATTCTGGAAACCCCAGACACCAAGGTCCTCTCCAGAACACATTCTGTAAACAAAGATAGGCCCGTCCAGGGAGAAGGTTCCTCAGGATGAGGGGTCTCACTGGAGTCCCTCATTGGAGAATCTTTGATAGATATGCTAATTTGCAAGGCCTATAATTCTGTACACATTACATTGTGTGTGGCCATTTCTTCGGTGGGCATTTTTTTCGGGGTGCATTTCGATGTGCATTTCAGTGCACCTGAGGATCCTTAAATAAATACCGAGGTAAAACCCTTTTCCCCTCTTAACTGTGTTTGGCTCTTGATTTTTAAGACCAGGAAAAGGCATCAGATCCAACTGGGTAACAAGACGGTTTTTAAACTGTATAATTGTACAATAATAGCTAAGGGTAAACCAAAAGCTTTGATACTTTAAAGCTTCACAATTTTACTCAATATATTCAAAAGACAACTATATTAATACAGTACTTTATGTTCTTTCCAAGCATTTATGCTTAGTGAGAGTTACCCTAGACCATCTCTACTTGGAAGAGTCATATTTCTGACCAGTTTAAAGCCGCGTTTGGAGATTTATTAAATGTTTACTTATTTTCCGGAGGTTTTTACCTGTTTTCAGATATTACATGAGCCTGCTTTCTAAACTAACAATTTTACTACTATAACCACCACAATCTCTGATTGAGGAAAAATCCCTGCTGTCAAAAAAATCACCTTTTTCAGAGGATGAATGACTAGAGAGTTAATGCTTATTTTTGATTAGTTATGAGTATCTGTTTCAAGATACATCCCCGTTTTAACATGGAAATCAGTTTTTATACCTAATATAATGTAATTTTGGTTTTCAATATACTATAATTTTTAAAAGTCTTCAGAATCCAGAGTTTAAATATTTCAAATGTTTATTTTGAATCACATTCACAGTGTAATACAAATTACATTAAAAGCTACACAACAAACGTACAAAGAATACATGAAACACGTACCCATTCTGTAATGCAAAGAATTCCTGACTCTTAAGCTAGAAGTGTTTTTAACACCAGTTAGCAAGAAATGGAAATCAAAAGATAAATAATTGAATTGAGAAACTCCTTCATTATTCAGGGATTTTTTATTAAAAATTCTTGATGTTGGTAAACAGACCATCCATGTTAAAAAGGTAAAAAAAAAAAGCAACACTGCTCTTCCCAGCATGGAGAAAAGTTATTCCACTGTCTCAAGCCTAGATTAATTTTCAATTAATCATCCTGTCCTCCAGCAAAAGTAGTCACAAAAGCTCATTTAGCACTTTGTTTCCAGAGCAGGTTGATGATACAAAAAATAAGCTATAAACATACACATAATCATGTGTCAGCATGTAACTTTGGAAATATTATATGTAAAAGTTTAGAGACCAAGGTAGTCCAGTATATGCACTGCTGATATAAATCACACAATGACAGTTCTAAAGTACATTAGACAATTTCAATGTACTGTCCATAGCAAAATAATACATTTACTGTACATGTCTAGATTAATTCTTTTACACGTTGACTGATGAGTTGTGCTAGTACTTTGGAGAGCAAGAGAAAATTTCTAAGTCTTTTCACAGCCTCACCTCATACTTACTAAAAAAAAAAAATTCTGGCTGGCTAAGTGCAAGTAAGTGGCAATTTCTGCTACCAGTTGGATTCTGGTGGTGGCTTGATTTTCTTTCACTTTGTCAAATAAAAACATTTCAGAGAAGTGGCAATTATCTTACCTTCAGTCTAACAATGGTTTAGTTTATTCAGGAGACATTCTTCCTTATTTAATCTATGCATAACTGTAATAAGAGGTCCTAAGGACATATTCTTTAGTTTAAACTAATGGCAAGCACTTGCCCAGTAGCAACAAAATGACAGTTCAGAACCTCTCTTGGGTATTACAGAATTATGAATTTCAGAAGAACAGATTCTTTCATGTGCTAATTCAAAAAAATTAGAGATGTGCTTTTAGCCACCCACTTTGGAGCTCCAAAGCTGTGAAACTGATGAGTCAAGACTCATTTTCAGTTAAGATTTGCAAGATCTTCCCTTTTGACAGATGACCATAATGAGGAAATTGCTTTAGCACCTCAACACAGCCCCAATCCATTCAATGAATTGTAAAGGCTATGCAAACTGGCAAGCCACTGTTTTAATTATGAAATTTGGTTTTGTGTGTCTGCATGCACAATTGGTTCAAGTATTACAGAGGGCTTGTAAACCCGAACATAAGCTTTAAGTTCATGTAGAAAAATCAGTAAGGATGTAATATGCAAAAATAAATCAATCATGTATTCAATACCCATAAAGATTGGCATTCTAATATGCACTATTTAGCAATAAGCATTATTACTGAACACCATTCAAATTCATCTCAAAAAATGCTGGCAGCACTTCTTCAGCCTGTCTTTAGAATTAATACAAAATAAATCCTATGGCAGTGTGTAGCACTTTACAGCACTTTCTGTACTACTTCTGAATGTAAAAGCCTTCTCCTGGGGTCTAGCAAGGAAGAAGGGGTTTTTAATGCCATCAAAGTCCTTCTCTGACTACTGGGTACTGTATGTCCCTTCTAGCAAACAACAATGTGCCAGAGGTTTATTGCTGCAAGTGGGAAGAAACCTCATGTATATCCCACGTGTGAGCTGGGAATGCCAGAGGCAGCTGTATTGCCAAAGAACCTGAGCAGACCTTAGAGCAGCTTCAGCAGAGCACTCATGCTCAGGATTCACCTCAAAGCAGAAAAGCCTGGCAAGTGTTCACTTACCAGAATGCTGTTGTGACAACTCTCACCATAAATGTTGCTGCAAACAAATTTATTCAAAAAACATGCTGCAGCAGAGTAAGCCAGAGTCAAAAACCACTTTTGAAAGCATGCTACAAGGACAATTCATTTCAGACTAAGCTTTCAGAAAAACGACTACAGCTTCCTTCCTGGACCCCCAGTGAAGACAAATTTGCATGTGGGAAAGTTTTGAAGGGCAAGTTTCACAAAAATACACTTTCTAAACAATGTGTCTGAGTTAAAGATAACAATTACTACTGCATCAAACTTGGATCAGCACTGCACTTTTAAAGTATGTATAACCATTAGATGTTGTCAAGAAACATCCAAGTGTCGATAGATGTTTAGAAATCACTGTAAAAAAGTTAGTAGAAAAGTTCAATTGTTTTTGAAGTTAAACTTAAGTTTCAAACACAATGCACGTGGTGACCTATGCCATTTACTCCAGTTCAGATAATATGGTATTAAAACCACCAGTGGCTTTATAAAAGGGATATATGAGAAATACAAAACTAAATGACAGAACTACTGCAATATTCAAGCCAAGTGACATCTAAGTGCTGAGACAAACCGTACGTGAGCACCTTCCTGCTGAACTTCACATTCCCATCTGCATGTCAGCGAAGTTGTAGAAATTGTCTACATCTTGAGATGCTGATGCTTTGCTTTCCGATACAAAAACCTGTTTTGTTAAGCAAGAAAATAGTTATGCATCAGTAAAAGCAGTCTTTGCTCATTTGGAATCAGTAATGCTTATTTTTAGTTTTGCATTTCAAGAGAGAGACACAACTCTGCTGGTTCCCACTGCGTGACAGAACAAATAGTAGAATTCTCTCAGCCCTGATGCACCCACCATTTGTTATCGTCACCTCTTCCTAGCACACATGCTAGCTGCATTAACCCTTGCCTTCAGGATCAGGAGTTTAGGGCTTCATTATTCAGGGGTCACAGCTTCAGTTAGTGTCTATTTAGATGTACTTTGATTGGTAAAATCAACTCTCTCCAGGAGAGTGGGGGAAAAATAAATACACAAAATCCTTAGACTACTACTTTCCTTTAACAGAGAGGGAGAGTTTGCAAGAAAGACTTCCTTGTGCTATATTACCCTCAAAAAAACTTTGCTGCTTCTCCAGCAGATGACTATTTTAAAAAAAATAACTCTAATTACATTCGCATTTTTCAAAATTTATCAATGTATGTGAAAGTCCAAGCTCTAGGACAGTCGCCTTTGAAAGCTTTCAGCAGATCAACAACAATTGTTTTAGGCAATACCCAAACAACTGAGTGTAACAGAGAGCATTGTGGCTGTTCACCAATCTCAACATGCAAGCAAGAGCCTCAATCAAAAAAATTAAATGAGATGACTTATTACAAGATGACTGTTTTCCAGAAACTGGGCAGCCTAGTTCCAAGTAAGTCTTTTGAAAGGAACTGAAAGATAGCAAGGAGCTGTATGGATGCTACGTCTCAAAGACATTCTAGTCTTCTTTGAACAGCTGCCTAGAAGCAAAGGGTTTGTCACTTTCTTATTATCAGGAGTGCTCTAAATGTTTCCAGAAACTTTCTCAAAACCATTGCCATTCAGAGAAAGGGAACAGCAAGGAAAGAGGAGGTGTGGTGTAGGGAAGCTAAAGCGAAACAAGTTGACAGAAGAAAAAAGAGCACTGCCTTTGAAGGAAGGCATTCTGCAGTATCCTACACAGCAAAAGTAAACATGAAAAAAGTTGAAATCCCATCATATTATCTTCATCATGGTTTAATAGACAGGACACCACAAAGCTAAGTGACTAAATCCAAGAGGTGAAGTGGAACCTTTTTGTACTACATTTATAGAACTTGATTTTGCTATTATGTGAAATAACAGTTTTAAGTGGCAATCTTGTGTTCTTCAGTAGATATGGGAATTCAGAACTCTCTTTCCTAGGACAATTTTCTTGTCACTAGCAAGTAACTTGGGTTTTGAGTACAAAAAACCAAAACAACAACAAAAGGATATTTTGATTTTACTACCCGTGAATCTAAAAAGATTGTGTAGTATGTCAACACTATATCTTGACCATGAAATAGCTCAGACATTCTTTAATATTTTCAGTAAATAAAGCAATACACCAGCTTACCTTGGTGCCACTAAAAACTTCATTTATAGTGCTTCGACATTGTTCCACTGCACCATCTCCACTGAACTCCAAAGCAACCACTGGACCTGGAAAACAGTTTCATCTAAAATCAATACTACTTTTAAGCTTGGCATTGAAACAGTAGATTTCTCAACCCATAGGGAATTGTGAAGCCTGCAAGAAGCATTTTATTTTTTTGCTTGAGCAGCTCCATAACAGCAGATAAAGAATTAAAAATACTTAAACATGTTAAAAAAAACATACAGTGTTGTCTGCAATTCCATGCTCTTTTTTTTTTTCCCCGAGATTTGGGCAGGATTCCAGTTTTACTTCTTGAAAGGCAGCAATAGCACAAAAATGCTAAGGAGTGCAAGGCATCATGGAAGTGAGTCAGACTATACTGCTCAAATAGTGAGCCATTTCACAGACATCTGGAGTGGGACTGAGTCATTCAGGCATTTTTGCCTCAGTCCCAAGATAGAGAATTGCCTGATTTTTAGACTTGTTCTCACCCACTATTTGCAGATCTGCTTTCTCTGGTTTCATTCTGAACATGGTATTTCTTCCCATATGACTGCAATATAGCCCAGAAATTAGACTATCACCTTGTAAGTGCAATGACTTTTGTCCTATTCTTGCAATGACCATCACAACTCTCTCATGTCACCATGAATAAACCTGCACGTTGCTAACAAGTTTGGGAGCACGTAGTGAGCTTTACCATATAACAGATAACAAGATCTCAGTACTTCTGCAAGAAGAGACAAAACCCAACTGCAGTCATATCAATAAAAAGGCTTTCGAAATACTCTGACAGTACACCAGTTATAAACAAGAATTTTAAATGCTTAGCTGCTTTATGTACATCTATACCGATTGCTTAATTATTTATACAGAAACGCTGAACAGCTCAGTGGTTGAGCAGCATTGGTGACAAGTTCGAAATAGTCGAAAAACACGAGTTTCTTTTGACCACTCCAGGCAGGTCTACGTGTGGCACTGCTCCTGAGCTATGTGGTTGGACCACTAGAGGGGGGGCAGAGACACAAAACACATGTGAAATAACTAATTTCTGATGCCTTCAGGAGTTTTGACTGGTTTAGGGCCTCACTGAGGCTTTCAAGATTCATCTCAACAGGTTTTACAGTATGCCCTTGAAACACAAATTTCTCCTTCATGCCTTTCTTCTCTAGAACTCTCTAGTGACAGATTTTTGTATCAAGAGGAGAAAAAAAACTCACCTTTTTCCAGCAGTGGAATGAATTCTGATGCACTCTGCTGGAAAACTCTGTGAGCATCCTCTGCCTTCATTATGACTTCTTTAGTCTGTACAAGTTGAAAGCCTTTACTAGTCATCTGTTAACAGAGAAAGAATTCATGTTAAAAATGCTTCTAAGGCAAAATTTAACTCAAGTATCCAGATTACACTGTAATAGACTCATTTTTCCCACACATATTAAGTCACAGAGCAAAGGAACCCTTTTTGCTCTTTTCAGAGACCATTTGCTTTTTCTACACTTCTGTTTATTTTCATTCCATTCATCCAGATTTTCTCTTCTGCCCTAGTGCACCTAGAGGAATAAATGTGAATATTTTTGTTTCATATATTAGAGCCTGGGGTTATGTGTTTTTCCCCACAATCCCTCACAAGCAGAAACTAATGAGAGTTAAAGGCATTCAGCATCTGGAAACAAGCAGTCAGTTCTCTTTATTCTGCAATAGTTCAATCAGGCATTAGCTCAAATTCTCATCTATCCACTGCTGAAGTTTTCAGTGTTGGAACAATAGTTAACAACATTTGAAAACACATATCCACATCCCACTCCCTCATTTCTACTCCAAATCTAATATGAAACTAAAGGCATGTGGGAAAAGAGCAAATACATTTTTACTTACAAAACATCCATTAATCTACAGAGCAGTTGGATTTCTACAGAAACTCACTAACTAGTCTTTTAGCATCTTCTTAACTTTAATTTCTAAATAACTACTAACAGAGGAGAACACATCTATTACCCTCTTTTCTGCAGCTTTCCTTTGTCAGAAAAAACCCAACCCATAAGTATCATTATCTCCCTCCACCCAAGTAACTCAGTAGCTCAGCTCCATAAAAGTCCAACCAGGCAGTGGGGAGGCAAGGAGCCACCCTATAGCTTTCTTTCCTTGCAGATAAAAACTCAAGGGAAAGAGCTCCACCAGATGTTTAGTTGATCATACAACACTGTGATCAGCAGCTTTTGCAGATACCACTCTCAGATGCTGTAGCCCATGGTTACTGGCTCTGCTCTGTGACATCCTTGGCACTTCAGAGTGGTGAAAGCAGCCAGCCACTCCCAGGTTTTAGCCCCAGGAAAGTACAAACTCAGCCAAGCTTGGAAGCTGCTGTCTCATAGTAATAAAAAAAAGACAAAAAAAGAAAAAAAAAAAAAGAAGACCAAAAAAAGCTATTTAAGTCATTGAAGACAGCTGACCAGCCGTGACTAACACTCACTGCCCCTTTCAGAAAAAAGTTCCAACACTGGATGACACGGGGCATGCATTGGAAAACTTTTTTTTTTTTTAGACTCTCTGTTAGTACTGGAAAAACTTTCAGGACAGACTTTTGTTAGCTGACATTTTCAGGGCAATAAGCTAACAAGTTAATCAGCTACATCCCTTTCACAAGCACTGCCAATCACTTACTCTGTATTTGACCAAGTTCATCAAATCAACCACACATTTTCTTCAGAGCATCGTTTTGCTGTGCCATGATGGAAAAGTACACCAGAACTGTTAGAGGATAGATGTGCCACTCACAGGATGTCAGCAGTAAAGCAACTGACTGATCAAATGAGATTCAGTCCTTATCTTGCTTTAAGGTTTTAAACAGTGCAGTTGATCAGTATGGTCAGTAGACAAACAGAGCCTCTATATTCCCCCTTCAGGGAGCATCGGAGGCTGTCCAGAGGAA
Source organism: Oriolus oriolus (assembly GCA_013400235.1). Classification (NCBI taxonomy): domain Eukaryota; kingdom Metazoa; phylum Chordata; class Aves; order Passeriformes; family Corvidae; genus Oriolus; species Oriolus oriolus. The sequence continues at coordinate 379,012 of VXBT01007850.1, forward strand.
AGTTTAATTAGGAACTGAAAAACCTGAATGAAGACAAAGGTTGCTTACCTCATCAATTAACTTCCTGGCATTCGCAGTTGTGTAGTCACCAGCAAAAAACACGGCCAAACACGATTCATCGCTGTTTTTCTGCCTCTGCCCTCGAGTTACAGGTATTATGCTCTTTGTAGCATCAGTAGAAATCCTGACAGCTTTCAGCTCCTCAGAGCTAGGCAGAGGAACATAATCTTGGACTACAGCAGTTTCAGGCAAAAGACCCCAGTTACTTCCTCCAGACACAGGGGTAAAGTCATGGATGTTGCTCCATGTGTTATTGAAGATACTCAGACCAGCATCTTTAAATTGTAAAGCAAGCTCAGGATAATAGTACTGGAAACATCCAAATTTCATACCTGTGGAGGACTCGATAATGGGCTGGGTGGCACAGCACAAGAACACCTCCAGCTTTCTGCAGTCCCGCGTGCGGAACTGTTGGCAGGCAACCACACACTTACAATCTTTGCAGTCACGGAAAAACACGCTGCCTTTTATTGGTCCTAAAAAGATCTGGCAATTTACACAGTCATCAATAGTGATTGTAGCAGAATGGTCAAATATGTAGATTTTACAGTTCTCGCAGTCCTGAATGACAAATTGTTGCCCTGCTACTTTTCCAGGCAGTCTACCCACAGTTTCATCTTTAAGTCCGGAAAAAGTGTAATCTTTGGGGTCAATCTGAAGGAGGAAGAAAAAAAAAAAAAGAAGGTTAAAGCCTTCAAATACAGAGAATATTATAATGCTAAATGCCAATTGACTTGCATTGATTGAAGTGCCACTGAATTGTACAGGATAAACTGCCACAAGGGGCTTCAATGAGTGATGAAAGATCAGAAGCAACTCTTCTAGCTAAACTACTGGAATACACAGTACTGAGGTACAACTAAGAAGTGAAACTACACTTCTGAGATGCTCCAGGGGTAAAAAAACCAAAAACTCAGTTTGTCCTTTAATAAAGAAAGGGGGCAAGGGGAGCTAGTTCTATCTGTGGACTCTAAACTGTTTCAACAAGGATGATGGTTCTGGGTATTAGAGTCGTAACTATAATAAATAAATTGTCCAACATACTTACAGATTCATAAAGCTGGAGATACACAGTATTTCCTTTTCAAGTAGCTTTCTTGGTCATATTTTACCACACCTCAACACATTGCAAGGAAACCTTGTTGCTGTCAAGCAGTGTCTTCTCTGTTATGTTTGCAAACTACTGAGAGCTCATTAATCTGCGCCACAGCATTACCTCCTGCTAACAATGACAAGATTTTTGTGCTAACAAAACATATGAGATTGTTTTAACTATGTCCAAGAAGCAAAAACCGGCAGTGCTGGTACAGGCGGCATGTTTGCAGATCTCCTCCACACTCCAGCATCCCTCTCACTGGCACAGAACACTTGAGAGAGGCTGTGGCTTTCCCTAGGACTCTCCTTCAGGGAGCAGCAACGCAGGAGCCACACAGCACACAGGATGGATGCAATACAGGTGGAAAGCATGAATAATACAGCCCATGCTGTCCTAAAACCAAAAGAATCTGAGCTGGCTTATTTCTAGATCTAAGTTAAGTCTCAAGCTAACTGCAATTCCCGGAGCAAATTCTACTCTGCCCTCTTGTGAAAGCTCATTAAAATAGCACCTAGAAGTGTACAAGTACCTGAAAGAGCCTAACACAAGACCACTTCACAAATCTGCTATTTGATTATCAGCCTGAGGATCCTAAAATTTTAAAAACCATAATCAGTTTCAGTGTAGCCCCATTTCTAAGAAACTTCTCCTCCCTAGCATGTCAAACATTGACACGATATTTAAAGACCAGCAAAAGGCATAAACCAGAATGGGCTAGCACCAGATATTCGCTAAACCTGCCTTGGCAGCTTTTGACTGAACAGCCCAAGGAAGCTAAAAATCTCTACTAAAAATCTACTGATAAAATGTATTTCGTTCTATGCAACATATGTGACCTTCAGACAGGAAAGGAGCTTTGCAGCTGATGAATCTTCCAAATAAAATGCAAACTGAGACAATGAAGATGGCTTCCTAGAATTCTCTCCTCAATCATATTTAATACCACCAGTATACATCCAGGAAAGTTAGTTGGAAGTGTTACAAATAAAACTGGGAGACTCAAAAGATAAGGGACACCACATGGAGACTCAGTCACACAGCATGCTTTGGATTCAAACTCTCCAAGGTCTTTAGTCTCAAGCAGTGTTACATATTTGATCCATATACAAGTTATTTACACTCATATTCCCTCTTACTTGAGAATATAAGTATTAAAATTGCTTTTGGACATATTCTTCCCAGGCATCTCCTAGAACATTTATGTATGTTTGTGTATATTTGTATGCTGGGTGCTGGTTTTTTTAATAACCATGGGAGATAGACTTCCTGCCTTCAAAAGAGGCACACAGGAACAATTACTTCTCTTAGGAATGAGAAGTTCAGTGTTTCCAGAACTTACAGCTTTTTTGAAACTTGGAACCTAAGCACGTCCTTCTGAATTGCTCTGCTCTACAAAGCCTCTGAAGCAGCACTAGCTCACCCTACACAACGGCCTTTGCAGGGATGTGTGAAACTTCACTTTGCAATTTTATTTAGGCCTAGGTGAAAAACACTGGTTAGTCAGCAAACTCACAGCTTATAGACAATTTCAAATGAGAGTTTTTGAGTAAGAACAGTAGTCAAGTTAAAGATAAAAATTCAGCTTATTATCAGATTCAGGAGGTCCTCTTTATTTCCCTGTTTTTCAGAACTAAGAGTTCTGCCCTGACACAGCTTTTACTTCTCAGTTTGTTGACCATGCTATGGAGTTTGCCCATTTCCTTTAATTTTGCTGTGCAGTTATCCTTTTAAGGACCAAGAGTATTTATTGATTAACACGCAGTACAGACTGGAGGGACTGCATGAAATAGATTTAATACTCTCTCCCCATACTGCCCCTGAGAGGAGGAGTAACCTAAGACTATAGCAGATACAAATATTTCACTTCTCCTGGGTAAAAGAAACATGCTGGAGAAACAGGCATGAAGGCAGAACCATGATTTTGAGGATGCATCCAACAGCTCCTCATACACTCATAGGATTATAGAATAGAGGTTTTTTCCAATTTAAACTAGGTCCATCAAGTGCAACCATTAACCTAACATTGCCAAGTCCATCACTAAACCATGTCCCCAACTGCCACATCTACAAATCTTTTAAACACCTCCAGGGATGGTGACTCAACCAATTCCCTGGGATGCCTGTTCCAACTCTTTCCATGAAGAAGTTTTCCTAATGTCCAATGTAAGCCTCCCCTAGAGCAACTTGAGGAGTTTTCATCTTGTCCTATCACTGAGTACTTGGGAGAAGAGACCAACCCTGACCTCCTACAGCCTCCTTTCAGGTGGTTGTAGAGAGCACTAAGGTCTTCCCTGAGCCTCCTTTTCTTCCAACTAAACAGCCTCAGCTCCCTCAGAGGCTTCTCACCAGACTTTACCAGCTCTGTTGCCCTTCTCTGGACACACTCCAGCACTTCAGTGTCTTTCTTGAAGCGAGGAATCCAGAACTGAACACAGGATTTGAGATGCAACCTCACCAGTGCCAAGTACAGGTCATGGCCCTAGTCCTGCTGGCCACATTACTTTTGATATAAGCCAGGATGCCATCGGCCTTCTAGGTTTGTGTTCACCATCTCTGAAATCTTCAGGTATCATCAACAGGTTAATATTAAATCACTGCAACCACCTTCCTTTCCCTGCCAGTCAACACCAACTGCTTCTTCAGTTCTGTCTTGGCAACAAAGCTAAAAAAGCAGGCTAGGAAAGCCAAAAGACACACAAGAAAGTAACATCTGCAGTCTCGTACAACCATAACCAGGGCTATGTACATTTCTCTGCCCATTCATCTGGTGCTCCGTTGGCTATAAAATCTGAAGCATGTGGCAAAACTGAATTATTTGATAACTCGTCTATTTGTCCTTTGCATTTGGATAAAATTTTTAAAAACTTTGTCCAAATCCACCCATCTCACTCAAAGAGATGCTTTACTCTCCAGCTCTTAACAGATTTTTTAAATGTCTTTTTTTTCCTCAGGCTGATATAAGTTCAAAAGGTGACAGTATTCATAGAGGTAGCTTTTAATATTTTCAGCTGAATTTAAAGAGTTCTTAGAGTAGATAAGAGTTACACATTAATAGATATTGGCACAGCTCAGGAGCTGAAACCTTCTAACGTAAGTGGCTATGCACAGACTCAGGAATTATGCCACAGAATGACCTAAAATAACCAGACATGATGATGAAAAAGTTAGCTGTGCTTACAGGGCTAATATTCTTCCTTCTCAAAACAGGAACAGAAGTCTAATCTTTGGTTATCAGCAATTACAACATTGAGAAGTTTGTTACAAAGGGCTAGAGGACAAATTGTAAGGAGCAAGGATTTTAAAGAACAAAAAGGAGAGAAGTGAGAGCAAATGAGCTGGTCATGGCTGCTTACAACTCTAGGACATCCTGTTACAAGTGCAAGGTGCGTTAAGCAGCTTTCCTTCCTGCAAACACTTGTCTTGCAAGAAGGTCAGAGGCTACATGAAAGCTGCACATGACATACATCTCTTCAGCCACCATTATCCAGTTTACTGGCATCAAGACCAGGCAGCTCCCGTTTGGAAGAAGACTTAGAAGTACTAGACCTTCACAGTTGTTAGTGCTAACTGTGCCTAGAATCACAAAGGATCTCAATATCATGAACTCTTTCTGGCATGAGTTCATATCTTAGCAAGACTTTTTCACAGGGTCCATCAGGGAAGGAGTTTCAGTTAGCAGTGATATGCCCCCACAAATATGAGAAGGTACTGCTGTTCTTAACAGGTTACAGTTCTCCCCTAGTAACCCGTGTCTAGCCTGCTGAGCAAACAGCTTGTAAAGTATTTCTAAACCATTTCTAAAGGCCTTCTCTTTTAAATACAATTCTCAAAAAATCATCCCCTATCTGTCTAAGTCACTACAGATGGCAGTTCTGATATGAACTTATATACTGCTGATGACAAACAAAAGTTGGCTGCTGACCCAGTGACATTAAAAGCTGCACCTATAGGGTAGGCACACCAACTTAAGAAGCTTTAAGCACTATTTTTGTCAGCAGGGGAATTAACATAAGGGAAATAAGAAAGAAATGTGCATTCCCAGGCCTAGACACTTCTGCATATTCATACTTGCATGGGTTTGGTGCCCTTAAGTAACGAGTTGCAACATCCTCTGGAGACTGCTTGTTGAAGTTACTCACCCACTGGCAGATTTCAAGATTCTTGCATAACAAGAAAAGGTGGAAAGAGTAGTACAGGTTCCTGTCACTAGCGAACAGCTTTTCATTTTGGAGCATCTCCTGCACACCCTGACTTTAAAGGGGGCCAATACAACAGTCTGAATGCTCACTTCATTCTATTCTTGGTCATCTTCACGCTTTTCCATAATGCCCATAACGGCATAAAACACTCATTCACACACAGCAAACCACTGCCAAATACTGCATACAGAAAAAGTGAAAGAATAAAGGAAGCTACTACAGGCCTGTATTTGATCTAACTGGCAACACGGCCTAATATGAATCTTCTGACTGTTTCTCAGTTGATCTGACCATATTTTGAGAAATACAGCAGTAGTTCTTCTGGTGCATCGGGAAGCATAAGGGAGATACCTTGGATTTAAGGGCAAAATATTTCATTGCTTAGAGAAAAAAAAAGTTATTTTATTAATATTCCAAAATAAAATACAAAATGGCTACCAAAATAAGATCTAGACAGTTCAAGATACCTGAGTCACCTCAGACCATTCATGAAGAATCCTCAAATGTGAGGTAACTAACAAAAGACTATCTGTGATTTAGGCAAAAAGTTAAACCTCTTGAGGTTTTTTAAATTTTTTAAATACAGCTACACAGCACAATAACAATGATAGCTGCATATTTCCTATCAAATAAACCAGTTAAGTTGCAAGTCAGTTGACATAAAACAAAACTTTACTTGTTCCTTCTAAAAGTAAAAAAAAACATCTGGGAAAGAAAGTTCCTCTAAGCTCTAAATGCCACTGCGATCATAATTAATCTAATCCTACTTCGTTGAACATGAGACAACAGCAAAAAAGATGATGCAGCTATTTGCGTTTCTTCTCCTGTGGAGGTCACGAGTGTAACTGCCACCACAAGACACAAATCTCCAGTTCCTGTCTGTACATACCCATATTCAGTTACTGCTGTTAGTCATACAGCGGGAAAGGAAAACAACCCAGGTGGAAAGCTAGCTGAAGAAGGCTGAGAAGGGCTGAGCTGAGAAGGGCTGAGCACCACCAAGTTTCTCTCCCACACTTGGTCAGAAGGAGACTCTCGTAACAGCCCAAATACATCAAGAGACATAATAAATCCTCAGGATTCAATGCAGTAACAACAGACTCTGGAATAAACTGTGCGCTATTTATACTCGTGGACTCAGAATCCCAGAGCAGCAAGAAACTGAATACTCATCCTTTTCCCTTCTGTTTTCAAGATAATCTGATCCTTTGGTTCTTCTACTGCACCATAAGTAATCTTCACACAGTTCTCTGAACCCAAGGCTCCAGCAGATTTACAACACTATCAAAATTTGATTAAATTTTGCATATGTTAAAACTTCTGTCCTCACTTAATAAAGTCACACAGAAATCTGAAAAAGCCCCTCAAACTCATATACTTTCCTTAATTTCAGTTCAATTATCAGCATCTTATAATATTTTCTATTTAGAGTTCTCTACCACGTGGTCCATTTTTGGGACCATTACACAAGAGTTACATGGTCACTGACTGGAATATCATCATATTACTCTTTCTCTAGGGCTACACTAGTAGACCGTATCAATACTAACCATCTTTTGCCATAAGAACATGATTAAAATAGGCTCAACTAGCAACGATGTCCTTCAGAAGCAGAAGAAATACTTTTGTTGGAGGAACCTCTCAGGTTCAGTCACTCCTCTACGCATCCCTAATCACACAAACATGCACACAAGTGTGCCTACATTTTTCTGCCATGTCAGAATGGCATTAGTTTAAAGGAAGACAGCTGGAGTGTCCGAGCAGCAAGACATATCCAACTGTAAGAACGTACAGAGCATAGTTTACAAAAACTACAGACAATTGCCAAACCTGCTTGCAAAACTGCACTCCATAACCACAACTGCATCACTGAGTAGGAGAGCCTAAAATGTCCAACCCGAATGGTGGAAATAAATATCAAAAGACCACTTAGCACATCTGTTGACAGAGTTGAGGTTTTCAGTGTTTAGAATACAATTCAATGCACTTAATAAACAAAAAGGAGTCTTGATGCCACAAGTTTTCCAACTGACTTAAATTTAACTTTGTGTACAAACACAAACTGTGAAATAAGTATATGTGAAGCATCAGAAATGAGAAAGCAATAGACAACAGGACAACATTTAAAGCTACTACATTAACACTGACATTATGTCACTTAATACAAACTGGCATGGACAAGTTTAGTGCACCAAGTGCTCAGTACTCATTCACCTAAGATAAGGTGATTCCAGTGCTTTCCTTACACCCAAAAAGCTCAATGAAAAATAAGGCTGCAAAGAGCAAGAAAAATGGACTTAAACATTAAATATCCATTCTTAGGCTATAAAATACAAAATCAAGCAGCTAATCTGATGGCTTACACAGTTCACTAGCACAGCCCAAATTCACTGATTCCTCTGGTTTCTAAGAGTCTTTTATAGAAAAGGAGGAAGTTTTACATGCAATACATGACAGTGGGTTTTTTTGCTCTACAGAGATAGATTGTTGTGCTGTAACAGTTTCATATGTTAGCTTGAGCCTACTTCCAGCAAGTTAACAACAATCATCTCCTTAGCAACAAGGCCAGCTATTCTCTGAATCAAGTCTTTCTATATCCTGACTTTTCTTCTTTTAGTTTTCAAAGTTAGCTGTATATAAGTAGATGGGGTAAAAAATCTCATACCTGTTGAGCTTTAGTGGGTGAATTTGCTCTAAAATTTAAAAATATCATTCCAAAGGTTGGTTTAGTAATTTACTTTTAGACAAAGTTTTCTTCTGCCGCTCTAAAACATGGCTTCAGTACAGCCCCTCCTCCTGTGAGAACAGTCTCCATACAAGTGACAGGCTGCTATCCTCCCCTTCTCTGTCTGCCCTGTAAATATCCGCTACCCAGTCAAAGCAACAAGCCCAACACAGATTGCTCATCTTTATCCTCAAGGAACCGATTCCTCCAGGCCACACGCACACTCTCTAGCTCATCTCCATCTAAGCTTGTCTTAATCTACTTCGAAGACTTACGGGACACCCTAGAGCACCTGGCCAAGTTTAAAAAACAAGCAAGCTAAACATTCAAATAAGTTCACACATTTTCTTTTCCGTACTTGTAAAATATGGCCTAAAGGTTTGAGAATTTTGTTTGTTGAAACCACATCAATTAAGTTTATCGCCTGCCCCAGTTTCTGCTTCCCCCACCCGAAAGCAGCTGAAGAGGAGAGGAAGGGAGGCCTAGCAGGGCTATAACGTCATGATATATTTAGGAAGTGAAACTTGAAATGAGCCTAGGAAGAAATACATTTAATCCAGCATTTAAATGTCTTTCCTACTTGAGTCTTCGTGACTGCCTCCAGGAGCTCTGCAAACAGCATGGGGAAGGATTTGTCTTCATCCGTCATTTTAGGGGCTAATAAGCTAGTTCTTAGCTTTAAAAAAACAAAACAAACAAACAAACCAACAGTGCGAACACCCAAGCAGGAAGAATCAATCTAGACAGTCAGGACACACGGCACGAGTTTTATACTTCCGCCGCAATGCCAAGTGCGGAGACTCGCCCGGGCACAAGCAGCTCCCCAGCCTTTAATCCCGGTTTGCTCGGGTGAAGCACGCACCCAGGGGACTCCGCACTGTATCAGGAATCCCGACGGCAGGCGGACACCCGTGGGGACTGTCACAGCCAAGCCGCGTGCCCACAGCGCGCTGTCCCACCGGGAGGCAGCGCCAGCCCCCTTCGGAGGAGCCCCGCACCGGGGACCGATGCTCGCACCGCCGGCAGCCGAGGCATCCAGCGCGCCCTCTCCGCTTGCACAATTTGAGACTGCCTGGTAAAATCCTCAGGCTAAACATTTTTCAATTGTCCAAATAAACGCCCTGAACTGCGCGGACCGAGCCGTAACAGCGGGACCGGGGAAGGCGTGCTCCCTGCCAGAGCTCTCACCCCCGGGCGGCAGGAGAGGGCGAGGCGGTGCCCACCGAGAGCGGCGATACCCCCCAGCCCGCGGCAGCAGCCGGGGCGGTACCTTGGCTCGCAGGTCCCAGCTATACTGCGGCGCCTTCTGCTCGCCGGGCGCCGCGTCCTGCCCGGCTCCCGCTTGCTGCTGCTGAGGCTGCTGCTGCTGCTGAGGCGGCTGCTGCTGGCCGCCCAGGGCCGGCTTCCTGCGGCGGGAGAAGAAACACCCCATGGCGCTACTGCTGCCGCCGCCACCGCCCGGCGGGGAGAGGCTGGGAGCGGGGAAGGGCTCGCCAGCCCCGCGCCGCCCCGCCCCGCCGGCTTCCGGTTTTCCTCCGTCTCCCTTAGCGACGGCGACATTTCCCCCCGCCTTCCCCTTCCACTTCCCCGCCCCGTCCCGCTCCAACCATCGCCGCCGGCCCGCGGAGGCGCCTGGACGGGGCGGTGCCTGACAGCGGGCGGGGCGCCCGCGGAGCCCAGGGGGCCGGGGGCAAGCGGGAGAGGGCGGTGTGTCAGTGATCGCCATCGCCCCCTCGCCTCGGCCAAGGTTCCCCCACCCCCGTCCCGCGGGAGCGGCTCGGAGGAGGTGGCGACTGCTCCTAAACCCAGCGCTCTACCGGGGTGAAGCCTGTGTCCCACCCGGAGCCGTGTGCGGCTTCAGCTGTGGAAGTCGGAGGCAAAACGCCCGGACTAATCCTGCATCACGTCATTTTCTTATGGATACACCGGCGCGGTCCCCTCGGGACGCGTGACACCGCCGTGCTCGCCCCTCTGAAAGGGCTTCCCCAGGAGACCCGGCTTCTTGCAAGCGGTTCAGAGCAGCGGTAGCAGCAAGTGGCCGCATGAAAACCCCCGGCGTTCTGCTGCGTTGTGCCTCCCTTTGCAAATAGTCGGGCTTCCTCTGTTGGGTTGTGGTTTGTGAGTTCGTTGTTTGGCTTGGTTTTCTTTGGCTGGGTTTTTTCTTTCCCCCGAGGAAAAGCTCACACATTTTTTTATCAGACAGTCTGACCAGTCAAAGACATTTTTCCCAAGATTTTACAGATTTGATTCCTTGTGGTTGAGGTGAAAGACTTCAAAATTGTCCCTGATGCTTTGCTCAGTTCCTTCAGAAAATATCCACCTGTTCTGCTGTGGGGTCCCTCATGGGCTCCACTGTGGATATTTGCACCTCTGTGGTCCTTTTTATAGGCTGCAGGGAAATCCTTGCTCCAGCACCTGCAGCACCTCTATCCCCTCTTTCCTTTTTGACCTTGCTGTTCACAATGGTTATTCCCCACATTTTTCTCCTCACTCCTCTCTCTCTCACTGGTACATAGTGATTTTGCCCTTCCTCAAATATGTTTTCCCAGAGGTAACACTGGTGTTACCAGTGGGGCTCAGCCATTCCCCACGCTGGGGCTGTTGGAGCTGTCTGGAAGTGCCCGTGTCCGGCATGGGACAGCCCTGTTTCCTCACAGAGACCACCCCTGCTGCCAGCACCTGACCACCTACACCCAGTCCATACCCACTAACAAAACTTCAGAGACATTTTGTGTTAAAGGATGACATTCCTGGTGTAGAAGCAGAAGAGATGAGAACCCAGGAAATGTGGCAGGGTAGTGCTCTGCCAGTTGAGCAGGCTGAAAGGCTCGTCCAGCTTAGGGCCCCGAGGACTGCAGAAAGGAGGAAGTGAAACCAATTGCTCAGAAATGGTTGCTGAGAAGGAGGAGTGACTGACACCCTTTTTGGCATCAGTTGTACTGCAAAACCGTATGCCTGAACTGTAGTGAAGCCTGCTCTGAACTTTTGAAGCTACAGTTCAAGTGAATAGCCACCCTCAATACCACCAAACACAATTTTACACCTCAGTCAAAAAGTGGATTTCCTCTATGAGCCATTTTTCCGGGTTTCTTGGGCACTGGCTTGCTGCTCTTCATTGAATCCTCTGAGTACCAGCTCTTTCTACAGTGTGTCCAGCCAGGACAGTTTGAGACAGTTTGCGAATTCAGGAGTCTGATACACCCTCACCTCTTCTAGCCCACCCTCTGGAAGTCTAACAGTCCTCCTAGCCCCCTGTGTATTTCACACAGATTAGCAAAGTTCTGCAGTCTTCTGGCAGCCTGGCTCTTCTTTCTGTGCATTCACTAATAAAAAAAAAATCAATAGAAGGAATAAAAAGCAACATTTGATACATTTTTGTTAAAAGCTAAAATACCATTTAGTAAATCTAAAACTATGTTACCAGAACATTGTTATCTCACATAAATTATTGGATTACCCGTTGTAACAGAAAACTTTATAGTCTGCGTCTGTAAAGAGATTTCTTTCCCTGCTGAGATGCACTCAGGTCTATAATGGAAATATCTCACCACTGCTGTAGTAATGCTTCACAAAGGTATTTAAATGCAAGAAAAATAAAGTTACTTTTAGACAAGCTCACCGGGAATTAACCCACATGGCCTACAAAGCCTCCAAAGCACCTCTTTTACATTACTAATGAGAAGATGCAAGGCAAATGCAAGTTTCTGAGTTGAGATTTTCCCGTGTTGCCATGACCAATATACTTGTCCTGCAAAATTATCAGTCCCATAAAAATACAAGATTTTTGTATGACTACAGCTGATCAGGAGAGGCTGTAGGTTTTATTTCTCTGGCATTACACAAGCTCTCTAGCTCTAGGGTGTTTTCTGACACCAAAGCCCCAGAGTACTTATTCCTGAGAAAATTAATACGACTTGTGATTTATGAGCACATAACTTCTTAAGAAATCGCAAATGCGTAATTCAGTTCTTCTTTCTCTAGTCATCTGCCAGCCAGACCCAACCCTCTTGGCTTTGAGATTTGATACAATCATAGCTTGAAGTGTAGTAATGCAAGATTGCAATAGTATCACAGTCACTACCAACCATGACTACACTTACCTTAATTTCAACAAACTGCTGTAATTAGTGATTTCCCTCACGGAGATGTCCTGAAATTTATCTGTTTGCAGTCTAATATGCAGTTTTGTGATCTCCAGAAGTGGTAGCTAGGTAACTGAAAAGTGAAACATTTTCTTTGTAAAGGTTATATTCTAAAGTATTTAGTGAGAGAAACTTTCTGTATCGATACCTTCTGGGCACACGCAGCTCGCAAGGAGCCTTTCAGGTCTCTGCTGTCCTTTCCCGGGTGTCAGAGATGCTGTGCTCAGGCAGATGGCCAAAGCATGTGCATGGGCTGTGTCTCTGTGTGGACTGCTCTCATCCCCACGTTGCTTGGCAGTGCTTGCATGCCCGCAGATAAGATCCTAACTCCTTTTCCTCCTTTTGTTTGACACTCTTCTGCATTGCCCCAAAAGCACAGAGAGGGAGTTCTCAGTAAACATCAGGACCTGGAAACCTGCCCAGGTCTTGAGCAGGTATCGTAAGGAAGCAAGAGCTCACTGTGTGCACATCTGCATTTCTCCTATTGTGGGTTAGAATCCCTTTGTCTTGGTGGCATTGGAAGCTTGACAAAATGCACAAAGCCAAACTTTCACAGCCTTCTTCTTAATGAGATTCATTGTATTCTCTGTGTGTCTCTTAAATCTCTTGTAATCATACCTTTGTGACAAAATTGAAGCGTGTCTTGTTTAAAGCAGGTTTTTAATCCTGTTGGTTATAGAGAACACCTTGAAAATATTGTTTCTAGGACATGAAAATCAAGAAAATAAAATAACTTTAATACTATTACTTTCTATAATCTCCTTTCATGTTTTCTATCAGCAAAGATTATAAATCCTGTGTTTGGGATCCTAGCAATTTATCTAAAATTGGTATAAAGCTTTGAAAAGAATTTCTAGTTAAGATTAGATTAACCTATACTCATACAAAATTGTGAATAATGGATGAGACAAATCCTTCCATAGTATTCAACAGAAAGGAAGGGAAGGATACTTTACTGCTGAGTTCACTCTCTGAGGCTATGTTCTGATACACATTTAAGACAGAATTGTCACAGAAAGCATCCCTTGCCTCCAGCAGCTTATTTAAATCCCCAACCACCTATGCAGTGGGACAGAACAAATGTTTGCACAGACTTGGTAAACCATGTTGGGAAACAGATGAATGTGTAAAACAACCATTTCAATCAGACATCTGTGCATTTCTGTCTCATACACTTCTTTTTTCTTTTTTTTTTTTTTTCTTTTTCAGAGGCAGATGATGAATATACAGACTAGGATTTTCACAGAGTCATCGCATACTGTGAGATCATATTGCCCTTTTTTGGTCTGTTTAGCAGATTCTCTACTGCTGGAGATTCTTGCCAGACTGAACACCAAGAGAAGCTAGTCTGCAGCTTGAGATGGGGTGGAACAAATAATATGGCCAATTTTATGACAAGATGTACTAGAATCTATTTTGAATTGCTAATGGTGATTTAGGACTAATGTCCTCCCCATTTTCAAGCAATATATGGCTTTTCAGCATCTCCTTGCATGCAGAAATTAGCCCTGGTCACCAATAACTTTGCTGAATCACATCAGTACTGGTCAACAAGGAAATGCACTTTTTTTGGCAGCTTTTTGGCTAGCTGTCCCTAGCATAGAATCTGTGATTCTTTAGTGCTAGGGTTCTTTAAGTGGGAACAATGGATAGGTGTGCCCGTGTCCCAGGTTACTGTGAGCTTACCTGATAGGACAAGGAAAAGCACAAACATCCGAACTGAATAGCTCTTGTTTGCCAAGTTGTTTGCTCAAAAATTACCTTTCACATACTTCCAACAACCATTACCTTCCCTGTAAGAAATTACATCTTATCTACAGATCTTTTCTTGTTGCTGGTGTTTGGGATGAAAGTGAGCAGTGTTCTATGCAGTACATGAGACACAGAGAGACAGCACAGGATTTAAAAGCATTCTTTAAAGGCCCTACATAGAACTACAGGTCATTTTAGAAGTGTTTTTTACTGAAGATCCAAACAGTCAGTAATTTTTAAAAGGCATAAATTAAATATTGTTGGCTGACAGAATGAAAGACTATATCCTAATATTAGCATAAAGGAGTATGATGCATGATACAAACCCCACACTAATTCTGAACTTTGCCTCAAGCCATCTCTGAGACAGAAATTCTGCAGCTGGAAAGGTCACTTAATTTGGCTTAAGGGCTACTAATGTAGTGAGTGCAGTTACTCAAACAGAGCACATTTAAGTTTTCAGCTATAAAGCATATTCTTATGCAGCACTTACAGGTTGATAGATCTCACACAAGAGTCTGTGTCTGAGATCCTGTTTTGTGATATGAAGAGAGCTGCCATAACCAGGGTATTGCTCAACATTCAGGTTGCCAGAAAGCCTTGTGTTCCATCTGAGCCTCTAGCTGAAGCACAGACCCTGCAGTTTAGTGTTAAATGAAAATGAAATGTAGTGACTTTAAAGTTTATGAAGTATACCTCATTAGTTCGTATTTAATAGGGCAATAATTCAGATAACAAGCTGCAGTGCTGATTCAGCAAGGCATGTATGCACATGTTAAATCTACAGATTTCAGTGGGATTTGAGGGAGTGCAAAGAGTTAGGCACATTGTTAAAACTAAGATGAATTTTAACAGCTTGCTGCATCATAGCCCAACAGCCCTTAATTTTTTCCCGATCTTAGAGTTCTTTTTTTTTGTGGTAAAAGTGAGAGGTGCTCTAATTCCCCATGTATCTGAGTTAAAATTGACAAGATCATCTGCCAGCATCTGTCTCCAGTTACATCTCTTTGTCCTTTATCCAGGTCTCTAGCATCTAACATTGGGGTGCTCAGTGGAGCATTGTTGCAAAGGTAAGCTCATAGAAAGTTTCCCTCTGCCACAGTCCTAATGTGGAGAAGTCAAGAAAACACTTGGTAAAGTGGCTCTTACCACTTGGCATTTTAGAACATTTTTGACTGTACATTCTATTTTTGGGGGGATTTTTTCTTGCTTAGTGTCTGACATAATACCAATCCTCTTTCACTGTTGGTTTCACCTGCTGCCGTAGCACAGAAAAAAGATTGCTGAGACCTGGGGTAGAGACTGTCCTCCTAATTCTGGTGCAGCAGACCATGACAAATGGGTAATTGGAGATGGTAACATGTTAATTTGCTATTGCACAATTAATCATAATTTGTCTATCTGAAGTTTCATTTTACATTGTTGCACAGTTTATTGATGGTCTTCCGATCTGAAGCTCTTAACATTAATTTTGTGGGATGGCTTTAGCTGTGGTGCCAAACTGCCATGCATTGTTCTTGTGGGCGTGAACAGTGGCTGGCTGGTGCTCCCAGTGAGACTGGCAAAAAGTGAGAAAAGTGGGATCCTCAACAAAAATGTAGAAGACATCACTGATCTGGACCTTGGAACCCTGCCAAAATATACTGAAGGGCTGGAGCAAGGCAGTACACTGCCTACATTAACCTTAGGGAATTGCACAGGAATCTATAAGCCTGAGCAACTCTCACACAGGTCATGATTTTAAAAAACTTCATCAGCATAGTAATGAGCCAGTGAATCAGATCTAAACTGCACATTTAAATATTCAGTGGTAACTGTAAGAAAATCCTGCTGTTAGAGTAAACACTGGATTCTATTTGTTTTGCCTTTTCTTCCCTTTCTGTCTTTCAGCAGAATGTGCAATAAACATTCTAGATTGTTTTTGGAAATAGTGCTATGTCACTGTAAGACTCTGAGGAATAAATTAGTTAAACTGTTAATAATACAAAATAGCAAGGGATACTGCAGAGGCAGAAGATGGAAAGAAAATACTGAAGTAATTATTATTGGGAAGAGATTAAACTCTAGAGCTTGCTTGGCTGTTAGGAAGACTCACTTAGACTGGTTTTCAAATAATGTAACTTGCACTGAAGGAGCAAAAATGTTCAGTATAGAAATCAGTAAATAACATGCTCAGACACAGAGGAACTGGAGTGGAATGAAAGATATGTTCTCTTGCAAAATAGACCCATTCACTAGAGAGAAGTCTGAACTAGTAAAATCTGACACGCGGAAGGACCTTCCTTTCAATTCATACAGATTCTAATATTGTAAGGTGAAATCCCAAAGGAATCTTGTGATCATAAACAGGGGTAAGTCCACTCACATAACCTGCATGCAGTTAGGTAAATTGATCCAGAATTAAAAGTCAAAAGAGGGGAAGCGCAGCCAAGTCACGGGAAACTGGTGCAGAGCTGGCCAGTAAGCGATGTGAAAATGGGGAATATCTTTGATTTAGGGCAAATTAAGTCTTTTCTCATTCAACCTCCTGCTGTTTTGATGATTTTCAATCCTTCTTCTAGGAGCTCAGGAGTTATTCAAACTGCAGTAACCTCTCTAAAAATTTTCATCCAGAGAGGCATGAGGATAAGGCCAAATTAAAAAAAGAACAAAAATTCAATAATGATAGCTGAGTTTGGGACTCATGCTTTACTCTGTTTCAGACCTATTGAGCAGGACATAGGTACCCAGAAAATCTAATAGCTGTCTCTGGTTTTAATCACATAAGGAAAAACCTTTCTCTCCTGTACTTCTGTTAGTGGCTGAACATCTTCAGTACAGTCATCAAAAAGTGCCTTTTTTTTCTTTTTCAGTTCACAGTAGTTATTGGAATCCATTGCTGCCAAACAAACTAGAGTCCTGGGTAGACTTCCTTAGCCATAGTATGGTAGGTCTACTAGTTAGACATAGAACTCTGAATTTGTCACTCAAAGCAATCTTTTGGTAGGCTGTGAAAAAAAAAATGTGGGGATGGCAATTCATCTCAGATAAGCACTTTTGGATGGTAGCTAACCAGACCTATTTCAACTTCCAATTTTTCTTTCTTAGTAAAGTAAACAAAACGTGATGAACACAGACATAGACACCAAAACTTTAGGCAAGGCTATTTTAGGTTAATCACACTTCTTATGTCCAATCGTTTATCATTGATTATTTCCAGGAGTTCTCTTTAAGTTATAGGTGCTATACATAAATGAAACCACAGACCATGCCAGAAATGGCTTACATCTGGAAAGCAGCTAAGCCAAATCAGCTCACACACACGATAAAAGGTCAAATCAATTCACACACACATTAAAGAGGTGCCTGCTATAACAACTCAGCTTCAAACAACTGGTTAAATTATACTCACTTGTTATTTATGAAGGTGACATATCTATTTAGAAAAATACAGTGAGTAAATAACCCTGGATCATACCCTGAAACAAATCCATTTAAAATCTTATTCAGGCATACAAAAAGATATTAGAATTTAAATGCTTTTTAATGGTATGGTAAACACAATATTAGTTTTCTGGATTAAACCAGTTTGTGGTCAATTTTTTACATTGCCTATTTAAAATTATTTCCTTTTAAAATAATTTGCTTTGAAGTTCCTCTCTCTATTTTGCAGCTATTTACCTACCAAAGGACTAAAGCATAAATAACAGAAAACAACAAGAAAATAATTAGAAAACATCAAAATAGCCTGGTGCCATGAATGTAAAAGACGTGCACTAGAGAAAACCCCAAACACCAGAATGTGAGTGAAACCAAACTTAAGAGCAAATAAAACAAAATTTGTCTTCCATAACGAGCAGTTGCACTTTATCAAAATGTGAGTGCATCTCTCTCAGTTGTGGCAGAGCACTGAAATACTTCCCATGGATGGGCTATTGGGGACTGACTCATTGCACACTCAGCATGTCTCAGAGGCCGCAGAATATGATGTTTGAGAAGGGAAACAATGGGAACAAGCTCCATGGCTTTAAAGAACCTAACTTCTCTGTCTCAAGGTGTCTGGCAACCTACTGTTTGTCCTGCCCAGAGGCTGCATCAGCAACTCGTGTCAGAAGGCTTCTCCAACCAGTCCTGTGGGAAAGCCTGGCTTCCTCATCACACAGTTGATTAGGTGTTCAGTGTTCAGTGCCTTCCGTTGCCACACTTGTTGCCAGTTCCACCTCATCTTCACGGCAGTAGTTTCTTTCTAGCAGACCTGGTCCTGCCTTTCCCTGCTGCCAAAGTGGATATCCCAGGCAGCGGATCTTTTCTAGCTTCCTTTTCAAGCTGTAGGGATTCCAGACCCTCTGAGAGGATGTCAGCAATGACGGCTGCACCTCTTCAAAGAAACAGAGCCCACAAAAACAGGGAATCAGAACATTATTCTTCTGCTGATGTTAACAGAAAACCTTACTCCTCTTTGACTTTCTGAGTCACTGCAGAGAAAGCATTGCCAGTTTTACCTCCTGGTTTTCATTGTCATTCCTTCTTGCACTGGTGGTTCCAAGTTCCTTATTTCTCTACATGAAGACTATAGCAGGTGTGCAGGATAGAGTTAATTTTCTTCATAGTAGCCTGTGTGGGGCTGTGTTTTGGATTTGTGCGGGAAACAGTGTTGATAGCACAGGGATATTTTCCTTATTGCTCAGCAGTTCTTGCACGGAGTCAAGGCCTTTTCTGCTCCTCACCCCTCCAGGGAGGAGGCTTGCGGTGCACAAGGAGTTGGGAGGGGTCACAGCTGAGACAGCTGAGCCCAGCCGGCCACAGGGATATGCCACACTATATGGTTGAATGCTCAGCATATAAAGCTGGGGGGAACTAAAAAACGAGGGGGGACATTCAGAGTGGCAGAATTTGTCTTCCCAAGTCACTGTTACATGTGATGAAGCCCAACTTTTCTCAAGATGACTGAATACCTGCCTCTCCATGGGAAGCAGTGAATTAACTCCTTGTTTTGTTTTGCATGGACTTAGCTTTCCCTATTAAACTGCCTTTGTCTCAACCCAAGAGTTTTTTGGCTTTACGCTTCTGATTTTCTTCTCCATCCCACTGTGGGGGAAGTGAGAAAGTGGCCGGCTGGGGTTAAACCATGACACCAGGAAAGATTAATGATGGTGTGTAATTAGTTGACAATGAAAACATTGCTGCAAAACATTCACTCTGCTGAGTGTTTTGAATTTTTGCTGAATTAAAAACTTTTCTCAGTCTTACCCTGGCAGTGGGACAAATATGGGTCTGGCATAAATCTGGCAGTAAGGTGGGGTACAGCAGTACAGAACTATCACATACATATGTGATAGCTCCTCGATGACCTTGGCGTTTCCCCAGCAGCACAAAACTGCTATAAGTGACTTTGACAGTGCCTTGGGCTTAATACCACTAGAGGTCATGCGATGTACTTATTATCTAAGCTGCTTTTGAAAAATGCTCTAATACCCACATCTAGTAGATGTGTTTGTACTGACGGTATCTGCAGACACTGCTCTGGCCTCTAGATGTCCCAGCTTTGTATGCAAGTAGTAACTACGCCACAGTAAA
The DNA here is from genome assembly GCA_013400235.1 of Oriolus oriolus. NCBI lineage: Eukaryota > Metazoa > Chordata > Aves > Passeriformes > Corvidae > Oriolus > Oriolus oriolus. The sequence goes on from VXBT01007850.1 coordinate 398,542, forward strand.
TCACCCCATCTATTCTACTGCCCAAACCTGGAATTTATCTCAACTAGCACACAACAGGGGAAGCATGAGGAACTGGGAATATGCAAATAATATTAACATGGAAAACCTTCTTTATTGAATGAAGTATTTTATTTACTAAAATAAGGAATAAACAGGTAAAAACAGTGCAGTATAACATCAAATCCTTCCTTACAATACTGTAGGTGGTATCTGTCCTTACAATACCAATTATGTCTGACCTGACTATTGTGATGCTGGTTCCACTAACATATCTGTCTTGCATATTTCCTATCTTGAGGTTACAGCCTGCAATTATATTGATCGCACCTCAAAGCAGCTGACAGCTATTCTCTGTCTTTTGATTTCAGTCTTCTGTATCTTTCTCCTCTTTGCCTTTGGCCAGTAGCCTAACAGTCAACCAAATAACAAACACTGTCTGCATCATCCACATGAAAGCTACATGTCCAATAGGCATGTTTTAGGGAGCTGTCAGATTTTTCATTCTATCACAACTTGGCCCAGACCTACTATCATAATTTTTACAATAGATGCAGATCTGTTGTGAGAGGGTTCAACTGTTGGAGCCAGTGTGTTTCCCCTTAGAGCTTGCCATTGGTATTAGCCAGGGTCTGAAACTATTCTATTAACCAGAAGCTGAAACTTGCCCAGCAGCACTGCCTTCACCAGCCCAAGTCTGGTTATTCTTGGAAAAGAGCAACCAGCTCCCAGTACTGGCATCATCTGGTCTTGTTCTGAACTTATGTCAGGTCCTCATCTTTCAGCTAGGCAGCCGCTTCTGCCTCCCTGACTCAGGGTTCTCCCAAATTGTGTGGAACTGGCTGGAGATATGTTTGCCTATATCTCCAAATTTCCTACATGATTTTTCAGACTCTCAAAATGAGCCAGTATTAGTCAATCAGTTCTTTAGTTTCCACAGTAATAAAAATTTACAATTAAATTTCATTTTGAAATGCCGCTCTCAGACTTTTGCCAGTATGAAAAGCTCTGGAGATAAATATTGTTGCTAAATTAGATATTCACAATAGTTTATAATCGAATCTCATTTTATCATATATTGATAATCTCATCAATGTCTATAAATATCTGAAGGGAAGGTGTAAACAAGATGGAGCCAGGCTGTGCTCAGTGGCAGGACCAGAGGAAATGGACATAAACTGAAACACAGAATGTTGCCTCTGACCATCAGAACACAGTTTTTACTCTGAAGATGACTGAACACTGGCACAGGTTGCCCAGAGAGCTTGTGGAATCTCCATCCTTGGAATTGTTTAAAGGCTGTATGGACATGGTCCTGGCCAACCAGCTCTAAGTGTCTCTGCTTAAACAGGGGTGTTGGGCAAGATGGACTACAGAGATCCCTTCCAATCTCAGCCATCCTATGCTTTCTGGACAATTAACTGACATTCTGTCTCTCTCTTAGTAAGTTACTTCTAATTTGTGCAGAAAATTGCTTAGATTGTACAAATTGATTGTATTAGTATACTGTTAATAATTCAGCTCTTTCAGCAGAAATAGAGCCTGTGGCAGCCAAGTTATAGCCTCTCTAGATATACCTCAAACCTCTTTCAAAACTGTAGAGCATGTTGTCCAGTATGATGGGAGTAATTTATCTCTAAAACCCACTTCTCCATGGATGTTTTGGGATCTCATATTTCTAGGAAAACTTGTTTGCCTGTAGGAGAAACTAGAAGTTTCCTGTTTGATCACGTCTTTCCAGAACAAGAGCAAAAATAAGCACCTTCAGACATAACTTCTCAAGACAGATCTAACCTTTTTCTGTCCAATGTCTAGCCATGCCTCTGGGCTGCCTAATTCAGACAAAGCCAAGATACTTAGCATAACTTTACTTACTAAGATTCACTTTCTAGCCTATGCAATGCCTACAGGCATACATATTGAGCATAGTCAAGATTTAATGAAGTATAATTTTGACTTTCTGTTTCTCTGTCAAGAAGAGAACAGAGGGCTTTTCTTTCGTCAAAAGGTTTGGTATAATTGTGTAAATATGGAATAGAAATCTTTTACAACAAATTTGAATGCCACAACACTGTACCCACATTTTTCCCATTCTTTCCTCCCTTACACCTCAGCACTGCATTCAGGCAAACCTTTCTCAGACACTGTTTCTGGTAGTGGCCAACTGACAGCTGTCACCAATAGAGCATCTCTGTGCATGCTTGCAGTTTCAAATGATGTTCACATAGCCCCTTCTTTGGTGCACGAGGTCAAATCATAATTCACAAGCCTCAACTGAGGCTCACTTACTCTTTTCCAAAATGTTTTGTGAGACTCTTCTGGCTCAGGTTGAATTGTGCACTTGTTGAGCTGTGGTATTCACTTCTTTTAATATTTATGGGGAATATGGTGGGAAGTGATGAGTGATGAGAAGAATGATTTCTTAGCTGCTTCTTCGAGTGATTACAAGTTTTAAATTCATAACCATGATGTGCACCTGCAAAGGGTAATGAACTGCCTTCTTCTGAGGAATAAGAGACAACCTGCTTTGTCCCTAGAAGAATGACACTTGTTGGTATCACATACAACTGGAAGGGGAAATAAATCTGCTTGGGTTGTTGCCTTAGATTTTAACTTTTATATTTTTTTAATCCTGTGCTGCTTAGTGTGTAACTCTGAAGTTTTGTGTGGCCTGTTAGCTGCTGTTCTCTCATGCTGGTTAGACATAACAAACCCTCTCTAGGTTTGCTCTCCAAGGACACCAGGCCCCAAAATGTCTAAACTAAAGCCTAGAGAAGAGGGGGAAAATTCGAGGTAATGACATCATTAACTGAAATTATAATTGGAGAATTAACCCTGATATGCAAATGAACCAAACTTATAAAAGTGTGAAGAACCCGTGACCCAGGGTCCACCTTGGGTGTAGCCTTTTGACTGCCTGAGGTGTACCTTTGAAGACCCTTCAAATAAACACCTAACTTTATTCTCTTATTCTTGTCCAGTCTCTGTTTTAGGTGGCCACCTCAAGGCATCAGGTATACAGGAGATGACAGAGCACTCTTACATAGATAAAATGTCTAGTCATATGCCTCTCAGACAATTTGAACATTTACCATGACATAAAAGCTCTGAGATGTGGCTGCACAATAAGACTCTTGCACCTTGCAAAGAGCATAGAGCAGCTTTTACTCTAGCTAGACTTTCGTCTACTGGAAAGGCTAATTATGATTTCTGCACTTGCATTGATGGAAAATGACAGTTCTGACATTTTCTCAGCTATATGACACCTCTGCAGAACTGGTACAAGCAGAGAAATGTGTCACAATTGTTAGCACATCCAACAAGCTGGATATTTGAAAAAAAAAGGTTTTCAGTAAAAACATGACATGTTCTTCAGAATTCAACTTCAGAACACTTAGTTGTCTTTAACCTCACATCTCAATAGGGCTATTTTATAGGATCCTGGGGTATGTGGATATCTTACATGGACACAGGCGAGTAGCCCACAAGACAACGCCACTGGTGCCAGAAGTTGGATATAGGTTCAAAATGGGCTGCCATTCTAAAGCACAGTGATGGGAGGGTTTGGCTTAAAAGGGAAGAAAGGAGTGTGGCTGGCATGACAGCTGCTCTACAAGGCTGACCTGCCTGCTAATCAACTTGCTACTGCATTCTGCATTAACGTGCTAGAAAATGCGAGCGTGCAAAGACAGTTGCATAAACATGCCATGTATTAAGATAAGGATTTGTTTGATTTTCTATTTTTTTATAGGCCCAAGCAACAGTGAGACCTTTCTCTGTCAGAGTAAGTCCTACAACAGCATGTTAGATCAGTGAAAATCTCAAAACTGCTGCTTTCAGCAGCACAAAGGGCCAGTCTCAACAGACTTGAATAATACAGAAAAAGTCTCAATAGACCACCAGTTTTCCAGTGTGATTGACGGAGTGGATGATGTTACCACCAACAGTTGGAGAGAGAGAGCTTGAAAATAGGACCTTGCATTTGCCTTACATGACATTATTCAACTCTGGGAATAAGAAAAAACCTGAAGTGCATATCAGTTCATGTGATAACAATGACTTTCTTGACAAAGGAAGTTATAACAATGCTGAATGGACTCTTTGCTGGTGCTTCTGGCAGAATGAACATTTTAATAAGACAAGACTGGTAGGCAACGGGTAAGCTGAACCATATCTGTCTCTGTGGTGTTTTGGCCAGACTCATGTGACTCAGTCCTGCGAGTCAGTTACCAACTATGTGCAAATGTAAATATTTATTAGCATTTAATACAAAAATCCTCCTGCATCCCTCCAAGCATGGCTGAGCTCTGTTGAATGGCTATATTTTGTTCTCTGGCCTATTTCACTGCCATCTTACAGCTTTAGTTTGAAGCTTTTGATACCTCTGTTGTTACCCACTTGGCCTTCCATCTCCCAAAGCACAGCTCACTGTTTCTGCCTCAAGAAGGGCCTCTCAAACAGCAAGCAGATCAAAGACCTCTGCCTGGGCCCACACCAAAATTAACAAATGGAAAGAAAGCAGGAATAGAATCAAATGACAGTTTTGCTAAGCAGGCAGGCTGACTTCTGCAACATACGTGGTGGCTGTTGGGCAGAGGTCCCACCTGTAGAGAACATGAAGTTTTAGTGCAGAACAGCTTGGAAAGGCAGGTGGAGGCCTGCCAAAAAAAGTCTGGAGCACAAACTGTAACTGCAGTGTTATTGCAGTGGTGGAACAACCCCTTGAGGTGAGATTACTGATGTTCCTAATGGACTGAAAACAGCATGGAGACCTGGGAGCTACACCACTGCGAGGAACTGAGCTGTGTCAACACAGCTCTCTTACAAGGATGCAGCCTGGTTTACAGAGATGTACAAAGAAGCTCGACTTGATACCTTTTTTCCTTAGTTGATAGCATACTCTCTAGATGATGCTGTTTAAATCAGTTTAAGTATTTATGCACTGTGATACCAATCCATGAGTGCAAAGAGACAGCAAGTTTTGGCCTGTCCGAGCCAAATATGCTCTGCATATCAAGTTCCCTGGCAACGACTTACTAGACAGAACACTGAGTAGAAGAGAAGTCAATTACATCTCTATTAAACTTTGATTCTCTACATAGAGAGAAACAATCATGCTCCCATCACCATTTTACATACAGGATTTAGTTACACCCCCAGAGTCCAGAGAAAGAATAAGCTGTACTTACTTTTGCACACAACAGTAGTGAGCATTATATTTTTACTTTGGTAAAAATAATTGAGGAAAGATTCCTAGGATAAGGTGATACCTGCCCAAGGCTACTGGGGCAGGACAGCAGTGAAAAAGTATGGTAAATGTGAATGTGGAAGTTCAAGGCTTGAGCTGATGGTAGCACTGACATGCCAAACCATGGGTGAATGCTTTCCTCCATAAACAACAGAGTTCAGCTGGAAAAAAAAAAAAAAAAGAAAAATTTTTCTATTATCCTTAAGTACTGAAAGGAGTGCCTGGATATTTCTTGTTGCCAGGACAGCAAGAGGCATAGTATGCAGAGAACTGTTGAAGAATAGAACACAGGTTACTGGTGGAAGACTTTGCAGAAAGTAACTTAAGACCCTGACTACAGCTCAGCTGAAAGGTGGATAAAATTACAATATACATGGAAATTGTCTCCTTAAAAAGAGCCATCACTTAGTGACAGACTTTGCCCAGCACTATGCAGCGCATAAAAACCAAACCCACAGAGGAGAGCTTGTTATTGCTACTCAGTTTTTTATTTTACAACTTTATTAGCATTACACATAGTAGCACTGTAGTGCATAACTCTAGTCCACTATGAGGCCTGTAGATTGTTATATCCTAAAGATACATGTTACATTGTATGTAGATTGTATATTCTAAAGGTACACAGTAAAGATTTAGTGGTATAATGCTCTCATTATACCAGAATGTTAATTTTGAATGTGAGATTTAACGTAAGTCAGTCTTGAGGCAGTAATTTTTAATGGTTCTCATAGGTTTAATAGCAAGGTCTTCAAGGCAAATTACTGCTTTTCATCTCTAAGAGGTTTACAAATGATGGCACTATCAAAGTAAAATTTCAGCCCTGCACAATCAAATATTAAATATAATTGCACCTAATTACACTGGATTTTTAAGGTTGTTAAGAAGAGTTTGCATAAATACCATATTTAAAAGGACTACCTATAAATAGAAGTGTAGATTTACACAGCTGTCCTCTTGAAATATTTATAAAAGGGAATTCGTAAACAATAGCATATGACACAAAGACAATTCCAGATTCATTAGCAGAAGAAAAGTTTCTTGTAACTAGAGCACCCCAATAAATACCCTCAGAAACATGGATGCAACGTTAAGAGAGAGCACGTCACTAAAGAAGTTACCTGGCATGTAACTAAATAAAGACGTGGCCGAAGTTATTGTTCTTTCTTTCTATGCAAAATAATGGCTAAAATACATGTTAGATGTTGTGACTGAAAATAACAACTCTGGGAGAAATGCCCCAGGAGCAGAAATGTCAGCACTGCTTACACCACCACTGGAAGCTGGGGGATATTCCTCTGGTGGCCAAAGGCAAAGCACTCTCCTGCCGAAGTTGATAAAACAAAAAACGAAAACCAACCAACAAAACCCCAAAAGAAAATACAAACCCAGTTTTACAGCTTTTTGTATTTCTTTAAACCAAAACAATTTCATTACTCTGTTATTTCATCTTTTAAAGGGGTTGTGACTCATTTAAGAAAAATAAAAAGCTCAAGCAGAAAGTGCTGATTTTGGGTTGCTTCAAAAAGTCGTTTCTTTCCTTCCCCTAATTTGAGATGATTTTTAAAACAGTAAACATATGCTCTTTTCTTTTCAGCAAAAAAAATTTCAAATGAAAATTGCTGACTAGTTCGCTATTCATTTCCTACAATTGTCTTGCTTCCTAGAAGCAAATGTCCTGTAGGATCCGGTAGGGTGTACCTGGATGAAAAGCTTCACGCTAGCAATTTGAGTTTAGTAAGTTTTCCTATGCCTTATTCAAAAAAGGAGGGGAAAAAAAAAAAAAGAAACTATTATTCCCAGCGCTTATTCCTTGCCAGTTCTCACGGGGGCCGTCAGCTCCTGGCCCAGCTAGAGCCCGGCCAGGGCCAGGGTGGGCTCTGGGGTGATGATGTCCAACACCGCCCCGGTGTAAGAGCCGCTCATAGATTCGCCCAGCACCGCGGGGAGGGAGAGCGGCCCCGGCACCGCAGCTGTGCCCGCGCCGCCGAGGCAGCACCTGGAGCTCCCGGAGCAGAACCAGCCCCGCGGGGGCGGGGGAAATTCCACCCACCCACCCCCTCACCTCCGCCGGGCGGGGCTGGCCGAGCTGGGCATCGGGGAAGCAGCGATATCGCGTCCTCACGGCGGCCCAGCATTCGCTGCCCGGCCGGGNTGGGACGGGGCGCCGCGGCATCCCGGCATCCCGGCTCCAGCAGCCATGGCCGAGCCCCTGCGCCGCCGGCTCCCGCTGCTCCCGCTGCTCCTGCTGGCAGCCGGGGGGCTGCGAGCGGCGGAGCGGAGCGGCGGCAGCAGCAGCGCCATGGAGGAGCTCGCCACCGAGAAGGAGGCGGAGGAGAGCCACCGGCAGGACAGCGTGAGCCTGCTCACCTTCATCCTGCTCCTCACCCTCACCATCCTCACCATCTGGCTCTTCAAGCACCGTCGCGTCCGCTTCCTCCACGAGACCGGCCTGGCCATGATCTACGGTGAGTCCCGCCGGGGCCGCGGCACCGCCCGCGCCTCAGCCCCTGGTGTCAGCCCTGGCAGGTGCCGGGAGGGGCCGGGGGCGGCGGCGGGCCCGGTACCGACCGCGCCCCTCCGTGCCGCCAGAGAAGCACCGAGCCGCTGCGGCTGGCGGGCGGCAGCGCCCGGGTAGGCCAAGCCCCGGGCAGGGGGAGCCCCTCGCCGCAGAGCCCGACCGTCTCCGCCGGTGCTCCTGGGTCCCCTCCCCTCGCCAGCGCCTTTTCTGGGGCTGGGAACAGAAGGACACTGAGGGGGGACACGTTGCCCGCAGCCTTCCGTGCGGCAGCGGAGCGCTGTCCTGCGGGAAGGTGCGCTCCACCGCCGTGGCCGTGCTGCCGGGGACAGCACTCCAGTGACCCTCCCAGCCGCAGAGAGGCAGTTCGTCGGCCGTACTTCCAGCAGCATGGAGTGCCGAGCCGTGCAGGTCATCGCGGCGATGACTTTGGAAAGCGCCATCGCGCTGCCCTGGCCGTGCTGTGGCCGTACCGCGCGGAAAGGAGCGTGTTTAGCCTCCGGGTTTGCTCCCTGGCTGTCGGCGCGCTGCTGTCACTGGCGGCCCGCGTTTGCGGATTCCGACTGACCGCAGTGACAGCAGACACCCTGACACTGTCCGCGGCTCGTCCGGAGCCCTCCTGGTGGAACGAGGGCTGTACTGACTTGAGTTCGCCCACTCTAGGCCCCTCTCCTAGGTGGGTATGAGTAAAGGGATAGTAAATCCTTCAGGAGAAGTTGTGTGTCTCCCCTGCGTTTGTGGGGCTGATGGTCCGGAGGAGCCGGGCTCTGCTGGATAATGTTAATGGTGCTGATCTGCTCTCCCTGGCGCTGTGAATGCCTGGCGCAGAGGGCAGCAGGTGAGCCTGAACTGCGGATGCAGAGCCCTCGCTCCGCGGGGAACTCCACAGTTGTATTTGGTGCGCAGTTTGCTACGCAGGGCACAGCGGGTTGCGGTGAAGAGCAGCCATCCGTTTGAAAAACTATTTGTCTGCTGGTGATTGGCTACTGCCATAAGTGCCGGGGGCACTTCTCCTCCTCCGCCAGCGGAGTCTGTTCCTGCTGAACCGTGTGAAACACCTGCCCGATGTTGGTCGGGATAAGCATATTGAGGGAAACCACACATGAGAAATTCAGCAGTCGAAGGGAGGGGGAAAGCGAAGCGTTTCCTCCCCAATGAGTACTACTGCTCTTGAGAGCTATGTGATTGCTTGCAAAGCAGTGGAATTTTCCTCTGCTGATGCTTCTCTTAAACCATCCCAATTTGCTCTTAGTCACTGATCTCCTTGCTGCATTGCTGTGTACTTCACATATGCTCATTGCTGAAAACCGACAAATTAACAACTGGGCATATAAGTAAGTTATGCGCTGGCATGATAATGCTTAGCAGCTGAAGAGTGCCCAGGAGACAGTAGATTAACTGTCTGTATTGATTGGAAAAGAGACAGGGTAAGGTGGTATTGAAGATGTTTAGATATTACCCTAGTGTTGTCACTTTCAGAAACTTCATTTATGATGTTTTATGATCATTTCAGTGGCTTAGTTTATGCTGAAAATCTTGTGTACGTGGGTGTGCTAATGCATGCGATACAAGTGTCAGGGCATCAAGGGCATTTGGGTATGTGTTTTGATGAGCTGCGTGGGAAATGAGAAATTGTTCGACTGGAGAGATTCTGCCTCTCATTAAACTCAAATTAGTTTGCTCTAACACGCAGTTCCTGATCTGTGAAAGGGGTGTTAGGTTCCCAGTTTGATGCACAAGTGCTGAAATTTTGTCTCAGGAAAGGCGCTATGCTGTATCCCTTTCAGCCCCATTGGCAGCATCCAAAAAAGAATAATTAGCTCAAACTATTGCATTTTCTACATGTGCCCTCACTTAAATAATTTTGCTTTCATAGATCATTCCTCAATACACTTGCGTTCTAAATGAGTCCCCTTATTATATTAAAATACATGCTGTTCTGCCTCCCAAACAAACTGACTCTTGTCATGGCAAACATCCCAGGAAACATGTTGAGTGAGTTTTTTTCCTACCTAACACTGTTAGCCACCATGCTGGTAAAGCTCTGCTGAGACCTGGCTTCACTTAAGCATTTCACAGACTTTCTATAGAGCAAAAAGAATAACACAGCAAGTGCCATACTAACTTTCTGTTATACTTCTGATAATGGGGCTTAAGTCTCCTCTTCCTTCCTTGTTGCTTAAAAGACAGCAGTTAAACTGATAGATGAGTTTCTATTTTGCTGATAACTTGCTATCTAAGAAATGTACCTTTTAAAAAACTGTATATGTATTTAAAGTGCATATATTTGATCAGTCTGCCTTGAACACAGTCATTAGGCAATATGTGAAACAAAGAGTTTGTTGTCCTAAAAGCACAAGTATCTATTTAGCTTATAAAGTATACAATTGAATTCTAGTGTTGAACCTGTAACAAAGGTGCTGCTCTGTGGCAGGTAAATACTAGCAAATACCAGCTGCTCCAGCAACAGTATTGCTAATATTGCTAATGCACGGTGTTATGGAGCAATTAAAAAAATGCAACACAACTCAAGCAAACACCTATCCACAACAGAGAAATTAAGGAATTGAAACTTTGCTGACACATGTATTTCAGCTTGTGGTAGTGATTGTGATGCTTGCTTTTCTTAGCATTGGTCTGAGTTGGAGGATAAAGTGTTCCGAGACATGTTTGTCCTGAAGAGGTTCAGTGGCGACTTTGTTTTGCAGGCTTCTTGGTTCTCTGCCGAGAAGTATCACCACGTGGTAGGAGCAACAGGACATGGACCATGCATCTGGACAGCTCAGGGTGGACTTAAGGGTGGGAAGTGATGGTGGGGCCCCAGTACTCTTCTTCTTAGGAGGCAGCTGTCTGCATATGTAGATGTTTCCCAGCAGATCCAGTGGTATCAGTGCCAGTAGGCAGTTACTTTGTCCCTTTTCATAAGTGACAATTCGGGCAACTGGCCAGCCATGAATCAGCATAGGTGTCAGTCCTATCAGGTACCTGCTTCTCTGTGGGGTTGTTCTGGAATGTCTGGGGGCCACATGTGCTAGTGCTGCAGATAAAAGTAAAAGCAAATTGGACTTGGGTACAGTGAAAGAATAACAATGTATGAAGAGGAATATAATACCTCTATTATGTTTTGTGGAGCACAAATGAAAGAAAAGCTGTACATCTTCAGGATAAAACGTTATATCTGTTCTGGAATACTCTATATCAGACTAAGTTTCTGTATCCACAGAGTAGATACAGAAAGGTCTATTTTTAGCTCATCTGGCTGCAGTGCTCTCTGCTAGAATTCTAGTATCTATCTACACGTGCTAGAGATGACCTAACTCCTCTCCACTGCCAGCAAAATAATGTCAGTCTTGGTTTTTAATAAGCCACTTTGACATAAGCCTTCTAATACTAGATTTAGGATCATAACTGAGCACCCAGTTTTGAGAACATTATCCTTTCTCTGGCAACCTGCTTCTTCTTCCTGAATATTATTTTAAATCACTTTGTTACAGGCTTTTAAAGTAAGTCTTGCTCAATTTTTTGGCTGCTCAGTATGTTTTAATTATAATACAGACCTTTTCTATAAGCTTGCTTTGTGGCCTGTGATGGGCTGGAAAAATTATAAATTCTTCCTGTGAGAGACATTTAGAAGAAATGCTATATAGCTTTTATTAACCTACATGTATTTCAGGTTTGCTCTTCAGGCAGGCATACTTGGATAGCTTATAAATTGCTGGTGTTTCTAAAATATCTTTGGAGTACAATTCATCTGTAGTCCTCAGGGTGGTGATTTTGTGTTTCTTTGTCTATATGGGTTAGGGTTTTGTTGTTGTTTCTGTGGGTTTGGGGGTTTTGTTCATTTGTTTTTATAAGGGCAGTGTATTTAATTAAGATAAATGAGTTCATTTTTATGTTTGTTAACTTCATCTTCATGAGAAGTTCTGTCAAATCAATACCAGAATGCCATCTGATCATGGCATAAGCCAAAGAAGAGAGAAATGGCAACTCGGATTTCTTTTGTGTGAGGAAGCCCTTGGTGACATACCTGGCTGTTAAGGTTGGTACTGCTCTGCAGCACCGTGTGATTGTAGCAACCATGCAGAAGCTGAAGGGAAAAGGTGTTCCTCTGCACGTACTGTAATTCTCATCTGAATTAGAAAGTTATCACAAACAGATGCCAGATCTGTAATACTGCAGAGCTCACACGCCTGCCTGCCTTCTGCTCCTGCGTGCGTGCGCTGGTTGGGTTGGTTGGAGCGTGCTGAGCTGAGGGGAGGTAACCTGTGTCTGGCGCACAAGCTTGTTGTCAGTGAGGTGGTTCCATGACAGGTTAATGCTGCACTTACCTGGGCCCTGTAGGAGCTCAAGGTTTTCCTTTCTCCACTTCAAAATATTTCTTTTGGAACCACTTACAGTTTTTCTTTGCTATTTTGCAAGAGAAATACGTCTCTATACAGGTCCTCCAATGATTCTCCGTGAAAGAACACAAGGACTGATCTGCTCTGTAGATGCAGAGCATCTGCAGCTACTCTAGTAACTTCTGCTCTTGGCACAGATGAGAAAATGGAAAAGGAGATGGTGAAGGAGTCTATAAAAAGCTATCAAGTCCAACAGGATGCCCAAAGTTACTTCTCAGGTGCTGATGGTGTCCCCATCTTGGTGCTTCTTTACTTAGTCTTTGGGGTCTATGTTTTTAGGAAGAGGTCGATGGGAGAGATTAGGTCTGGATTTTCACCTGTCTCCTTTTTCTTTGGTAAAGTAGGCCTTTGTTTTAAAGATGGCCATAGAAAAGTGACAGGGAAAGTTTCCTTGGCTGTGTTAGGAAAAATCTGTGTGGCAACTGGTGTGTAATCTTATCTCTGGATTTCAGAATACTGCATTGTAAATTTTCTGTAATGAACTGTAATTGGTCATTCAAACAGTTTGAACAGTTCAGATACTGTTCTTTTAGATATTTAATTTTAAAATATTGTGCTGAACAGAAGCGGTTATAGCTGTGTATTCCTTTGTAGTGTATCTTAATTAGAACTGTCTCACTTCCTGTGCTGTAGAAAGATTAGAACACCTGAACGCTGAAATTGCCTTCACCCAAAGCAACTATCCACACAGCAGGAAGTGCTTCTGGGTCACCTGTACAACCAGCCCTGGGCAGCATTTAGGTGTATCTGTGCAAACTGTGAAACACCTTTCTTAAGTACTGCGTGTGCTGGGCTCACTAACAGAGTGGCTAGAGAGAACTTTCCACTTCTGCTGTGTGTGCTCCCAGCACAACTGGAAACAGACATAAGCCTTGCCCCTGACTTACCCAAACTCTCCCTTCTCCGGGGGTTGGCCTTGACTGCAAGCTCTGATGGTTTCCTGCAGCACACATAGCTCTGGGAGCAGTGATGGGAAGGCTTGACTACCTGTGACTGAAAACTATCATTGTTCAGCTAGCTATGATCCTCTTGTATCCTCAGTCACTACAAACCTCACTTTGTGGATGCATAGCAGCCCTTTCCCCCACTCCTTCCTTCTGAAAGCTGGCCTCCCCTGCCAATTGGCTCTGCAGAGTAGTTCAAAACATCTTAGAGAGTTGGGTGAAACCTTTTCCTTGCTTCTGGTAGGGAGATATTTCCACCCCCATCTGCTGCTATCTGAACAACCACTCTCTCCACTAGGTAGAGGTGGCAGCTTCACCCTCGACTGATTTAGAAACTGGATATGTGAAGCAGGAACCTCAGCTCCACCATTACTAAAAGAAAAAAAAGTTAGAGAACACAGTTTGCAGTCCAGAACTATGTATCTTGGCCTGTTGGGGGCCAGAAGTAAACATATTTTGCAGTTCCTGTCTAGGCCTTTAACAGGAGTTGTGTACCATGGATGCTCTCTCCTTGCTTACATGCTAAAATGCTGTGAGCCCAGCACAGGGCTGCAGAACTGCCCCTGTGTGTTCAAGAGACAGCCTCAGTATCTAACTCAAGTCTGTTGTTTCTATGCTGACAGCCAGAAATACCAGCTTGTAGACTTACTTTTTTGTTCCCAACACGGAGTACTTATTTGTGATTCAGGATTAAAGCTTTATCCCCATTAAATACTGAATATAGCCTTTCTCGCCCTGCTTTAGACTAAGTGGTGTCTACATTGAAATAATGTGATACAAGCAATTTTTTTAGAAGAGTATTTGTGTTGAAGGGTTTTTTACTAGTGTTGTAAAGAATACGCAGTCATTCTCAGCAGTTCAGATATTTTCTGTCTACCAGAGAGCGGTAATTTAGCTAAAATGCACTGCTTTTTTCTCCCCTATTAAAAAGCACTTCAGCCTGCAATTAACTGAGTGTGAAGGGAGAAAAGCAAAATTGTAGGAAACTGTTGGTTTGTTTGGTTTTTTTTTTCCCCATGTCCTGAAATCAGACAATTCACTTTACTTTAGAAGTACCTAAAGGGCCTTGAGAGCTATGATGGAAGAAACTGTTGAGGTTTTTTTCTTTTATTGGGGAGAAGGAGTTGAAGGTTCCCTCTAAATTAAAGCTGAGGAGATGAACCGTGGTCTTAGCTGAGGAGATGTGTGGTTTCTCATGCTTTCTTTGTGGCTTTTGTACTCCACGTTCCTTTTCGAAGGCTGGGTATAAGCTCATCATTTCTCTTGATGCAGATGCATGTGTGAGCGATCCATGGAGAAAGATCACACCCCTCCCCTGGCAGAGCTCTTGTGGGTGCAGCACTGCTGCCAGGAGGGTCTGTGGGCTTGGCTACACTGCTACCCTTGATGGCTCAGCAGTTGGGTAGATCTGCTGCCAAGGGAGGGTCCTGGCCCTAATGCCACACTGGTGGGACTTGCAGGTCTGCTGTAGTCCGGGCTACTTCTCCACAGCTGCAGCTTTCTCTGTAGCTTTTTTCAAAATGCCACTTCCTTGTTGAAATAGATCTGTAGTAAATGGTTTTAAAGGCAGATGAAGCCACCAAAATACCTGTTGCATATTTTAAGTGCACACTATGAGTGTATAACTGATTCCTCCTCTGCTACCTTGCAAGGTCCTTGGAGGGGAGTATGAACAGCAAAGCTGTGGGTCTTGGTGGGCTGGCTTTGTGGAAATGTTTAAATAAAGTGATCTGCTTATTCAGAATGCCATGCTTTCCATAGCTGTCTTCACTTCTGCTTTAGACTTAAAAAAATTAATTAGGATTGAGGAGATTTTTTTAAAACTAATTTGATGTGTTCACCTGCTCTTTTATTATGAAGCTGGGGGACTATTCTTGACAAAAAAAAAGGATGGAAACAAAAGAGCACAGTACAAATGTATTCTAAAATGCAATTAACTTGTCTATGCATAAGATGACAGTCTTTAATGTGCTGGCTGTTTATGAAGTGTGGTGTGTGCACGTGCATGTCTTGCCATCAGTAGCTATCTGAAGAGAAAGCTGCTTGTGTGGCTTGGCATCACCTACGTGTGAGAGCCTTCCCCGTGTCGGCTCTGCAGCAGGACACTCCGTGTCCATGAGCGGTGCCGGCACACTGTGAATGTAGTTATTGCTTCTGAGGCTCGGAGGCTGTTCCATTAATTCAAGAATTGGATTAAATATGAAAACTGCTGTTAACCTTTGCCATTGCTTTGCATATGAGATGCTAACAGAAAGATGTTATAACTGATGATAGTTTAAAAATAGCAAGTGTCCCACACGGATATGACTAGCTTTTGGTTTTCGCTTGGAATCCATTGGAATGAATGCTATCTGCTTCCACACCAATTCTAAGAAATTATTACCCCCACACATACGCTTCTTAGCACTTGATATCACGTCCTTCAGTAGCGAAAGAGGACCTGCATTTTAAGTCCCATATGCCTCTTTGCTGTTGTTTTACTGCTGCACAATCCTTCCTATTTCTTTTTCCTTTGTGTCAGTCTTCTTTGTACTTACTGACTGTGTAGTGGCCTTTCTCCTGAAAATGTTTTCCTTATCCACGAGACAACTTGACTGTTCTTCTTAAAGTGCCTTCTTAGTGAGTGAATTGTTAATGTTTAGCCACAGAATCCACCCTCTGCTTGCTGCAGTTAGAGAACTTGCTTTACAGTCTTTGCTGAAAAAAACCTCACACTTGTCCCTTCCAAAACTCTGCTGAGTGTGGAGACCATATATTTACGTTCCTTGTATACCCAGCACTGCTACTTGCAGTCTCAGGATCTGGCTGACTCAGTAGGTGAACTACAGACTCTACTTCTATCTACTGTGAAGTATTTAAAAAAAAGTACATTTAGAGAAGTAGAGGCTTCGTGTGGGCGTTTTTGAAAGTGATCTGGATTGGCTTTTCCGTGTAATGGCAATTCACCAAAGACTTGCTTAAGTTCTGCCTTGCTGATACTGTATTTGCTTCTCTATGTAGGAGCAATGAAGCTGATAGCTTAAAGTGGTTGACAGAGAGAGAATACAGTTCATGTCGTATTTGTGTTTGCTACTAGATGCTGTATTTAAACTAGTTATTCATGTCTTGAAATACCAACTTATCTTAATTGGCTTTTAGCTTTGCTGTGTGATTGATGCTTTTGAAGCAGCCTCTAGAGGTTAGGCTCCCTAGAAGAGTTCAAAGTGGCAAACACAGAGGGCTCCCTGGCTACCTGGGAGCAGGGTATTCACAGGAGATGTGAAGAAGTGTGTGGAGATGGCATCACTGGCTGCACTGCAGTTTTGGACTGTCTGGAAAACACAAGAATAACATGGAAGAAGAAAACTGGTGTAAAGGCTCATTTCCATTGGAAGTGCCACCCGATTGTTTCTCCTGGGTTATCTTTGATATTTTAGTTGATTATTATGTAGTGTTATATATTAAGAGAAGAGGAGGCTGACTGTAAGTGACCTTCCACAGACATGCCTGGCAGGGTTGGCTGTAGCATCCTCTCCTGGCTCACAAAATTCAAGCAGGCACTTCTGCTTGTTCAGTTTGTCTTGAGGATTTATACTTTGACAGTCATCTTTATACTGCTGCACAGCATAAAAGGTGTGGCTTTGTCATTCCTGTCTGCAGTACTAGTGTCTTACAGGGAACATATTCCCACCAGACACGGATTACAGTGAATCATTCCTGGAAGAAGATGAGTATTTTGAAGACGTGTTGGTGTGTGTGAAATAACCTTAATTGTAGAATAGACTTTTGTATAGTGCCAGGACACTGTTTCAAGCTAACCTTTATGGCTTTTAATCTCTGCACAGTAGTATGTCTGACTTGGCAAAAATTTGTTTATGAAGTTGATTTTTATGCCTAGAGACTTTTAACCTTTTTTCAACCGTGTTCACTTGTGTTAAAGCAATGTGTATACACACACACACAATCTCTTTCTGGTTATCTTTTACGGAGATACATAGATGTAAAATTAATCTTTTCCTCAGCACTGCGTGACTGAAGAGTTAGTGAGTGATCCTAATGATGATCTACTTGTTAAGATGCAGTAACAAAATAGAATTGCAGCATATTCTGATTATACATGTGCCTGCATGAAACAGAGGAATGTCAACATAGATATCTCGGTGATACTTAGTACTTGATTATGTCCCCCATTTCCTCAGGGAGCCATAAAAAGGGTTTATTGCTTTTGCTGGCAAATGCTTGAGTATACTTATTTCAACATTTTCATTTTTTGATTCTAATGGTTTTGGGATCTCTTCCAAAGTACAAAAGATGGGACAGTGACATTTTTTTGTTCTCTGTACTTCAAACACAAATATCTCATCTCCTTGCATCAGGTGCTTACGATGTTAGATAGTGTTTTGTCAGCCCTAATTATGGACAGGGGAAACTTTGCATTATTTGTTGTTCATATACATGACATAGCCCCTCTCCTAAAGACAGAAATTTGGGACAGGAGGTATAAGCACAATCTGCTTTGCATTTATGATCACTTTATTCTTAGCCTGTGGAAGCTAAGGCTCCCCATCAGGATCACAACCTTCTGGGTACTGCTTAAACTTAGAGTTATGTTCTTAAAACTAAAAGCAGACAAAAAACCCCAAAATCTGCCTCTGAAGCATTAGGTTTGCTAAGCTCACTAGCCAAAGTCAGAGGTTGTCTTTACTTCTCTGTTACCAGGCCACAAGTGTTTTTTCTGCATTAGGTACCTAATTAGGTAACACTGCCACGGTTTTAAGAGACAGTTGAGACTCCCACAATTTTTGGAGCATGATGTCTGTACAAATTTTGTTAGCCTCCTTTTGCTCTTCTTTCTTCATTCGCATGATGCTGACACATAAGTCTTGCTCTCCAGTGGTTCCTGTGGGTGTTACTATTGTCATGTATTTTAGCTCTCCTAGAAACTGTATTATGCTGACTGACTGCTTTTTTGTGGGACTCTCCTAACACTCTTTCCTTGTTACTTCACTTCTCCCCACAGTGCATCCAGTAGCTTATTTTAAAGCTGACAGCCTGGATTCCTCTCCATACATCAGACCTACTTTTTTTCCCAGTCTGAACTAAAAACCTTTGCTCACTTCCCTGCCTAATGGGAATGTGAGGATTGGCTCAAGAGCAGCATGGCTGAAATAGCTTGTCATTTTTATCTTCCTCCTGCAACCACGATCTTCATCACTGTGACTGATTCCCCTGACCACTGGTGAAACTTTCTGTGCCTTGTCTTCACCTGTAAGATGTTTAAGCTGTGTAAGTTATTTCTAGGTAACATATGAGTAAGGTATGAATTCCTGTGTCTCTCTACGCATCTACAATCCAGGCTTTCATTTCAACATTGGCTCCTTTGATGTTCTGGTTCTCAAGGCACAGGAGAATTTTGTTCAGATTAAACATTTGCTGTTTGTGTTATAAGAAACTTTTTTCCTTGACCTTCTCGTGCTTTGTTGCTGTGTTCTCAGCTGTCCTCAGTAAAGTGAAAGATAAAGATGCCTCTCTCTAGGACCATTTAATCATAACAAGAATCAAAGTAACATTTTTTAACTTGCTAATAGACTGTGTCAGGACCAAGACCTAGTTTTTGGTTCTTATACTTTAAAAAAATGCCTAAAGTTTGACTCATTAGCAACATATGGATTTCACAGCTATGGGAGGAAAACTTGGACCATTGAGACTATTTACCACCAGGGTTATGTTATAGAATTTTCCTTGAACAATCAGCAAGGAAATTTGAGTTAATTTGTAGCATTTATAATAAGCAACAATCTTATAACAAGTTTGTAAAAAAGCCTGTCTTTCAGTAAGCTAAAGCTTCCAAGATCTTCAGAACTCTTCAACTGCAGAAAAGGGCAATGCATAAGAAAAATAACTGGAGCTTTTGTAATTATGTCAAAGTGCCAGAATCCAGATGATGCAATACGTGCATGGCATTTTTGATCCTTGAACAGATCACTTTTGACCCATGTGTGTGCACCCACACACAACATGCACACCTCAGAGTTGAATTGCTCACTTTCCAGAATAGCCTGTTCTTGTGTAATATTCTGTCTGGGCACAGAGACAGATTTCTGATGCTTCACTTGATCGGAAACAGTATTTCCTTGCATTTGATTTAGAATAGAAAAGACACCATTTTAACGTGGATATGGTATTTTTTAATGACACCAGAAAAACTTGTCATCTAAAACTTAGGTTCTTTCTATTGTCCTGATACATAAACTGAGTGCATGTTGTGTGGAGAATACAAAAAATCTATGAATCATATACTGAGATAAATATATGACTGATGGAAAGCTGATACACCTTCAGTTAATAGTTAGGTGTACTCCTAAATTTAACTGTTCTTACTGTAGGTGGTTTGCCTGTTACATCATATTTGCCTTACTGGTTGAGAGACTTGAAACAGCAGCTTGTTGACCATTTGTCCCAGATTTATGGGAAGTTCCTGCTCAAACAGGGCAGTGGTTTGGAGGCAGTGGGCTGGTGCAACCAGGAGGGTGTTCTGGAGCTGTTAAAAATGTTTGGGAAGACATTATTTATTTCTGTTAACAGCTGTTTGCCAGAGGTCCATTACATAATGCCAGGCTTCAAAGCTAAGGAAAATTAATTTGAAAATAATATCCTATTTTTAAAATGTCTGTAATGTCTGGAACAAAGCTCATTTTCGTACTGTAACTTGAACTGACCAAGTTTCTTGAACTAGGAGTTACTACTGGGATGTCACATTTGCAGGACACGTTCTCTTAGACAAATGGTTGTACTGGCCAGGAAAATTTATCTGACTTAGGGTTTGATGGGCTTGAGGATCAAGCAGTTTTGTTGTAAGCTTCAGTGGGCAGGAGGTCAGCCAGTACTGAAGAAATCACCTAACCTGGCCAGAAGAAGTTGCAGAACAGATTCCTGCAGCAACAGGTACCCCAAGGAGAAATGCTTGGCTGAATTGTGTCTGCAGAGAGAGATGTAGCCAAGGAGAAGGCAAAGGACTCAGTCAGGCTTATTGAAATGGACTGAGATGCTGACTATGGGAAGACAGAAATATTCGGGGGGGACATGAATTTTTTTAGGGGTGGCAAATCAAAGGCTGAAAAACTAGAACCTTTTCTGCAAAGAAGAAAAATATTCTGATTTACTAGTCTAGTTTTCCTTGCTATATTCCTGTGCTATTTGTTTGACCTTTCTGTTTAGCCTGTGGGTCACAGTCCAGTAACCTCAAACCTTTGAGGTAATAAATAGGAAATCCTGAAAAAGAACACTTTCTCTTAGGAATTTAACTGAGGAGGGGGTTCCTGGCTGTGACTGGGTTTAGGCTGTTGAGGTATATAGTGACAAAAGACTTCAGAAGTCAATGTCAGTTGCACCATCTCTGAACCACCACAAGTAAATTGCTCAGCCCTTAAAAATATTTTTAGTCACCTGTTTATGCTGCTGCTTTTTTTCTTTGTACTCCTCCTTGCTGGTACACCTACAGGAATAATACGATAGCAGGGAGTAGGGGAATAGTTGGGCTACTGCTGCTCATCAGCCTGAAATTAGAACCAAGTTTTTATCACTGCCTGTTTATATGGGATGGGGAAAAAGTGTCTATGTGTATTTACAGCTCCATGAAATACAAAGTATCCTAGCATTGTAAAACCTTTTCATTTTAATTTTTGCCTTTTAAAGGTGGAAAATAATACTAGATCTGAAGTGCAACAAGAAAGGTTTGCTCAAGACGGCTTGGGAAACTCACTGCTGATTCAGATTGTGAGCTGTGATTCTGTCTTTACTCAGTGATTTCCATCAGCATCGTCTTTACGGTTCCAGGAAAAGCGGAACCTCTACTCTGAAGCAGTCGATGCTGTGGGTGCTCTTTGCTCTTGTAATGATCACACAGGGCCCCAGCTAAACACGATCTGACTTTGCAGATCTACCTGTGCCTGCAGCACGCCCGTATTCTGCTCTTTACAGTAGCCATGCAAAGCAGGCAGGCTGCAGTGTCTCTTATGGGACAAGCGTGAGTTGGAGAGTGTGGGGTTGCTGGAGTGCCCTTCCCCGTGGCTGAGTCTTAACCTGGCACAGAGGAGAGGAGTGACTTCTTGTGGCCTGTTTTTCTAGTCAACAGTTATAAAAAGAGCTGATTAATTTTTTTTTTTCAAGAGCGTCTGAGTATTGGTAAAACAATTAATGGAGGGTTTCCTGGGTGCCTTGCGGGGTTTTTGGTGCTTGCCACAAGTGTCTTAATATTGGGCATTGTGTGCATTACTCATGTTGCAAGATCCTGAGTCCTTTATTTCCATTTGATTTGGTGCAAGTTTTTAGTTACTGTTATGGCAGAAGAATTGTGGCACACCTCGTTAACTTTCAGTTGAATTTAATGGTAAATTTTCCACTTAGACTGCTGGAAAAGATGATCTTTTACTCAGAGAGTAATCAAAACTGAATCCAGTCCTCAAAGGAAATATTTTAGCAGTGACCAGTCATTATGCAGGATAGTGAATATGTGGATTTTATATGTGTAGTGATATTGTCTGCCAATTTTTAAAAAAATTGTTATGTTGTGGTCTAAAACTTGGCAGCCTGACACTCTGAGTGTTTTCCCAGTGATCTGGCAGTTCAGTTTGTCAGCGTTTAGCATGAGCAATTGGGAACACCTTTTGTCAATGCTTTGCTATTATAACAAATGTGACACTTTTCTCCTGCACCCATATGGATCTTATAGCCTGAAACATTATGGTCGCCGTGATAATGCTGTGCTCATCCCCAAAGTTCTGTTGTTCCTTTTGAAATATTACAGCTATTTATTCCAGAAGAATATGGTAGGCTGAAGAGTCTATTTGCTTTCTCAGGATAATTAGCTCCAATCCCCAAAACTGGTTCTCTATACCTGAGTCTAATAGCTAGGTAACACTTCACTGTAAGGAGCAGTTATCCAATTTGATCTCCTGTTTATTGTTGCTTAACCTGCTCATATTTCGTAACAATTCCTCTTGCTTAAATTGATACAGCTTCTTAAAAGCTTTGCAAAAAAAGATGTCTTTTTACTGGGTTGCATTTGCAGTTGTGTAATTTATTTTTAGAATTTGGGAGAATTTTTTTTATTTGTGTTGGGTTCTAGCAAAAGCACTGTGAAGCTGGTTTGCTGAGGAGAGGCTCACTGAAGCAGTAATTCTCTTGAGGTCCTTGGCATGAATAGGCATTGCAGCAATAATTTTTCTTTTCTCAAGAACTATTTTAATTGCTGCAGCTTCAGAACACATCATTGTCAGGACCTGACATGAACATACTTTTGTACAGAAGCAGTAGAAAGCTGCTCCACAATACCTGCAATAATGTTTCTGTAACCACTTTTATATTTTTGTCTTTCCTTCTTCCTGTGAGTTACTGATCCCTAAATAAAAAGGAGTGGGGAAAGGTAGCCTTTCTGTGTATTTGGGAGGGAAGGTACCGTGAAACAACTTTATTCATATAGAAGCACATGTAGTTTTTGAAATACAGCATTTAAATGCTGCAGTGCTTCATAAACCATTTTGACTCAATTTCCACCATTTTCCTGTTTTGTTTGTAATGTGTATGTTTTCTAGCTGACCATTGTACAGAGCAGCAAATCTTCAGTGCATGCTCTGAAAGCTTGGATTTTCTTTGGATGGATTTTCATTATGGCCCTATTGCCATTCTTCACAATCCAAAGAAAGCCTGCATTCATAAGGATTACTGCATCTGCAAAGGATGAAGAATAAGTAGGAATGATGAACTCCAGTGGTCATGAATGGGCAGATTGTCCTGGGCATTTATTCAGTTGTCAGTATATTGTGGAGTATTTGGGCTGAAAAAAATGTTAGCATTGAGTAACATACTCATTTTATTAAAAGCACAGTGGAGTACTCAGAGAGGGTGTATAGTCCAAGACACACTAGTACAGCACATGCTGTCTCTCTTCCTAAGTGTGATTGATTTGTTTATTTCTCACTGAAAGCTTGTAATTTTAGATTTTAATTCTTTCCATTGCTAGCTGTGCTTGTGTTATCAGACAAGTCTTATCAAAAAGGTGCTTGTAATTCTGAGTGGGATGCTGCACTGTGTTATGCCAGGAGCACTGAACAAGGAACACTTTGCTGCGCTGGCTGAAGATCAGAGTTGATTCTGGAGTCTGAAATGTTCCCTGTGTTTCTCAAATATAAATAGTACTGTGACCAAGAGCTGTGTGCCTTCAGATTCCAATTTGCCCTTGATGTTGTAGGTGTTGGTAAATGCAGATTTTTTTTTTCCATGATGTTTGGGTAAAGCACTTTAGCAATTTTATCCTCAGTAATAAAAGTCTCTTCTGCATAAGATATTAATCAGGAGTAAATGGCCACTGGGCAGTTGCTGTACTATCAGGGGGCATGCAGCACTTCCCAGTGCTCCATTACTAGAGCAATTTAAGGAATATCTCACGTTAACAATCTGGTTCAACTACAACCAACACTTCAAATAAATAAAGCATAGGAAGCTAGTACAATATCATTTAAAATAGAGAATTAAAGTGAAATTGTTTGGTAAGTATTTTGGAGGGTATGTGTGAGTAGTGTGTCTGGCACAGACATGTCTTGACTGCCTGCAGCTTCTGATTCCATTGGCAGTAGCTGGTTTAGCAACTGCACAAACCAAATATAACACCTGTTAATGCTGTAGTAAAAATACAGCATTTCAGTGAGTGCCATTTATTATACACAGCATTAATATTCTGGTCTGAAAAATGTTTTCTTGCCTTTGAGATTTCACTATGGAATCTCTTCTGGTTGAGTCAACAAGTAAATATAGGGACTTTGATACAGCTACTGAAGTTGTTGATGTTAGTGGTGCTTTTTGAAGACAGCCTTCTCTGAACAGTATTTTGATACTGGTAGTTTGTTACTGACAACTCTTGCATGAAGGCCTTCAAATAGCAAACTAAGAGCTTGAAAACAGCAGCTGCTTCAGAGAGAGGGAGAGAGAGGAAAGGAAGCAAGCAAGCAAGGGGGAAAAGATTTTCCCTTGATGAAGACACAGTACTAGACAAGCCACCTAGGTGCATATTTTGAATACTGTTCTCTTCAGATTTTCAGTGAAATTATTTTGTATGCACTTGCCATCTTTAGGATCTTTGCTAGTACTAGACTTGAGCACACAGTGGTGTGCTTTTCTGCAGTTCTCTGCTAATGTATGTGTGTTCCCTGGTTTGACAGGAATTGGTGTGACTGCGCTTCCTGACATCAGGACATCTGTGATTATTGTTCAGAGATGTTGTTAACTGAAAATTTGCACTTCTGTAGACATCAGTTGTCCAGCTGTTATCTGTCAGGCTGGATTTGCATTACTATAGCCATATCACAGATAACTTTTTTTTCATGTTGCTGCTTGATGATTGACAGGTCACACTGAAGGAACGAGACTGTATAGTACGTTTGTGTGAACCAGCTTCCATGCTACTTCTGTCACAGAAAATTGAATAACAATGTCCAATATTACTATATCCCATGTTCATGTGGGCTCCTAGGATATTTCACAAGGTCTTTGAATACTGTAAAAATAATGACTGTCCTACTCACACTCTGAAAGTGTACCAGATCAACCTGCACATTTCTTCTGTCCATTCTAAGAAAATGTGTCATTTTCTTTGTGCCACTGTACCTCACCTGTGCTTCAGCTGCACTAGTCTCACTTCTGCTTCACCTTGGACTCAAGGGTATTGTGTTTCTAGCAGCAGTGAGGATCAGTTCCTAGATACTGTTGGAGATAGTGTATCCAAAATAGCAAATTACCTTGAACAGTTGAAAGGTCTGCTTTACTCATGGTGGTGCCTGTCAGCTTCTAGAAGAGAGTTTGAATGTGGTATATCAAGCTGTTATCATGTAATGTGTTTTTGTAAAGTTTTCTTCCTTCATTCTCCTATTCTTTGGGAATGTGATGGCTGCTCCCGAGGTTCATATGATCATTAAATCTTGCGATTCCAGGGCAGTGCTATGACTTTGTCTTGCAGGTGAGGTGTTGTGGCAAGGAACAAGATCTAAAGCATTCTCTGCATCTTTAAATCAAGTTACTTTTTTGTCTGCAATTGGGATTTTCTTTTCTTATGCTTCCACAGACACTCTCATGTATCAGTAAAACTTGGAAAGCCTGCTACTCTTCTAAACCAAACCCGTAAATACTTACTTGTTCAAGAATGCCAAGTCATGCCCCCTGGTGAAAACAGACTCGTGGTTGTTGGCATTATCTGGTAGCTCTTATAGGCTCAAGTTAGGAATCTAACTCTGCAGAGAGCATGGCTTTGCTCTTAGGCTTTGTCACTCTTGGAAGAGACCCACCTTGCTGATATCCTTAACAAATTTTAACAAACTGGATATGATCCTAATGCGCAGAACCTTCTGTGAATTGTAGCAAGGCTAATCTTAGAGCAAATCCAAGGCATGTGTTGGAATGAGGCTGGGTTTTATGTTTGAGCTGTCTAACCCAGTGCAATGTTCTCATGTTCTGCCTGCTGATTTCTGGGAGTGGAGAGCAATTTTCTAAAGCAAACTGAAGTGAAGTTTATTGTGCTGTTTGTGCAGAGTAGAACACTTCAGTTTGCTTTAGAAAATTGCGTTCTGCACAGAAACATGCTATTGGAGTTAAGATGAAGCAATGATACCAGTGATGGAGGGAAAAGAAAAGCCAGGCGATGCAGCTCCATGCAGTTTCGGTTACTGCTTCTTTGCAGTTTGCTTCTTGGGAAGTGTTTTTGTCTTTGCTTTGTTGTCAGTCAGTTTGCCATCACCCAGCCCTTTTCCTCCCTCTCTGAGCTATGTCACAGTGCCATCCCTGCTCCAGCATCCATGGGTTTTCTGGTGTCTCTTGAGTCAGTGCTGTAGTTTTGATCAAGGGAAATGTGGAAACCTAGCTAAATATATAGAGCTGTTTCTAATCTTCCATAACCAATGGCGGAATTGTGATGGAAGCCTCTTTGGAAATATTCATAATTTTATTTGGATTTTTCTACCTAGCATAGTAAGTGATTCTTTTAAGAGCTAAAATAGCTGTTCTCACTACTGTCATTTTTTTCATTTGTTTGTTTTTTTAAGAAGTCTTGACTTTCTTTTTTTAATCCCCTTTTAAAAATCTTTTATGGAGGTCTCTAGTTAACCTTTTACAGTAAATTTATTTCAAAGCACAGGCATCAGTGAGGATAGGACTTAAGTCTAGCAAGATAGAATTATACAAATTTTATTTGACAGAACTTGCCTTTCTTTTATGAGACACTTCCTCAGAAACTGGAACTGTGAAATGTTGTTCTGATAGAAATATTTTGTACTCCTTGTCTGAAAAAAAAAAAAATCAAGTTACTTTTTATGCAATCACGCCTTTTGCAAAATCTACAGCAACATTAGATGGAGATACCACAGTGACTGCTCAGCCTGTCAGTATTGGATTGCAAAGTCTTGAGTCTTGTTGACATCTCTGCAATTTGTCTGGCCTTAATATTTAATAAGCTTCATACTCTGCAACCTCAGAGTGAGAGCAGTTCTTTTAAAAACCACCTTTTACTTTTGCTGGAGTTCTCACCAGACTCTTTAAAGCTAGAGGTGTGCTCGCAGCACCATGTCTGATGGGCAGAGCAGTCATCAATTTCATGCCTCTGTGCTCCTGTTGTATTAAACTTTTAAGGAGTTTGCAGAATGAATACTTTGTATAGCAAATCAGGACCTTGGGTTTGCTCCTGATCAGTGGGGACTATGGCAAGCCTCAGGCTGCCATTTTTTGAGGATGAGTATTAGGAGTGTCCAGGTAGTGCTGCAGCCTGCGTGTTCTGGTTGTCCACTTGTTGCTGAGTGGCTCACTGGGACCTAGACTTTTCCAGAGGGAACACAGGAGATGAATGAGAGGGACAACCTGTATCTGTCAGTGAAACGGTAACAGTGAAAGCAGCAGGTAAAGGTCTGCTGATGTACTAGGAAAAAGCAGCTGAGCCTGCTCCATAAAGACAAATTTCTGTGTTTGTCTCCATTAAAGCCATGGGGAGTCTTGGAGAAATACAGTCTGCATAAACTTGTTTAGGCAGCATCTGTGAACATAGGTGTTCTTTCATTCCCAACTTCTGATCTGAGCTCTGGTTTTGTCTTTGTATACACAGGAGTCAGTTTTTCGGATTGCTAATCATCTCCAGGTTCCTACCAACTGGATTTACTTGTCATAGTGGAAAGTGTTCATTCTTTGCATTATGTATGTAAATTTGCTAGCTTGACTTGGAGGCTGTTGTTGAAACTGTTGCCTCTTCTGGTTTTTGGGCAGTCTAAGTGAGGAATCTGACGTCCTTCACTCTGCAAACCCTTAGCCAGTAGAAAGTAATGCACAAATTAGGAGTATTTATCATTACATTGGCATATTTCACCAAGGAAATCCGTGCTATAGTTGACAACATTTTGAATTACTTTTGTGCAAGAAGCTGTGTAGCTGAAATGGAAAAGCTCTGTATGTGGTTTGGGAGTTTTCTAAAACTCTTCCAAAACATTTCAGTCTTTAAACCCACAGAAGTGACTTCTTTTAGGTCTCAGAAGTGGTTTTAGCAAGTAATATTCAGCTGACATCTAAAGGAAAAAGAAAAAGTAATTTTTCTTTTTTTTTTTTTTTTTTACTTTTTTCCCTGGAGGCTTGAGTAAATTTTTGGTCATTTCTTTTTCTCTGTAGTTGTAACAGTTGCAAGTTTCAGATGCTTTGTCCTAATAGGTCTTTAAATTTTGAATCTTAGCTTGAACTTTTAGATTTGTTTGTCAGACTTAAGTCGGTGCTAACTCTTCAACACTGTAATTTGTTTTGTTTGCAGCTGCGTACTTTTCTTGTTTCCCCACCCACTGAGATGAACAGCCTGAAAGATAAATGTGTGGGAGCTCTTGCAAACTGCTAATGGCTTTTAAAAGGCAAATCGTTAAACCAGAACTCTCTTCAAGTGCACCAGGGACTTCGTGTCTGAAAAAAATGAACTTCATTTATAGCACATCTGTGGCTTTTTTGACATGAATTGCACAAAAGAGGTTCAGTGTCTGCCTATGAGGTGTATGTGAACTCAACTCTAATACTTTGAGACATATTAAAGCGTATCTTCTGAGGTGTAAAGATGGTTGTGCTGAAAATGCTCTGTTGAACCGGAAGCCTCAAGCAGTGGGTTGAAAGGAAAAGTTATTTGTCTTGTGACTTGGTGCTTTGAGCAGCAATGGGAGAAATGGGAAATCCTGGGCTGGTTTCCCTTTGTTTTAACACTTGGCTGCTTGGAAGAGGAAGAGATGACAGCTGTTTCCTGCTGGCTCTGGGAAGAGCCATTCACCACTTCTAGCGGCTTCCCTAAATATCAAGGTATACGGAGTGCTGGCACCAAAACTAAGCTTGGTGGAGGCAAAATAGAAGCTTGCAGTGAGTTGCTCTAGATACTTTACCTCCACTGAAGTAAATCTGAGGTCTTTATGTGTTAGCTACTTGCTCCAGCTTTTGTGTTGTGAGGATATTAATAAGTGCACATACACTGCCATTTAACCTGCAAATTCACATGGTAACAAATCTTGGAGTAAGTACTTTTTAAAGTTCATGGAGGGGTTTCTCCAAGTATCTAATTAGTCATCTATCTCTTAGCCATATTGTCCAAAAGCAGTAGTACTAGCATGTAATTTTTAAAAACAAAAATCCAGTTGCATGTTCTCTGCCAGTAGCTGTCTCCATGAGCAATGCTGATGGATGTAGATTGTCTCAGCACTTAGGCCAGGGTGGAGTAACCTTTTATCTATACATACCGTTGTTTCGTGGGGTTTTTTTTTCTTCTGTTAGTTTCAACTACTTATGTGATACCAGGGCCCTAGCAGGCACGTTGTTACTAAATTAGGTTCTTTTTCTGTGGTTTGGGATGGCCGTTGCAGGCTGGACAAAGTGCATTATGAGGTATTATATGTTGCTGTCACTGGCACTTGTATTACTCTGTCATGCGTTTTCTTAGTCTAAGAAAAGAGAGTCTTTAGAGAAGTGAAACTGAATAGAAGCCAGAATTAGCTGATACTGTATTTTACTTGAAAAATCTAAATGGAAAAGCGAAAATAAAAGGCTGTGAAGGTTACATCTGAGCAGTGATGTGGCAGGTTACTTAAACTCATGTATACAAAAGAGATGAAGGATGTGCATGGTGAGCAGCAGTGCTTGGTTTCATGGCCTGCTGCTCTCTGTTGTGAGTGTGGGTGCAAGTCTATCCCGTCCTCTAGTTTTATGTCAAGTGGGAGATGTTCATACTTCTGGTGGCAAACGTATAAATTCATGGGTTTTTGTAAGTACCATGTGCAGTTAATTATCTAAAGAGCAAGTTGACTTCAGCAATTTTCCAACTGAGCTGGTCAAACATATTTTTATTGATGAAAATGGATATTTTTGAATTCATATAAGTCATGTCACGAGAAAAAACTTAAGGAAGTTTGGAGGGCATTTTGGGGATGCTTATCTGAAACAGCCCTGAAAGTGCCATGGTATGAAAAAAAGTGAAATGAAGACCCTTCTTCTGGCTTGGTATCTTCCTGACAGGGCACTCATATACCTTGAGATGCAAGAATTAATTTATAGTGATTATTTTGCACATGTCCAACCCCAAAATTTTAGTGTAGGGCTGAGAGCTGTTGTGTTGAAACTGTGTGGGAAAACCTGCTGTCTCAACATGAGAATTTCTTACGCTTGTTCTTGAGGTTGTATTTGTTCAAGAGAATATGCAGAGGAGAGGAATGAACAGCCAAAAGACAGCTTAAATAAAAAAATGTGCTTTATGCACTTAAAATGGCTTGTTTAGGAGGAAGCTCACGGGATCAGACTTTGGAAGGGAGTTTTACTCCCTACCTTTTTCTGTCCTGCCAAGGGGTCTTGCACCAAATCCCTGTGGTGTCAGTGGCTAACCTGAATGTCTGTGGGTCCCACTATTCTATGTAGCAGCAATTGGCTGCTCTTCATCTCTAGTAACACTGATTTTATTAGCACTCATCTGACATCTTTGGCCTGGAGAAGACATGAAACCATGGGTTCCCATCCTCTTCTGCGCCACTAATGAGACATGCTGGGGTTAGAGTCGAGGTGGAATGAAGGGAAGAGATGAAATGGATATGACTGCTCAGGCACCATGTTCGCACCACTGGTGCTAAAAAAGGTGTAAGGGATGGGAGAAATGTCAGGCAACAGCAGCACCTGAGATCTGTTGGGAGCAGGCAAGGAGGCATCAGTGTGCAGTGGGAGCACAGCAAGATGTTAGTGGCTAGGAACTGTAGGGTGAGTTCAGCTGGGAAAAGGCAAAGCTTGTGCCAGTTTAGGAGGAAAGAAGGAGGGTGGTAACAGGCTGGGTAGGAGGTTGGGAATTGCAGCTGTGAGACCTCTGGACAATGTGCTGCTTGTAAGCAGGCTGAGCTTTTGGATGGCTTTTTTCGTTACAACTCAAAGTACATTCTTTCTTCTTCTGCAGCTCATGGGAATCAGTCAGGAAGGCAGAAGTGCCATGAAACTGCTCATGCGCTGCAGGCTGCGGCAGAAGTCATTTGCTGGCTTCTGCAGCTAGTGCCAAAATAACTGCTTAAATTTCAAAATGCATATGAAAACAACTAATAGTAGATTTCTGTGCTCCTCTGGACAGCTGTCCACAAGGTCCTAGAAGAGCATTTGCCACCTTTTTTTTTTTTTTTGTTCAAAGCACGTATAGTGGGATGGATGTTAGAACAGCTGTAGAGTGGGATTGATAATTGTGGTGTGGTTGAGGGAAGGCCATGGTCAGTGAGGTGCCTGTGCTCAGAGCACAGTCACCCAGAAAGGAGAAGCAGGGGGAACATGTGGCTTCTTGGCTCTGCTTTGGGAGATGTCTGTAAGGGGCAGGTTGCTCCTCTGTGATGGGACAGATCTTCTGTTGGACTGTGTGTGTTTGGATGTTGTAATAACAAGGTCAGATATAATGACCACAGAAAGCCAGAGTTGTCATCTTGCTGCTGTTTCTGTCTTTTGGGTCAGTGCCTTTCTCTGTAAGCCACAAACCATTTTATCTATAAGTGCTGGCTGGTTTTCTGCCCACAGTTAGGGAACATGGGGCTTGCCTCAGCAAAAAGTTATTTCCCTTGAGAATTCAGTCAACTTGAAACCTTTGTCTTTTCTACATGTAGAAGGTTGTGTTGTTAGTAACTAGAAAGGACCTGGTGCAAAAAGGTCTTTGGGAAGGGAGAAGTTCTGGAATGTTTTCAGTTGTCTCAAGAACTTTTCTGGTACAAGTTTTATTTCATTCAGCTTGCTCAAATTTCTTTTTGTTCTTTTCTTCCTAAGACCTCGTTTCAACCCCTCTCCTAATCAGAAGTTCCCAGAAATGGTTTTTAGGATGAAGGCCTCCATGCATATCTATTACTTTCTTCAAATGAGCGAGGGCCTGAGGCTGGGATGTCAAAATATTCGTAGTGAGAAAACAGACTTAGCTACACTCCTTGTAGCTATTGTGAGATCTCTGAAGCCAAAACTGTACCAAGATGGCTGTATTTCCTGCCCCTTCCCCCTTCCTCCTCTCCTTAAGTCAAACCTTCAGAATTAAAAGACAGTGTCAGCAAAGAGATTGTTGCAGCTTAATGAGTTTCAATTGGGTTAGAGATTGAAGCCTGACTCCTTGCAATGACAGTTTAATAACTCCTTCTGCTGAAGCTTTAGGAGGGGGGATAATTATTTTCTGGGCTTTTTTGTTTTTTTTTTTTTTTTTTTTAACTGGAAAGCTCATTTCTTGCTAGTGCCTGAGCCAGGTGCTATTACTGTAAATCTTTTTGTAACACAAAGACTTGACATTAATATTTTTCAGACTCTGAGGAACTTGTGGCCTCCTGTTTGAGATATGCTGAGTGTTCCAACATGCAAATAAGAGAAAAAGCAGTAACAGAACACAAGGGTTAAATAGAAAGCTTTTTGTTATACACCATAAAACTCCTGTTGGTTCTGCTGTTGGTTCCTCTCGGTGCCTGCCAGCATGGTCACTGATGTACCTGGGGGAAAGAATCTCGGTATTTGGGATTTTACTTATCTGGCTTAGCAGTCTGTGTTGAAAGAAATGCTTCAGCTCTGTTGCTGCTGCAGAGGACTGGGACCAGCTGTAGTTGCACTCTGTTAGGGAGTCACTCCTGTGGGAGGGAAGGAAAGAGAGCCATAGTGGGGCGGAGGTTGGTGTCTTTGTGATGGCCCATTGCTGCTCACGCCTCTAACATATGTGCTATGGCTTTCACTGCTTGGGCTTTAGAAGTAAGGAGGGAAACTTATATTTTCAAAAGTATAATGGAGCTTTTAAAATGTCATTTATAAAGTATTTAACAGCAAATGCTTTGTTAAATTTGTGTTGCATGAAACAATGATTATGCAGTAACTAAACCTGAAAACACCTGAGTTGAGATTAGTTGCAGATTCTGTAATCTCTGATAAATACCTTTATAATTGTGGTATTTTATTTCTAAATTGAGATTGTCTCTTTAAATTGTCTTCTCTGTCCAGGGTCTTTCAGTGAGTCATTACTGAGGCTGGGATTTGGCTCAGGAGACTTGACTCATAGTCCCGTGCTTGGACCAGAGGCCACATGTGATTGCCACAGGACAGCAGCTTCTTCCAGGGCTGACTGTCAGTTCAGGCTGTTTGACAGATGCTGTCAGGTTGGGGTGTGTGTGTTTTGTGGGTTTAGGGTTTTTTTTAACACTTTTTAACTTTTGTCTCTTCTGGATTTGAGATTCTACAGGCGAATACAAGGAGCAATTTTTCTTACTGGCTATCATTTTGCCACATGTTTACGGTCATCTTTGTGTGGTTGCCCCCTTGATAATAGGGTCTACTCATCTCTCCAAATTATTTGGAACAAACAAATTTTTCTGGGGTTATAGCTCTCCTGTGCAAATGTAAAGCTGTACGTGAAACTTAATAGTTCTTCAGAGTCTAACTTTTGAAATTCCAAAGCAATCTTCTGTTTAAATCTCTTGATAGCTGTCTTTTCAAATCACTCTTTTTCTGCCTTGAACCTGTTCTTTAACCCCATCATCAGTAAGAATGTGCGTTACAGAATAAAACATACCTGCCTGCCCCTGTAGTTCATAATTTGTTTTTTACCATTTTGCTATACACGTAAGTACATAAATCACACTAACATGACACAACATGAAAAAAGAACTAGATCCCTACACTCCTGTGAGTTTTTTGGAACCAAAGGCTTGCAATGAGGCTTGAGTGCACAGTGCACACATGTCTGGCAGCACAGAGCCAGCAAGTTAATTTGACATTTGGTTCTGCACAGTGTGCCAATAACTTTTTTGTGTAACCTGTTTACTTAAATTCAAAACTATGCTTAGTTTGGCTTATTTTAAAAGTGAATAAAATGCTTATTACAAAGATGCCCTTGATAGCATACTGCTATGTCTGCCTACAAGGAGGAAGAACTACCCACTTGTTTACCATCTTTTAACTTCCTTATCTAAAATAGCCCTAAGGCAATGACAAAGCATGACCTTGAATCTGTTACTCAGAATTTTAGGGTTTGGATATCCTCAAAATTTCTTCCAGACTTCAAGAATTGGCATGCTTTGCTTTCCTTCCCTGTTGAAAAATGCTAGTTTTAATTTTTTTTTTTTTTTTTACTGAAATGTAGTGAGGATTTATCATGTGCTTACACCACTGAACATAAACTGCTTCCCATTTTTCCAAGTTTGCATCTTCTGCAGCAGTGTGACAAGCTGGTGAGTATCACACTGGCAACATTGCACTGTTGAGAAAGTAGCTAATAGATTAGCCATGCTGAGTGCAAGACAGAATCACAGAACCACAGTTAGGTTGGAAAAGACCTCTGAGATCAAATCCAATTCAGGACCGAACTGATGAACCACCATGAATCCAATTCAGGACCAAACTGACCGAACCACCATGTCATGAGACCATAGCACTGAGTGGCACATGCAGTTGTTTCTTAAACACCTCCAGGGATGGTGACACCAGCACCTGCCTGGGAAGTCTGTTCCAATGTCCAATCAACCTTTCTGTGAAGAAATTCCTTCTAATGTCCAGCTTGAACCTTCCCTGACATAGCTTGAGGCCTTTCCCTCTTGTCCTGTCGCTGGTTGCCTGGGAGAAGAGGCTGACCCCCAGCTGGCCACAGCCTCCTTTCAGGTGGTTGTAGAGAGAGGTAGGATCTCCCCTGAGCCTCCTTTTCTCCAGGCTTAACAACCCCAGCTCCCTCAGCTGCTCCTCACAGAACGTGTGTTCCAGACCCTTCACCAGCTCCATTGCCCTTCTCTGGACTTGCTCCAGCACCTCAATATTCTTCTTGAAGTGAGGTGCCCAGACGTGGACACAGTACTCGAGGTGTAGCCCCACCAAGGCTGAGTGCAGGGACCACACCTTGAGCACTGTGTCCAGTTCTGGGCACCTCACTTCAGGGGGTTGTATACTGGTGTTCCTCTGCCCTCTTGTACAGGGTAGTACAGTGAATGGCGAGCAAATGGTATAGAGAGTGAGTTGCTATTGTTTCTGGGATGGTAACATATGACCTGGTTTTTTTTAATATGCAACATTACTGGCTCACTTCTGGATCAGAAAAAAATGCTTGAATTATTTTGTACAAGTGTTGAAACTTCCTCATAAATCACTGTGAAATTTGGAGGTGTGAACTGTGAGGTTCAAAGGCTGACCCTGTAATAGGAAAATACTTTATCTGCTGGTGTTTAGGCTATATAAAGTAAAACTTTCCAAGTGTGGTATCTTGATGCACACAATCCAGCAGAAAAATGATCCATGTGATAAACACTGTATTATTATTAGCCTTTCACCTTGAAAATACATACAGGGCTTTCTTTCATCCTTCTTGCCAAGTTTTTTTCAGCTTTCTTTCTTTGTCCTCAAGCTGGTAAAAAGTTCCATTTGGAAGTAGGAGAGGAAAATCTAGACTTTTAAACATAAGAAATCTCTTTTTTTTTTTTCATATTCTTTGTGTGTATTTTCAAAAGCAAACAGTATTTTACTCTCTAGCACCGAAGAAGCTGGTGTCCAGGTGCCTAAAATGTGCTATTCTGCCTCTGTGTGGGCTGCACTAAGGGAAAACAAACTCTGCCAAGCCAGGACTGGCTCTCACCACTGACAGTGTTTCTCAGCTTCACAAACCTGTCAGTGGTTTGCTGTAGTGCCACTTCCAAGGTGTGCTATTATTGCATTAAAAAAGGAGAAGTATTAGTAACAAGTGCTTCATGTGATGGATCATAGTATCTGCTTTCCTGTACTTATGTGGAATTAGGTGAATATTAGCTGGTTACCCCTTTTGCCTGCTTTTGACAGGATCAGTTGACCTATCAAAGGCCCAAGGCAGGTGGCAAGTCAGGGTAGACTGAGGAAGTAAAAGCAGCCCCTTCCTAGTCTGCTGGATATTTTTGGCTTTTATGATAAGACTCATTGCTATTTCTTCTGCTCTGACTTACTGAGTTAGGAGCGTAGTCTGTCATTTAAACAAAATAAAAACCCAGCTCCAAAGCAACAGAAAGCCCCAAGACCTGATCCAGAAAGCAATTAAGGTGATATTAAAGAAAATTTTGCAGGATGAAGTATCTGTCTGAGGGGTCCAAATGTTCATGGGAAAGACCTCGGGAGGTAGTGTTGTCCAGCCCTTTGCTCAGAGCAGGCCCCCACAGCTTGGGTTGCTCATGGCCGTACTCAAGTGAGTTTTGGCTATTTGCAAGGAAGGAGATTGTGCAGCCTGCAGTGACAGCCTGTTCTGGTGCTTGGCCACTTCACTGTTTTAGAAAACAAACCTTGCCTAACCTTTTTCGCCTGCATTGCAACAAGTTTGTTGCCTTCAGTCTTAATCACTGTGCGCTTTCCAGAAGATTCTGTCCCTCTCTTCTCTGCCTCCCCAGAGAGTAGCTGCAAACAGCAGTAAAATCTCTACAAAGTCTCCTTCAGTTTGAAGGTTGGAAGGGAAGGACCCTCAGTATTCGGTGCCTGGCTCTTTACCAGAAGTGTATGAAAGAAACTGTATCTAAACAGGTTTGAGCTCACAGATTGATCCAGTCCACTGATTCACAGATCAAGTTGAATTCACTGATCAAACTGTGTGATGTGAAGTGTGAATGCCTCTGGTTCCTGCAGTCTGCTGCCAGCTGGCGCTCCCTGAAACCTCAGGGCTGCTACAGCAGAGAACTGGGCTGGAAATCACACAGACCATGGCTCTTACCAGATAAAGGCACTCGTGGTTATGTGTGTCTTTCTGAATTCATGTTCTCACTTCAGTGACTTCTGTACGCAAACAAAACCAAAAGTAAAGATGACATTTTAAATGGTGTATTGTTGGATTGGATTGGTGTTGAACAATGATAACCCAGTTGCATCAAAGGAGGTTTAGATTGGGTATTAGGATTATTTTATTCACTGAAAGGGTAGTCAAGCATTGGAACTGCCCAGGAAGGTGGATGAGTAATTACCCCTGGAGGTGTTTAAAAGATATGTAGGTGTGGCCCTTACGGACATGGTTTAGTGGTGGACTTGGCAGTGCCAGGTTGACAATTGGACTCGGTGATCTTAGGTATTTTCCAACCTAAATGATTTTATGACTATGCCTGAAATCTAATATTTTTCGTTATCAATAGTGATTTGTTTCAGAAGGGACAAAATATTCCCAGGTTTTAATGCTTCATTTCTAATAAGATATTCTTTGTGTACAACCTGCATGATCAGCATTGTACAGGCAAGCTGCTGGCATAAATGTTCTCTCTGTTAAAAGTGAGAATGCAAGTCACACATACAGGGTATTAAGTATTAGTTTTCGAGATTATCCTTCCTAAGAGTCCTTGAGCAATGATGTAAACTTGCCCTTGCAATAGTTACCATAACCCAAAACGTTGAAGGCAAGGCACTTCTCAAATTTTGAAGTATTTGTATCCATTTATAGCTTTTTCTCCCTTGTGACAATCTTCCATTAAAAGGCAGTGCTGGATTTATTTGGCCTAGAGGTTCTCTTTTTGAAGATGTAGAGTGTTCTTAAGCAGTCCGGAAAATATTTGCTGTCTTGATCCAGGTCCTCCATAAACTCTTCAGCAGTGACCCCTCAGGCAGGAGTAACGCAAAGTTTATGCACTGATTCTTCTGTATCTGTTCCTAGATTCCTGCAACCATTCCTTGCTTCCAAATAAACAACAGACCTATACTGAATTTTTGCTTGTGTTAACAGCCTAGAGGTAAGTCTAGGTTTGTCCACTGAAAAATTCCAGGTACCTCTCTCTCTCTAATCTGTTTTTGATCTCCAGCTGCAACTCTGATATTTCAGAAATGGTTGAAATCAAGTGTAATTCTCAAGAGTGAATTACAGAGGATGCCCTGGTCTTCCGTGTAACACCTAATGGCAGACAGCTTAGAAGGGCATCCATTCTAAGGCTATAAATCAGGCAGTTTGTTCTGCCTGAAAAGCATTTGGGGTTTTAGTTTTTTGTGATCTTGGGGGGATGATTGAGCTGTCTGAGCTTTGTTAATGTTGTTTTATCAAGTGAGATGGGATGTAGAAATCACATAACAAGTCCAGTAACTTTTTAGCATGTAAAAGATGTGATGTTCATTGGAAAACTGAAAATTCTTCCATATAGTTTTCCATAAAGACTTCACTTTTTTTTTTTTTTGAAAAGCACTAATAACTTCGGTCAAACATGTGCTTTAATGCTTCACTTTAATGTTCAAAACCTGTTGGTTTGGGACTATATGATATATATAGCAGTATGCATGTACCTTTGTAAAATCAGGGAGCTTTCCATTCTTCCAATTCATCTTTTGATCTGACAAATGTCTAGTGTTTTACTAATGAAGCTGGCCATGGAATTTGTGTGTCTTCCTTGGGCCCCTTTTGTTTTTATACATATTTCCTTTAATGGCTGAGCTGTGGGTAGCTTTACTCACTTGACTGCTTCTGGCAGCCTTTTGCCTCAGCAAAGCCACCTGGTCCAGGTGCACCTGCTGCAAGACAGCACCCTGACAGCAGAGACCACATGTTCGTAAACTGCATGGTGCTCAGTGCAAAAAACTGATCCATTTTGGTGTTTTATCAATAGGAGGTGTATGAAAATTCCTTGTACTTGTGTTACTGTGCCACGGGATGGTGAGGATATGGGATAGAATGTTTCACTTCAAATGCTAAGCACTAGTTATGAATATAATTGTCATATAATTGATGTATTTTATTATGGAGGAAAATGTGTAAGTGGATTATATCCAGTTATATAGTGCAATCCCCTCCGGCTCTCAGGTTTCTCTTCCTAATGCAATAGTAATGGGGTTTCCCATCTGCTTTTGCAATGCATTCACTAAGGACAGTCTCTGACCCTAAGAAGCTATTACATCTACCAGTGTCCCCCTCTCTATTCCCAGATGAGTAGCAGTATAGAATTGGCTTTGTGCCACAGCTGTGTATAAGCTCATCTGTACAGTTTTCTTTCTACATTCTGGTTTACTACAGGATTTCTGGCTGATGCTGGTTAGATTAGTTTTTACCACAATCACTCTTCCTGATGAATTCTGTGACCATAGCTCTTCCTAGCTGTGAGCAGGGGGAGAGCAGCCGGAAAGCTTAGGCTGCTTGCCTGGCTGGGTTGGTGAAGGAGTCTGTAGCCATAACTGGTAGTGCAAGTGGCTGTAGCCTGTCACTTTGTGCAGAGCTGTGTTTCTGCCTCATCCATCATATGTAGCTGTAAAATGCTCTGGTGGTGTTAGGAGATGCTTCTATAAATCTGTGTATTTAGTCGTCACCATTTGAAATTTCAGTAAATTTATCTTGCTTAGGGCATTTCTTCCCCTGTGTTCTCTATGAGTATGTACTTCCCTTTTCTAAATAAAACGTGTTGCTGCTCTGTTCTCTTGATCTTAGAGAAGGAAGGCTGCAGATGAGTCGCCTGCTAGTGTCACAGCTGCTACCTGCTGTGACAGGTACCTTGCACTAAAACAGTTTTGTCACTACGGACTTGAAGAGAATGGGGTGTGTTCCTTTGGTTGGCTTTTTGGGGGCACAGTTTGGTTACTCTTTGGACTATGCCGTAAGGAAAAGTCTATTTGGGTTTTTTGGTTTTTGTGGTAGATTTTTGTTTTGTTTTGTTTTACCTCATTTATTTTCTGGTTATTACCTGTCAGCTTCATCTGCTATCTGGGGAAACTATGGATGCAGAGGGGGGTCACAGGGAGCAAAACCAACACTGACTACTCAGTTGTCAACAAAAGCATCAAACATTCATTGTCATCTTGAAGTTGTCTGGAATAAGGATTAAATTGCCCATCATCCTAAGGCAACAGGGGAGCCTTCAGTAAGTGGGTATCAATTTGTTTACTTACCAGACCAAAACCTGTTTTGACTGTTCTTATATGCTCTCTCTGCATAAGTTCTTTTCTTAGTACATTGTTACAGGAATGGTGCTCAGTTAAAACTTTGTGCTTCTCCAGCCCCCTGGCATTAAGTTATGAATTATTTTTGTCACTGTGTCTGATGCATTTGGTATTGATAGTGTTTTCTGGTTGGATTTCTCTGCTGGCTAAGTATTATGTTCCTGAATCCTGGATCTCTTAGGATTGCTCATTTATACCTTATTTTATTTTTGTTTATGTGAACTGTGGAAAATGCCTGCAAATGACATGTAGTGGCTTCTTTGTGCATGTCATCTGACTTTTAAAGTTGGTGGAGTACACAGGAGATTGTGCAACAGGCATTGTTTACTTGTCTAGAATTGTGAAACTAAAAACTGCATCCTTGCTGCAGTATCTCAGCCATAAAATCATATGGCAAACATTACCATTCCAGATCAGTTATGGTCACATGTTTCCAGCAGTCATTGTTTTCTGACAATAGTGTGTTTGTTCAGTTCTGTTCTAAGGCAGGTGAAATGTATTTGATGTGTCCTAATGTTCAGCCTCTCATGTGACTGGGGGTTTACACTTTTGAGATATGAATGAGGGTGAGGAAGACAAAAACTGAAATGTAACCTTTTGTTTGTCACTTCAGTCAGGTACCAGATTCTTGAAATTCATTGGTAGTTTTGATGTGCTCAGGGCCTCTCTTCCTCTGCAGAAAACTGATAGTAACAATTCTCTTCAACGTGTTTATGATGCACATGTGCCTGTAAAGTTGGTGCATGATCCCTTGGATGCCGTTTGAAACTGGTAAAGGTGCAGGAGTAGCAAATCAGCCTCATGGATTTTTACCTCTCTTCCAGGACTCATAGTTGGGGTGATCTTGAGATACGGGACTCCCTCCACGAGTGGCCATGACAAACCATTCAGCTGCTCGCAGGAGGACAGGCCCTTCACCACCCTGCTGGTCAATGTCAGCGGCAAGTTCTTCGAGTATACGCTCAAAGGGGAAATAAGCCCTGGGAAGATCCACAACGTAGAGCAAAATGACATGCTGAGAAAGGTGAGGCTACACCATTCCTTGTGCTTGGCTGAGTGTTTCTCCTTCATCTCTGCTTCCCTCCCTCCTCCCCCCTCTATCCCATTTGAACAATGGGTAGTATCAAGTGTCAGTATTCCTGATAGTAACAGCACTTCAGTGCTTAATTCAAAAGCACCTTCTGTGTTATATCACTGCTGGAGAAACTGTGCTCTGTTACATGTGTGTAGTGCTTTCCTAAAGGCCATGGTTTGAAGACTTAATGTATGTTTCTAACATCTGTAGAATTCACAGAGACCAGCTGAACAAAAAAAAATATAAATAAATATAATATAAACAATATAAATAAAAATATAAATATAAATAATAACAAAAATAGTCTTATGCTGCCTTGTATAAATTCAGTATAAGGAAGAGGATAATTTCTTAGTGAAAATTGATTGTTTCTTGTTTGGTTTTGGTTTTTTTTCCCTAGGGTTTAAAAATCTGTTTGTTGTCAGGAAATAGTTACTACTTCCACCCCTATAAACCACCAAATGAGACAGTCTGGTGTTGGAAGTGAAATTAACCCATCAACTATTATTCAGATGTGTTATTTGCCTTTTTGTACAGTGTTGGGAATTAATCACCTTTTGTGTGTACCAAAGCTAGACTTTGAAGTATAGGACTGTGATGTAAAAATACTTCTTTCTGCAGACTATGAAGAGAGCTTAGCTGTTTATGTGTGTCTGTCCACTGTAGGTATCTCAAGGTAACTGAAATGAACCCTGCTCTGTGAGGGCACAGTTGTAGTGTTTGTCTTCTAACCTGTGCTTAGGCAGAGGCTAA
The DNA here is from genome assembly GCA_013400235.1 of Oriolus oriolus. NCBI lineage: Eukaryota > Metazoa > Chordata > Aves > Passeriformes > Corvidae > Oriolus > Oriolus oriolus. The sequence continues at coordinate 439,856 of VXBT01007850.1, forward strand.
AGAGAGCCTAGTTAGTCTCATGTGTGAAGGTCTTCTGTTTGCATTTTAACTGTTGTTTTTTGTTCTTTAGTGTAGTGTAGTCCTTCATGGATGTCTGGAACTCCTACTGAAATACATGGAAGAGGTGTATGGTCCAGATTTCTGAAAACCAGTCTTGTATCTGACTTGATTGGCTTACAATAACTATTCAGTGGCTAAACTTGCACAAAAAAAATAAACTAAACTAGCATTTCATCTGCAGCTGTACCAGTATCAGGTATCACAATAGGAGAGATCTTCTCCAGCATAATTTCTACTAGAAATTTGTAATTTGAAATAGGGGACTGTGTTTGGGACTGCTGCCAGATCACGGGTAATGAATGTAATGCCTGTTCTTTCTAGATGTTATTTACCAGCAAGAGCTGCAGCTTTTTGCTGCTATGTACAAATGGAGCTGGCCAATGTTTTAGAGGGTCAACTTACCTCTTTCAACAGCCAAAAATAGGTGTTGTCAGAAAATGAACAAGGCAAAAGACCTAACAATTTGTATATGTCTGTTTCTAATTGAAATTTCATATTTTATTTTTCAGGTAACATTTGACCCAGAAGTTTTTTTCAACATTCTATTGCCTCCTATTATTTTTCATGCTGGTTATAGCCTGAAGAAAGTAAGTGCAATAACTTCTGCAGAGAGTAGGTCGTTTTTTGTTTTTAGTGTGAGATTGCTGATTTGTTCAGGATTGTAGTAGATTGTAGATTCCTTTCAGGCATTTACTTACAGTAAGAAAAATCTCATTTCCTCCAGAGATGGTTAGGTCATATTGTTTTAAGAGAAAATACATCTATTTTTGAGTATAAATGTATTAAACTCTATTTAATTTTGCTGATTTGTTTTCCTTTGAACTTAGCCAGACATTAATGTCAGTTTCATTTAAAGTAAAAGATGTTCTGTTATGAATTGTTTTGGTCCTTCTCAAATGTCCAAAATGCAGTAAATTATGCTGAGAAGCAGACCTAACTCTGAGTCCCAGTGGAGATGTGCCAGACCCTTAATGGCAGAAGGGTCCAGATTCTGATCTTGCTTGAAGACGTGAACTGGTGCTGGTTTCTGTTAAAAAGCTTTCTGTCAATAAGCTACATGTAGGATCTAATGCATGGCACAGGTCTGGTTTATTCAATTTATTGAAGTTAGATTGAATTTACATAGCAGTAATTGAAATGTTTCTCTGAAATGGAGGTGTGTTTCTGTGTATTGATGCAAGTGAAGTAGTGTGCTGTATGGTTCTGAATGGGCGATATAACTTTTCTAAAGTAAGTACATAAACCTCTTTTTCCTATGCAGAGACACTTTTTCAGGAATTTGGGGTCCATTTTGGCTTACGCCTTTTTAGGAACAGCAGTCTCTTGTTTTATTATTGGGTAAGTGAACTCTGACATCAGTTCCTCTCTACAGTAAAGTTTAAGTTGATAAAGCACGCTCTCTCTCGTTGCCTGCATATATATATTTCATGTGTGTGTTTACACACACATTTAGTTTAAGATAGCTGGTCATGTTGGTTTGCTTGCCTACAATCTCTTATGATGTTCATATTGCTGTGTAATTACTGTATCTTGTATATGGATATTCTGAATAACAGAAATCCTGAATTGTATTGGTGACCTTGGCTTGTCTCAAAGAATTTCACTAGAGAAATGATCTGAAGACTATTCTTACCTCAGAGCTTTTGGCCTGTGTATTGTGTTCAGAGAAATAATACCGAGGGGAATTTTGAGCAGGGAAAATTTGGTGGAAAATGGAAGAAACGTGTAGACTCTGTGCTAATTGTTTGAAGATTTCAGAATTTGCTTACTGGTTTTATATGATGTCTTCTGGATCACATATTGCTTTCACTTGGCCTGTCTGAAATGCAGCTTGTTTGACTTGGAATATTTTATCTTCTTTCTCTTCAGGAATCTCATGTATGGGGTTGTGAAACTAATGAAGTTGGTGGGTCAGCTGTCTGATAAATTCTATTATACAGACTGCCTCCTCTTCGGAGCGATAATATCTGCCACTGATCCAGGTAGCTTGATGAACACTTTTTAATAACCTTCCAGAATAACCTATTGGTAGGATTTTTGGCTGCATATTAACAGGACTCTATTTTCAGTTATGCAATATTAGTATCTCTGAGCCTCTTCTCTGAAATGCATGCAGATCCTGAGCATTTTGAAAGCTGTTCTCTGCTGATTTGTGGCTGAACTGGTATGGCATCATGGTATATTTGGAGAAAAGTGTAACTCTCCTGTTCAAATACTTAAATATGTTTTTGCCCAGTGGTTTCTTGTTAAGTGTGCATCAAGTTTAAGACTGCAAAAAGATGAAATTATTAAATTTTCTGGATAGCAGGACTTCCTTTTTCAGCTACATTGCTTGAGGCTGGGTAATTTAAGAGTGATATTTGAGGCTTTTAGGCTCTTTAGGTGGGGGATTTTTTTTTTCCTCTTTCAAATGAATTTCATGTTTTACGAGGTTAAGCAGAAGAATGCTTTTCTGGCCAAGTAATTTCAGCTTTTGCCCAAATAATGTAGCCATCCTGCAGAGTCAAGAAGGCTCACACTGATGTCTCCTCTTAATCAGTTTGTAGGGCTGGCAAAGGTCAGGGGCCAGGGTAGGGAGCACTGAAGTATGAAGCTTGACATTTAAAGCAGTTTATTTGAGGTGCTTAGTGGTGATTAGTGTGAAAATGGGAAGTAGCTCCTGTGATTGAGCTGAGCTCTGAACAGCTGGTGGTTGCATACAATTTATGCAAAAATCACCATGTGATTTTTGAAGTGTGTATATGGGAACATCTTCAAGATCATTGTCTTTCATCTCAGACTGAATTTTCTTGAAAGAAGGATTATAAATATTTAGCACTCTTGTCCTTTTTAAACTACATGGGAATTCACACCTGTGGCACAGTGTATCCTTTGGGGAACACTTAGGGTTATTTGTACTATTTTACAATGGCTGAAATAATAAACCTGTGTCAACAATCCATACAGTTTTTAAAAGCAGGGAGAGCTGCCCAACATTTTGTTGATTGTCTTGTATAGAACAAGTTCTAGAGTAATATCAGGGCTTTGGTAGGAGGGCTTTGTCAGGAGGGCTTTGTCTGTCCCATGCTCCTTGGTCATGGGGGCCTTGCTATGAGCTCTGTGCAGATGGGAGGACAACAGAGCCACCTCCTAATGGAACTGCCCTAAAACTGATGGAGGATTTACTTACCTGTTGGTAAACATGACTACTCGGTTTCCCATTTTAGTTTTAACCCTGTACTTCAGTTCCTGGGTTTTGTTGCTTTAGCCAAACCAGAAAGTCTGCTCCATAGCTCACGCAGTCGTTCCAGTGTTGTTTTTCTCTTTTCTTTCTGTAGTTACCGTGCTAGCAATATTTAATGAGCTGCATGCTGATGTTGATCTCTATGCCCTTCTGTTTGGAGAGAGCGTGTTGAATGATGCTGTTGCCATTGTATTATCCTCGTAAGTAACTATGTGAATTTCTACTCTGAAATTACTAAATTGCTGTTGGCATTTGTCTACAATAAATGCTTTTTCTGAGAAACATTATTTTAAGTTTAAATGGATTGCCTTTAACTGAATTGATAACCCTTAAAAACATTTCCCAGGACCCCTAATGCATACATAGGCCAGAATGACACATATGCCTTCAGTATGGGGTTGTTTCCCTGTAGCTCAGGTAGTGCTGTCACAGAAAAAATAATTTCTGATGCCACTTCTGACTTCTCATTCTGTTCTCTCTTTCTAGATCTATAGTTGCCTACCAGCCAACAGGTGAAAATACCCATGCTTTTGATGCTGCAGCATTTTTCAAGTCTGTTGGTGTTTTCCTGGGAATATTCAGTGGTTCTTTCATGATGGGAGCAGTGACAGGGGTTGTGACAGCTCTGATATCCTTTTTCATGTTTAGTTATTCCAGCTGAGATGGCACATGTGGGTATTATCAGGGCTTTCCTGTTTCCAGTTATAGCAAAATTGACTCTAGCTTGCTTAATTCTGAGTGTGAAGATGTGATCAGTACTCACGTGACTTTTTTTCTATAGAAAAACATTACAGGTACCCACAAAAATCAACACTTTCCAATAAAATTGAGGCTGTACTAGAAATTTTAGTGATGTTGCTGCAACTAGCCAAGGGAGGGCCTTAAACAGGCATATCCTAATAATATTTAGTTTCTTTTTATGGAATTAGAAAACCTAGTTTTTATTATTAGTCTTGAAAAACATCTCCTATGATAACTGGTATTTGATTCTGTCTTCAGCAAAATCTCTCAGTTATTTCTGACCCCCACAGCACTCTTTGAGTCCTGCATTTAAACTTTTTGCCAGAAATCTGATATCATACATCTTGGATAAGATTGTATCTCCATGAGAGTTAACTTAATAACATGATGTGCCTTGCATGATCTATTCTGTTCCCTTGATGCTTTGTGCTGCTATTTGGTTAGATCTCTGAGGTGCTCAGCAAGCAATTTGTGTGGGTTTTGTTTTAGGCTCAGGAAGACCTGCCTGCAGCCTGAGCTGCTCCAGGAGTCATGATGCTTCTTTAGGAAAAAAATTAAGTCTTTGCTTTCCAGCTTGCTAGCATAACCATATCTGTGCATGTCCCAGGCTGCTTTGATCTGCCCAGACTGCTGAACACTGACCTGAATGGGGCAAAACGTGGTGTTTTATACAGTGATCATGAACCTGTGACTCTTAAGCAGTAATGTCTCAACTGTATCTTATATACACACTGCGCAGATTTTCCTGACATGTCTGCATAATGGAAACCCTTTAAGTGTAACGGGGAAGATGTGCTGCTGACGCTTTAATGTTCAGTCTCAGTTCCACCGATCCGCAATCGATGTGACCCAGAACCACGATTCTCACTCTGGCTTTTAGGCTACCAGCCATCCACAGCTCTCACTGCTTAAATGCAGTTGCTGTGGGTTTTGGCTTGCTGGTTGGCCACTAATTGTGGCTGAAATGCATTCAGATCCACTTTGTAAAATTACGCTTCTGAAGCAGCAGCGGCTGCTTGCTTTTTCTGGTGGTTGTGCTCAGGAAGGTGATGTGAGGCTGTTCAGAACAAAGCCTCTGTGGTGGCATTTTGTGTGTGTGGTGGGTTTTTTTCTCTTTTTGTTCTGTTTTGGTTTTAGTTTTTGGTTTTGTTCTTTTTCTTTGGTTGTTTAATAATATAACTATTTTCTTTTGAAAACATCCTTAATGTCGTGCAATGCTGTAGAAGCAAACTAAATTTGCATTTTACTCTTCATAGCTGATTAGAACTGGTAAATTATGGATTAAGTTAATAGATTGTTGTTCCTACAGTGTGAAGTACCTATATCTGTACCTCTCTGAGTAAGGGGTTTCATGCAGTCATGCGCTGTCCTTTGAGAATAGATAGAATACTTGGTTCCAAATGATGCAGATAATGTACAAGGACTTATTCTGGCTTTCAGCAAGCTGCCTCTGGTTTTTTTAAAACAGTGAAGGTATAGTACCCCATTGTATATTCTTTCTAAACTGCAGAATCTGACTGGTTGAAAAGATGTGAAACACAAGGCCATGTCTAACAAATAAAGGAAAGAGTTAAGAAAAAAGAAATAATAATTTAGTTTTAGTTAACATTTCAATTTGATCGAGTATATGGAATAATAAAATGTTTTTCTTTTCTTGCCTTTCTCTCACCTTCATCTTCCTTCAAAATGATGAGCACAGGTTTTAATTTCAGATTTAATGAAATATTTTGGTATGGTTACTTACAATAACAGCAAGGGAAATAAAGTTTGATTCACAAAACTGCCAGAAAAGACTGGAAATAAGGAATTGGTTCTGACAAGAGCCCTTGCCTAACTTCAGGGGAACAAGGTTCAGCCTGTTCCTCTGCCAGGGAGTGACTGTGGCTACCCAGTTTCCTTAGGCATCTATGAATGTCCCTTGAGCCAGGCACTGGGATTCTCTGAGCACTCTGTGAGGAGATGGGTTCCAATTTTTGTTTTGGTGGATATTGCTGCTTCAGAAGCATGATGTTAGAAAATAGATCTGTTTGGGGGAAGTGGTAGGGAGGAATTCAGCTGAGCTCAAAAGTTTTAGAGGTGGTTTCTGTGCAGAATTAACAGCTGTTTAAAAGGTATGCTGCGTTTTATATTTGGTGTAATGCCAACTTGGAGAATAATTTTTTTTTTAACGATGTTCTGGGATTTGTTTTGAGGGCAACCTTCTGACAAAGTAAGGTCGTGGCTGAAGGTGTGTCTGGAGTATATGTTTGTCCTAGCCCACGTCGGCAGAAAGTGTCAGCAAGAAGTAGGTGTGAATGGAGGGTTGGTACTGATTGCCTTCATATGAACTGTGCATAGCTGTTTGCACCTCAGATACAGTGTGCTGTTCAGTGTTCACCTGCTGCCAGAGAGGTGCTTAGGAAAAAAAAACACCAAAAGAATTCTATAAATAGGTGAGCAACTTTTTTTTGTAGTGTGTGAAGTTCTGAATTTAACACTACTGAAATCTGTTCCACTTCTTCAGTAGCTGTATGAATTGTTAATTCAGTGTGTGCTTTGATGTTCCTCAGGCTTTGCTCTCCTCTGCAAGATGAACTTGTTTTTTCTTTCCATTGAAAGACTGAGCTGCTCTGAGTTGGCTTTTTCTCTAAAACACATCAGCACAAGGAGAGGAATACATTTTTTAGGCAGCAATTGTTTTGCCTTGAAAGTATTGAAGTAGCCACACTTGCTGGAAAAGACTTCACAAAGCTGAACAGAAAAATTCTGGAAACTCTTACTGATCTCAGGGTTGCTGTAGTCAAGAACAGCCCTGTGAATTAAATGCTTTTGAATGCATTTTATGCTTTATTTGAAGGTGGGAGTGGGACTCGTAGTTGAGGTTGGCAGGGGGAACAAAACATCATTCCCCACCAATCCCCTGAAAAACCAAGGCACACACAGTCTAAAAGGAACATCAGGTATATATCCCTTCCTTGCTAGCACTTCAAAGGGGAACATAGAATGATATATTACCACTAAGAGGTGGAGCCACACTTACGCCAAGGATATGCAACAAAAATATTCAAAACTGATTGTTGCAAGTTGATTCTGAAGTTTGCCTTTAGATGTGTTGAAATTTGGATTTTTCAGCATCGAAAGTGTTTTGCTTTCCAACAAGCACTGGCTTTTAGTACATAAAAGTGTTTTTCATAAATACTGGGAGCAGAGAAGCCAAAGGATATCTTTTTGATCCCTTAACAAGCAACTTAACGTGACGAAGTTTACCAAGTTGCACTGCTTCCCCCTGCTGGAAACGGCTCTCTTCTTCTTGATGTCCTGGAGCACTTTCTTGCTTGCAGAAGCTTGTGGATTTACTGGTGAGTTGTTGGGATTCAAGCACATGGAGATAGAAGTCCTGTCCATCTCAGCAGCCATTTTTCCACTTTTTCACTGAAGCTTTTCAATAAGAAACATGTTTGTGCTTAAAGTTGGGGTGGTTTTTTTGTGTCCTGTTCAATGTCGAAGCTGCAGCTCACTGTATAACAAAGGCTTTTAAGAGCAAGGGTTTGGTTCAGACACCATCTCCCTAACCTGGTATCTCACCCACTTGAACAGAAGGTTCATAAAATCCCAAGGTTAAGAATGATGTATGAACTTAATGGTGCTTGTGAAGGGAAAGTGTGGTGAGCTGACAGTAAACGGGCTGATTTTTACATGTGGTTCTGTTCACAGGTGTGGTAGCTGTCCTCTTCTGTGGAATTACCCAGGCACATTACACATACAATAACTTGTCAGTTGAATCAAGAAGTCGCACTAAGCAGGCAAGGATGTCTTTTTCCTTTTTTACAGTGCATTGCTGTAGTAGTCGACCTACTTTTGTTTTTACAGCATCTTTTTTACTTGGCCTTTAACATGTGATGGTTTTCTCCCTAGCTCTTCGAGGTATTGCACTTCCTGGCTGAGAACTTCATATTTTCTTACATGGGCTTGGCACTGTTTACTTTCCAGAAGCACATATTCAGCCCAGTTTTCATTATTGGAGCTTTTGTATCCTTTTTCACATCGTGTGAGGTTTTTCTGTTGTCTTATATGCCCCAAAAATTGTGATGTCTGTTGGCTTTACCAAACAGAGAATGGTGGTTGGCCCAAGTTTGCCTAATGTCTTGCAGGCACAATGATTTTGAGAACAAGCATTGGTTATACCTCACTTCAAAGCCCCAAGGCCTCTGTGCCATGCAGCTGTTGGCTCTGTATCTGAATGTTAGAGGTCATGTAATTTCACTAGATAAATAAATAAATATGCTTTACTGTGTGTTTTGGGCATTGACAGCCAACGCTGCTTGTGTCGTTCTTGTATTTGAACTTTGGAGACCTAGAAAAGGATTCATTTTTCTCTTCACTTCCAGTGGCCCCTTGAGAAAGTAAGGGGCAAACTTCAAATACATAAAAAGGAGTGTGGGGGAATAGATCATCTCTGAGCAATGCCCCGGAGGTCAGCATCTCGAGTGATGGGAGGAAAAAGGAACTGAGCTGGGGTGCAGCCCATGACATGAAGGGTACACAATTAAAGGTTCTGCCATTGTGCCTGGCTGACTTGGTACCTGACTCTCAAATTCTCCAGAACTGAACACTTTGCAGTAGTCACACTCACGTAAGCTCTGCATCCTGCCCCTGTTGAAATGGGTTGTGTAACTATCTCTTCACTATATTCCTGGATGCTTGAAGATTCAGCACAATTAAAAGCATGCATGAAGAAATTGGAGCTAGTCTTCCAGTCTTGATTTCCCTCTACCTGCTGTAGGAGTAGGGCTAATGGCAATGGAGGTAAAACCCGGTAAAAGGGCGTATAAAGATGGCCTTGTGTGAGATGTACTTATTTTCTTTCTACTGTTTTCTGTACTACTTCTCAGGATTTATCACATTTGTCTTTATTTTCCTTCGGCCATTTACTCTTTCCTGAAATAGTAATAAATTTTCTCCTGTGTCGCCTCACATCCGCTTTTCTGACCTAAGAAATGCTCCAGAGCCCTGCAGACACTGGATAAAGACATGAACAGAATAGTTGCATCTGGTATACCAAGCAATGCAATTTTTCATGCTTAGTGTGGCCTTCCATCTTCTCTCAAGTTATACTTTCTGCCCAGGGTTTGTTTTCAGCAGTTGTTTCTCTTCCTACTCACTTTTTAATAAATTTTCCACAACTTTTTCTACCGCTGCACTTAACCTCTGTTGCCTCTTGAGTGTTTCTACCTTTGTGAGGAGGGCAACTGGTACTAGCACCCATGTTTTACCTCAACAGCTATGGTCCCCATTAAATTAACAACTTGCAAGGGTGAAATGTAGAGGCATCACCAGTTGCTGAAAGTGAAAGGCTGGACTGCAAAGGCAGAATTAGAGCCTCACCATCCTTGGCAAAATTTTAGCTATTATTCCTACATACATTAGTCTTGATGGCTTCTGATGTCTGATTTCTGCAGCCCTCGAGAGGACTGGTATAAAAGTTGCTTGGAATAGTTATGTGAGAGTTATTGTACAAAGTGATGATCAAAATCTGATTTTCCTAGAAACATTCCCTGCTGATGATATTGCTTTGCTTTAGCTATGGCAACAACCCAGTGGTCTCCAGAGCTCTTACACAGTTTTATTTCTTTTCCTTGGTAGATGTATTATTCTTCTAATGTTCCCATCCCAGCAGCAAATGATCAGTGTTTGCTGGGCTTCTGGCTGTGCTGGCATTTTTTAGGTTTTCAGCCCACCACTCCAGTTTTTCTCAAAGTGTTCCTTATACAGTGGGGAGAGTGTTTTTAGCTTTCTGCTTCTTCACAGGAACCACTGGATGTTCTGCACCACAGTAAGGGTGCTTACCACCTACTGACATGAATTTCTGCAATACTCTTTCACTATTCTTTTTTAACTTCATTCTAGCGCTGACAAATGGCTTTTGGATGCATATTCTTAGTAACTCTGTAACTCTGTTAAGTGTTTGCTAGCCAATAGGAGATTTCACCTCTGCAGGAGCCATAATGGGGTGGCCACTTGCTGGTCTTAATTTGGCTTCCGCTTGGTATACAGGGCTGCATTTCTGTTGTTCCAAAACTCAAAACTGAATGGTGGTGGTGATAATTGTTTAAAGTGTGAATTTTCAAGGAAAAGTCCTCGTCTGTACAATTGGTCATTTTAATGCTACCTGTAATTTCACTGTGCATTTAACAACTTAGTTATATTAGTAAAAATTTGCATTTTGTGCAATGACTTCTCTATGCACAAGTTGCATAAAATTGGGGAAAGTCTGCTTTAGATACACAAATAAAGGAAAAACACTTGACATCATGGTGTAAACCTCTCACTAAAACAAAAGCTTCATGTTAAAGCCAGGTACCCAAGACTGCATACCTCAGGAAAAAGAAATCCTTAACCCTCAGCTGTAAACAGGTTGCAATCTTTTTGGGCAGAGCTGCACATATCTACCCCCTCTCCTTCTTGCTGAATTTGGGCAGAAGGCATAAGATCAGCTGGAGCTTTCAGCACATGATGATGTTTTCAGGTAAGAGCAAAAATGCTGGGCAATGCAAAAAGTCTTAATTTTAACTCATAAGCAATTGACAGTGCTACCTTCTGCTTTTATGGTCATGCATCCTAAAGGGAAGGCTTACTGATTTTTGCAGCATGCCATCATGTATCTTTCAGCCTTTACAGAAAGTGTTGTGTCTGGGGTGAGTGAAGTCTTGAAATGCTACCTGCTCGCAGCAGGCAGCACCTCATGTTGGGAATAGAGCATTTTCATTTGAAGTGCTTGTGAAGGGCATGGGAGAATCGGGATGTATCTCTTCCAAAAAGTTATTTCTAGCTGAGATGAGGTTCCTGTTGTGCAGAAACAGATACCTGCTGAGAAAATTCAGAAGTATTTATGGGTACCCTTTCCCATTTAGTTGGACAAAGGTATTTGACTTCAACTGCCTTGTAATTTCTGTCACACAGATGACTGTTTAAATTTGTCATTTAAGGCAAATTATATATTGTGTGTCTAAACGTGTATCCTCAAGAAGTTCCAGGGAATCCTCTGTGCACAAGAGGGTGTAAAGAGGATAGAGCCAGGCAATTTTCAGTGGTGCCCTGTGCCAGGCCCAGGGGTAATGGGCACAAACTGGAACACACGAGGTTTTCTGTTTGAACATCAGGACACCTTTTTTACTATGTTCAAGCATTGTACAAGTTCTCCAGAGAGGCTGTGGCATCTGCATCCATGGAGATATTCAAAAGCCATCTGAACGTGGTCCTGTGCAACCTACTGCACGTTGAGCAGGGGTTGTTCAAACAGGGGAATTGGACCAGATGAACTCCAGGGGTTTCTTAAAACCTTAACCATCCTGTGATTCCTCTACATAAGAAGTCTGCAGGTGGCCCCATGCCATGGCTTGTTCTTGCTAGTGAAGTTTCATAACTGGGAGCAGGGGAGAGGGAGTAACACATAGTCTGCCTGTGACCATGTTTTTTAACATCAATATTTTTATGGCTGATAAAAATGTCATATCAAGAGCTCACATTTTGATTATGGATTCAACTGGAAAAGTGTGAATTTTCATCTGGATTCAGGGAGCTGCTTGACTTACGTAATGTTTTGCTGTTGTCCACAACTTGTTTGTTTCTGTCTTCCTTTTCTGTTAGTTTCTGGAAGTATTTACACCTTTTCATAGCATTTGTGGATTCTATAAGTTACAGAAAACCAGGAGGGCTCATTCTGTTGTAAAGCATCCCTGGGCATAATTTATCAGGAAGTCTAAGGAAATTAAAACTTGCTGGAGCCCAGTGCTTTCTGCCTGACACTTTGTGGCAGGGAGGGAGCAAGGAAAGATGCTGTGCTATCCACTGTCATGGCTGCACATCTGAAGCTGTGTTATTTCATTCTCTTTGACAGGTCTCAGGGGAGCCATGGCATTTGCTTTGGCTATACGAGATACTGCTACCTACTCACACCAAATGATGTTCTCAACAACTCTGCTCATCGTGTTTTTCACTGTGTGGATTGTTGGTGGAGGTACAACCCCCATGCTGTCATGGCTGAACATCAGGTCGGTATGCAGCTGTGTGCTGGGGAAATTTGGCATAGTTCTATAGCTCTACAGAACTTGGTTGATGCTTGCTAGAAGCATTTAGAACATGATATTTTTTATATATATATATATATATGTATATATGTGGGTATTTAGAACGTGGTATTATATAGAGGAAGGTGCTAGTGCAGTCTGGTGAAGAAAATGTACTGATGCTGCTGGGATTCAGCCTGAAGGTGCTCTGGTACTCTCCAAGTGGGTATCTAGGTCCTTGTCAGCCCAGTAGGATATGGAAAAGTGTTGCCTGGTAAAGCAGCACTATATTGAAAAGAAAGGATTAATCTAGTCCAGTATAAACTTCATATTATACTAAGACCATTCCCTGTCTTTTGGCTCTTCATAATGGGCCTGTTAAGGTTTTTAAGTTCAGTGGATTCTTTAATGAGTGGTGCTAAGCTGAATACTTTAAACAAAATCTGATGTTATCTAAGCAACTGGAATAAAAGGGGTCCTGCTGGTCTTCTGGGTCTGTTTCCTCCTGTTTTGAGGAGATCTGTGAAAATGGTAAGTTGCATGATTATAGATGTTTGACTATAAATCCTGCCTAATACTTAGTACTTTTGACTGCATGTACTTTCATATTTGGGAATACTTATCAAGATGTGCTAGAGAATCACAAATCAATCATTGTTAAAGACCATATATATTAAAATTCTGGAAGTTTTGCCAGTTTATGAGACAAAGATAAATACAGGGGAGTTAAAACAATACATGTTGTACAAGCCCTTTAGTGCATTTTTCATATGTAAATTATTCGTGCTCTTTGGCACTTGAAAATTGTCTTATTTTTCTAATTGTGTTAACCAGAATTTGTATCCCACTCTTGTGATAGGATAGGAAAAAACCATCCTAGGTAAAACTGGTTTTAGTCTTTAGAACTGATCATTCTCAGGGGCTGGTACTGCTTTTGGAAAACTTCAGTGAGCTGCTTGTTGCAATCGGTAGCAGGTGCTTTCTAGGTTGGCAAAAAAAAAAGGGTAGGAATCCCATAAATGCTTATGAACTCTTCTCATGGAAGATAGCATGCTTCCAGCTGAGCATGGACGTTTCAGTATCTCATCTCTGACTAACAGCAAACATTTGGAAATTGGGTTTTTCACCAGAAGGCAGCAACACTTCATGTAGTCAGGCTCTCTGCAGATCGTATCATTAATGACAGGTAATGCAACATCTGGTGTGAAGGCAGAAATAAACCCAGTGTCAGCACAGGTGTGTCACCAATGGTTATGAGATACCACACCCTGATGATGTGATAGTTACAAGAGCTAGCATCCTTCGAGCCTTTTGTCCTGTTGCCTGTACCTCTTTTTTTCAGGAAGCACGGCTGGGTGTTTCCTTCAAACCTTGTCACCCAGCAAGGGGCAGATGTGCTTCTGACCAGCTAAGGGAAGAGGAATTGTGTTCAGTGTGCCTGTATCAGAAGGCAACTTCTGAGTGCAATCAACCATTACCTCTGCCACAGGGCTCCTTCAGTCATCAGCAGCAGGACAGGATTAAAGTCTTGCATGGGGCCCAGGCCTTGGCCAACTGGAAAATCTTTCTGAGGCAGCAGCTTTTTTTCCTCCCATCCTCCTCCATCGAAACCAGGAAGCATCCAAGATTATGCACTTACTCCTTTAGCTAATCTAGTTCAGTAGTGAGGCTCCATAAGCCTGGCTGATGAGCTGGTCCTGCAGCAGGAGAGGACTAACACCATATCCATTCGAGGCTTATCCCTCAAAGTGGCTAGACTTGCAGACGTCATTAGTGTGACCAACAAGGCAGAACAGCTGTAAAGGCTGTGGTACCATTCCTAGAGAAGTAACTGCCAAAAGGCAGCTACTGAAGCAGTTTTGAGTGTTTGGCTGTAGTTTTGGGGGGAGATTTATCCACCCTTATGAGTAAGCAGTAATTTTGACTGCCACTTGTTTGGCATGGTTGACAGAAACTAAAGGGTTAACTTTCCTGTTAAGGGAAGGATAACATGTATTATAAGGGAACCCTACATAGGAAGCATTTTAGAGAACTTTATGGGTCTGCCTACAGCTGGTTCGGTAGGCACTGACTTGCCAGAGATGGAGTCTGCACCTTCTGGGACCACATGAAATCGGATTTGTGCCAGGAGGTGGCGGCCGTGTGCCGCTGATCGAGAATTAGAGACACGGCGCCGGTGAGATACCCTCAGCGGCTAGAACACTTTCTGCTGGAAAAAAAAGTCCTGATTTTTCAGATTTTAAAAAAAAAGGGACAAATTACTTTCCAGCTGAATTTTAAAGTTATGCCAGTTATGTTTTTTTGCATCGCCTTCTACCCAGTGGAAGAGGTAAACAGGAGGAGATGAAGATGAGGTGCTATCCCACTGCCTCACTCAGCAGCAGAGTGCATAGTGCTGATGCAGTCCTGAGGCTGTGCAGTAGGCAGCTCGTCCCTAGGATGCTTTCTCAGCCTTGGCACTTGCCCATTAAGTTCCATTGCCAGAGGCTGGAAATAAGTAGTGATAGCATGATGCCTAAAAAGGCCAACCTGGAAACAGAGACTAGACGGGGTAAGGGAATAAAGGTGAAATTTATTTGAAAGGCTTTCAGAGGTACACCCTGGGCAGGCCAAAGGCTACATTCAAGATCGACAACAAGTCACGAGTTCTCCACACTGTTATAGGTTTGGTCCCTTTGCATATCAGCATAAATTTGCCAATTAAACTTTAGCTAATAATGTAACTGTCCCACTCCCCCCCCAACTTGCCCCCCTCCTAAAGATGCTGGTTTACACATTTTGGCCTAGGACAGTCTGAGTGTCCTTGAAGAGCAAGCCTGGAGAGGCTTTGTTAAGTCTATCTTAGCATGAGAGAACAGCAGCTAACAGGCTGAGAGACAGTTCAAAGTGACACACTAGGAATACAGAGAATATAGAATTTGGAAAATATAAAAGCAAAAACCTAAGGCATCAGCATACAGGATTATTTAGCAGAAAAGAAGCTGCAAGATAAAAGGTGGTTGGTTTCCTAGATAAAGTGAAGGGGTATTGAAAATTAGTGCCATGTGTATGTTGCATTTACATGTCAGGATTTGTGGGGACTCCTAAGAGTCCAGTTCTGATGTGAGGGTCACACCAGTTGTATCCTGGTTGATGGAAGGAAGGAGGGAAGGCAGGCAGGCTGGCTAGTCAACCATTACCAAGTCCTCATGAAGTAGCTGGTGTGGATGTGAATAGAAGGCCCATGTCTGAGCAAGTCAGAGGAGCCAAGACAGACGTCAAACTGAAAGGGGCTTATTTAAGTCGATGCCTGCATGATTTAAGTAAAACTGTACCAAGGAGCTGACTCCAGCCAGGACTGTCAGCCTGGCTCAATACCACTGAGCTCATGGGGAAGCAGCTGTGTGCATGCAAGGAGCAACACCTGCACGAGGATCCAAAACTGCTTTGCTGTGGCACGTGCCTTCTGGCCACACCATTAGTTGTGTAGCATTTGGGACGCATGCTTCGTTCTTTACTTGCTGTTGGTCCTTTCCCTCCCATGATATGAAATATTAAAAGTAGATAAAGGGTGGAGAGGCTACCATGAGAATTAAGTTTTGTTAAAGTAAAAAGCAGTATAAGGAGGAAAATAGGCAAAAAGACAGTCTGCCTCCTCTTGCTGTTCTGAAAATTTCAGATATTTGGATGAGCAGGTAACTTTTCAGATAGGGTAGGTTACCAGGGACCACTGACCAGGCTCTCATGTACATCTCAGCAAAGGACCTGTGGTTTGTAGCAGAGGCTTAACTTCAGTTTACTGTTCAACTGGCTGGAAAAGTGAGGTCACAGCTTCAAAATCTGAGTAAAAAAAATAATGAGATCTTTAGATGCTTTTGATTTCTGCCACTTCAAGCCAAGCAAATTAAAAATTAACAGCAGAAATTGGAGTTAAAGCCATGATATAATGTGTTAGAGTTCCTTGGCTGACTATCAGTGAGACGCATTCAAACATTTGGGTGGTAAACAGTTATATTTTCTTAGTAGTAGACTTTTTTTTTTCTTAGAAACTAAAGCATGACTTGAATATTAAAAATACAGTCTCGTCTTTTAATACCTAAACAAAGAAACAATTTCCTGGCTGAAGCTTTAACAGTCTCAGCAAACTTGAGAGCCATGTAAATCAAAACCACTGGCAAAATTCCTCTTTTCAAAAAAATAGCTGACTTCTTGTTTCATTTATCTGTCACAGGACAAAAAGGGAACTCCTAGCATTTGTACTGCAAAACAATGTGTTTTCCATTTTTCATTAGAGGTTAGTGACCTGGTTCTTTTCATGTTGAATGAAGCAACACATAGATTAATGCCTTCCTCTCTTTCATAACCTGCAGCAAATGCAGAAGTTATTGCTTATTTTAATGAAGTAATTTTGGTTGTACTTAGCAAGCTTTTTATAAGTCTCAAAGCATTATACATTACACTTTAAAATACTTTAGATTTCTTTTTACTATAAAAACTAAAGGTCGCACAGACAATGTCAACTTAGATATTTAGTGCCTTATGTCTGATTTGCATATACAATCTTCCAAACAGCTTTCTATTCAGTGATCTTTTTTTTCTATAAAAGAGCAAACTGACAAAGAACTCAGGTTATACTCCATTCTCTTACCCAGGGTGGTCCAATGATAAAATGTGCATTTCTTACATACCATGCCTCGGTGTGCTGGAATGGCAGGAGGTGAGAGTGGATGCTGGCAGCAAGCCTCATGCTATGTTCCAGACTGGTGTGGGGGATGTCTGATACGAGGTTACATCCTCCTGTTCTGCAGCCAGTTTCCATTATTGTATTACTTAGATCCTTCACTGCCTTTAGCCACTCTCTGCTGCCCTTGAAGGCAGATGCACAGACACAGGGGCTGTCCCTTGCCCTCTGTTACAGGCTTTTTCCTTGCCCATCTCCTTCTGTACTGCTTCTTCCAGTTGTCTTTCCTTATCTAGTTCTTCTGTTCTTCCTCCTTCTTTCCCAGTCTCTAGTTTTTCATCATCAGTCTTAAATCTCCCTTGAGAGTGGGGCAGTGCAGCCTCCAAGCCTCCAGCCTCACCCCTCTGGGCCTTGCCTTTAGCAGGAAAGAGATTACCTCTTCCTCTTGAAGTCTAGAAGTAAGCATGGGAGATGTTTCCTTTTCTCTCTTGTTCTCTGAAACACAGCAATTCACACCAGAGGGAAAAAGTGTGGGGAAGACACGGTGGGAGTTGGGTTGAGACACATCCAGAGCACATGGTTGATATGAGTTGAACTGCCGAGCTCTGGCAAGCCTCAGCCAGCAGTTTCAGGAGTCCTTGTCTTGGTTAGGTGAAGTAAACACATACCCAAAATCAACCTAAAAACAACCTGTGACAACTTTTTCTGATTCCGGGTTTTTTTAGTGATTGGGTTTTAATTTTTTAAAAACACGGTGGTGGGAGTTCTTTCTCAGCCATCTTCTGAGAAACAGTTGAACTCTTCCAAAATAGCTAAAATTTTCCAAAAATGCTGCTCTCATTACAGACATCTGGGAAAACTTTAGTATACTAACTTGGCAAAGATACAGCAAAGAGAAGGAAGTCGTAGAAGGGAAGTTACTGGCTAGTTTTTAATTTTAGTTTTTGCTGTACATGCAGAACCATCTCAGTGATGGCCTTGGGGAGCAGAGTACTCTGACCTGGAATGTATGTTGGCATGGGAAAAGAGTTATTGAACCTGGAATCCGAAACAAAGCTATCTAAGTCTGGTATTTGCCTCGACATTCAAGGATTAGATGAGTACATGCTCTTCGTATCACAAGCTAGGGCCTTAAGTATGTGCTTAGTCAAGATGTCGGCCTGCAACCAGGGTGTGTACACCTGCTTTTTCTGAAGTGAGGGCCCCGTGGATTTCTGATCATCTGGGCTTTTATTTCATATAAACAATATATAGATCTTGACACACGCCTTCGTGGAAAAATATGGGGAAAAAACCCCACAGGCTGCTAAGGAATGTATGTGAAAAATACTAGAAGACAAAATGCTTTCATTTGTGCCTACCCCTCCCCGCCCCCAAACACAACTGAAAAAGGCAAAGCAAGGAGTAAAAACAGACTCTGCTATGACTAGAGATTAAATCAAAAATTGATAGTCAATTTTTAGTTAAACCAATGGAGTGATTTAGTGTTTGTAACCAGTTGGTTTGGAGTGCTCTGAAACCCGGCAGTATTAGTGACCCCTCTCATACCTGTATCCCTTCCCATGACTACTTCCTCTGATGACTCTTTCTCTTTCAGACCACGTGCAGGTCTGAAGTGGTAGGAGTTGTCCGAGATTGGCTCTGTCTGTGTGCAGCGCCAAAGAGAGCTGCTGAATCTGGTTTTCTGGGGGATGTAGTCCGTTATTAACACCGATGCTTTGCCAGCTGGGATCTGAACAAATGAAGAATATTACTGGATATGCCAATCATAAATTGCTGGTGGTGCTTATTTTGGTTTTTTGGTCACTTTGTCATTGCTCTGTCACTGTTGTTCATGTATATTTTGTCTTTTTTTATTGGGTAGGGGTATTTTTTGTTGGTTTGCTTTGTTTTGCTGAAGAGCTCTGTAGAGCCCCCACCTCATGAGCATTTTGTTACTCACATTGCATTCTTGTACTGTACCAGAGTTGGTGACCATGTTCCATCGGTGGAAGAGATGAGTGAAAGCCACTGGCTGTATTTCAGGTGACACTGTGCTCTCCTTGATACCACATTAACCTGGCGCTTGGCTTTTCTCATCTTTGTAACACAGAGTGCTCTTTTTCTAGACTGTGGCATGCTGCTGCTGCTTCTTTTCTGAGAGTGCAGTACATGTTCCTCAACTCTGAGTCCATTCACTTATTCTGAGCTGTGAGAGTGTGGATCACACATCATGTCCTTAGTCTAAAAATCCCGAAACTATAGAACACCACATTCTTTAACTCTGTCTGTAGATATTTAATAAAGCAAAACTAGCATCTCTGTCCTTGGAAGACTTGAGAGCTGAAAATCACGGATTTGATCTTATGATCTTTAATCACAAATATATTCTTAAGCATTGCTTGAGGTTATTTCCTACAACACTTCAGGATGGACAGAACTCCATAGATGATTTAGTCCGGCCTCTTCGGGGATGTATTTTTAAAAACAGAGAGATGTCAACCAGAGAATATCAGGATTCAGGTTTGGTTATTTTTGGAACAGTACATGGTTAGAGAGAGAATTTAAAATAAGATAAATCTCTAACTGACATCTATAGGGGGAGGTGTGTATATATATGTATGTGTATATATATATAAAAAGCCATACAGAATGTTTATGTAAAGAAAGCTCTTTGGGGTGGGGCAATGAAAAGTTTTTCATGTACATTGTCACACTTGAAGGTTTCCAGCAAACTACTAGATTTGCCAGAGATGCAATGTGTTAGTTTGTACAGACAATCTGATAACTATCATCTATTACACTCGTTCTTGGCTGTTGCCACAGTAATTACATATGCTGAATGTAATAATGCCTGGTATTTTGGTAACTTGTCATCCATGTGTTGTAGGGCCTTGGAAAAGTTTCTGAAGTATCAGAAGAAATGATTCCACACACTTTGAAATGATGTAGTAGAGAACTTGATGTAGTTCTATATGCCTATTTACCATTCATTTCCATCCACTTAGTTCAGTTTCACGTGTCAGCCACTTTCTCCCACACTGTTTAAATTACTGAATTATACATAATCTTAATGTCTGAGAGATCAAATCTGAGTAGCTGCTCTCCTACACATGATGCTGGAGTTGTAGCTGTTGGAGAAGGACCAAGAAGGCCAGGAGTCAGTGAAGGGCAGAAATGCTGTGCTTTGGTGTCAGGCATCAGGAGCTCAACACCAGTCCTTTTGCTGTTACAGAGATCTTAAGGCATGAAAAGCCTTCTTTGCCTTAAAAAAATATTTTCATTAGCGAGGAGTGAAGAAATACACTTAAATTGGACTAATTTTTACTATAGCATACTCCTGTCTACAGATTCCAATGACCTTCCCAAGGATGAAATAAAGGTATCTGAATTTTACATACTAGTAATTGTCTGTACTGAAGGAATAAGGTGTCTATCAGATACCAAAGTGATTCCAGTGGGGGAAATAAATGGATTTTTCAACAATTTTGAAACATACATGCATTGTTGCAGCTAAAAGACTGCTCATATTCTTCATCTGAAATCTTCTTTTTAAGGGTTACTTATTTGTACACCCTTGGGGAATCCCCACACAACTGCTGCAAAGGGCTTTCAGAAAGGGTGGAGGGGAAAACAAAGACACTTGCTGGCACCTGCACTACCTTGGCCTTGGCTGTGCCACAGCTGCTGTGCCCCTCAGTCCCTGTCACAGAGGCTGTGCCTCTTCAGTAAAACACTCACCTGCCTTTCTGCTACAGGGTTTGAGCAAAACAGCCCAACCTTCAGCAACGCTGCCCTCTCTGTGCCACTGACCTCTGGGAGGGGATTGTGTAAATCCATCCAATAACAGTTTAATTTATAAAACAGGCTAAATAAATGAGAGCTGATACTGACCTTTACTGCATGTTTAAATTACGGGAAGCTTTGGAAATATATTGAGCATGTGAAATGGATCTTTTTCTCTTCACCATAAGAAGAAAATCAATGCATCAACTTTACTCATACTTCTAATTATTGAAGTAGTTAAGCAAGGATGAAGTAACTTGAGTGTTTTCAGTGCTTCTTTTCACTGTAAAGGACATTGGGAGAGATTTGACTGTTTTTTGATATTATTTTGTTTCAGGTGATAAAGGTCAGACTTCCTTAGAATTCTAGGGGCTGTGCCTGCAAAAAAAATGTGATGCCTGTCGTGAGATCAGGGTATAAAAACCTTGTAACTTAAACAGGCTAAGCTTCCTATACAATTGGTGCTAAAGTAGAGGATAAGAGCATATTGTTTGAAAGATACAAAAACTAGTTGTGAGAATTCAAAATGGAAATGTATTTGGTGTTAATCTGTGAACTGAGCAACAAACATTGAGAGTGAAATTTTTAAAAAGTTATTTATGGAAAAGAATTAATTATAAATATTCAAAATATAAATTCATCTGAAGAATAACTTTGAAAAAAAATTAAATGGACAACTCTGTGTGGACATACTATTTCAATATTGAAAAGAACATCTGTAGTAAGATGTTTTTCCTAAAACTTGAACTGTTTTAATATAGAAGAGTTCTCTTTCCCTCTTCAGCACAACAGTGAACCCAAATACCTGGTCTGTGATATACTGTGCCTTTTCACTGAACAGTGTGGTTATCCTGCTTTGGTCTTCCATTAAGCCCCATTCCCCTGCCTAAGGGCAGTTAAAATCCTCAAAACAAATGCACAGCTTTTTAAGTGAAGTAAAATCTGAGACACTGTATTATTTTGTTTTCTTATGTACTGTGAAGTGAATAGGTAACCCAGGGAGTAAAAACTATTTGGGGAATGCAAGCTATGTTCATCTTTTGGAATGAGCTTCTTGAACTCTCCATTCTCACTGTCAGCTACACAGCCAACGTGAGCCTGGTTGCTGCGCATAGCACACTGAACCTTCCCTCATGTGCAGCTGGAGTTTGGAAAGCCACAAATATTTTTCTTTTATTTTCATGTGTACTTACAAAGGAATGTATAATCTTATATATGTATGTGTATATATATTGCTGTACTGAGTCGGTTTTCTGATGTTGCTTGTCAGCTTTCTGCATCAGATAACCAGTTTCTCTGCCAAAACCCCTTCTTATCTAGTGCTAGCCAAGGCAGTAACAGCTCAGCCCTTGTAACCTCTCAGAGCTCTTGTGTGTGGTGTTTTATTTTAGCATGTGTTACAATCCGGTACTCAATCAATCTGTCCGGTGTTCCCTTAAACTGGTGAAGTTTCCGATTCTGAGGCTGGTCAGTGCCAATGAATTTCCAGGCTAAATGTGCCTAAAGTTTAAGATAACTGTATATGGAAAAAGGAAGCGATGGGGAAAGAACAAGACATGCAGAAAAAAAGAAAAAAATCCAAGCAGAGGACTGGCTCAGCACTAGTCTTATACAAGGCTGCTGCAGAGCAGCCTTCTGGATTTTCCCTGAATTACATTAACTCATGTGAGGCCTTGAGCTGGCTGTGAGTTCACAAGGATGTCTTAAAACTTCCCTTCTTCTATTGTTCTATCAAAAAATGCTGCCCTGGAAGCTATTTGAAAGTGTTCTCTTTTTATTTGATCCGAGCCTGGTGTCCCTGGGACACACAAATGATATGGCCTGACCAGCAAGGTTCTCTTGGCTTCTGGTGATCCTTAGGGCTGTTGCATAAACACCATGGCTATAAATAGCTGAGAAAAAGTCTAAGTAACAAGGAAATTGCACCAAACCAGCTCAGTCCCTTCTAAGAGAGAAGAAGTGACGATGTCAACAAAATCTTGTTGTCTGAAATGGCTGTTGCACGCGTTTTCCCACGCTTGCGATGCAACATGGTGGAACTGAAACACAACGCATTTGAGACTGAGAATCTTATCTAACTTTTGAGGTTGGAGGTTTAGGTTCTACAAGAGATGACAGAGATCAAGACATGAACAGGATATGAAATAGACAAGTCCAGTCTTAACGCCCAAAACAGACCAGAAAAACCTGATGCAAGAATGAAATGCCAATCTTGGATAGGAGCCCTATGTGCAAGGATAGTTCAGTAATAAGATGCTTTCTAACCAAGCAAAAGTGAGTAGACAGTTTCTTCTTAACCTATTCTTCTGTCAGCACCCACCATCTCATTGCACAAACCCTGCCTCACTCAGGTGGAAGGCTGGACTGCCGACCACTTGTTAGTCCACTGTGGCTGTGTTGTGTTAGGTGAAACTTGCAGCAAATTAATGTTGTGACTCTTCATAAAATGTTTTTTGTGCTTCCCAAAGTGCATTAAAAACTTGGGCTGTTCGTGTCTTTAAAATCATGTATTTCAGCCATTCTCAGGTCTATCTGGAAGTTATTTGCTGCGGGAAATATTTAGGCTGGGCTTTATCCTTAGTTTCTGGTTTCTTCCTGCTGGACATGAGGGATACCCTCCACTGAAGAGGATGTCATCCACATTTTAAGGCAAAAATAGTATTTTCCAGTGTGCTAAAAAAATTGGCAGCAAAGGTAAGCAGTTAAAGTTGATGCAGAGATGGAGTTAAAGCAGTTTCTTGAGTAAAAAGTATCTTGTTTATAGCTGTGTTACTACAGGGGAGTAATGGACAGCTCTTTCTCAATCTATTCTTATAACCTCTCTGACGCAGCTTTGCTGGGTGCTTAAAGTGCTTTTAAAATGCATTCTGCCAAACTTGCAGCATTTGCAACCCTCAGTAACACCACTTGCTTTGTTTTCCTAATGTTTCTGTAGGGTTGGGGTTGACCCAGATCAGGATCCTCCACCTACTAATGACAGCTTTCAAGTCTTACAAGGAGTAAGTAATTACATAACTTCTCTATTAGGCTGATCTTATTTTGTAACTAAGACAATAGAGAACTGCAGAATGCATGCATGGATAAAACCTTTCTCTCCTAGCTGGCAAGTCAGTAGGGAATTTTGCTTCATAGTATTGAAGTAATGCCCACTGAAAAACATTCAGTGGTGGTGGGTGTAGTGCTGTCATGTGCACCTTTTTGTGTATACTTAAGGCATCACAAACCTTCCCAAATCTACTAATACACTACATAGCAATGCGCTTTCCTCTTCCCCCACCTCCCCAGCGTGCTTGCTTTTAGCATGCTACTGCATCAATAGTTCTTCTCAGTTCAGAGGTAATACTCTTGGCTCCTCTTTCTTAACTGATACTAAGTTTTGACCCTTGGACTCGCTTAGAATCCAAGATTAAGCCTGCTAATCTGATTTCGACTCTAGCATACCAAACCACAAGCCACCTGCATCCTGCCTGGACTACCCACCACCTGGGTGAAGCAGAAGCAGCACTGGAAAATTGCCATTTGTATTCAGCAAACTGTTGCTGTGAATCTTTAGTGAAGCTTTCCATGCACCAGTAACAACCCAAGAGTGGACTTTTTTCCCCCTGAAATATGCAATTGGCAAACAAGATCATTGGAAAAATGTTGTTCATAGCAGAATTTTCAGTTTCGCTCATCTATAAACTGAGTTGATTCACAGGAGGAGTGAAAGATCTGGAAGAAAACAAAACAACTCAAAAATTCCTCAGGCTTAAATGGGAGTTTCCTCTGTCCAGACCTTGGTTTGCACTCTTCCAGAGTTCTGCTTGACACTGATTGCTCAGCAGCCCAGCTGGTTGCTTATGTAGGAATCTACTAGACGCAGTTGAATGACAGGTAACTTTGGATCTAGGGGATGCTTAGGGAGCAAGTGTTTGATGATGATGGTGTTCAGGCTGATTGGAGATAGATTAATGTATTTGCAATTAGCTTTCTTCTTAGCGGTTTCTCCTGCCTTGTTTTTTGGGGTTTTTTATCCTTTATTTTTCTTTCCCTGTTACATGTTGTAGAGGTAAGAGTTATTTGCTCAAGAAACATCTCTTTCATTGCAGAAACTGCACTTGGCATCTCTGTGTTCTTTGTAAAAGCCTGTGTCCAGCACAAAAAATAGATGCTGAAATGGTGGAGCTGGCTACCAGTAAGGGTGAATTTTGTTTTGTAACTATCTGGAAGCAACCAGAAGTCCAGGCCTCAAAACATCTTTTACAGTGAAGGCCACAATCATTGCATAAAACCAAGGTTAGGAAGTAGTATTTTGGTAAGATGGCTTTGGCCAGTTCAGACTGAGCTTGTCAGTAACTGAGGAATTGCTTTAATGGGAAACAGAGCATGGGTGTTCTGTTCTTATTCAGTGTCTGCTGTGGAAATATCTTGTTTGCTTTTTTCCCATGTAAACATAAAGAACTTACCCATTTGTTTCCCTCTTTAGCTGTGCATTGCGTTGCTAATGTAGTCCATTAGTCGGTTCCCTTTGGATTCATCTTTCTTTCACCAAGCCAAGATTAGCAGTATGTCACAGTTAAAGAAAATATATCATTTGGGAGTGAAAATGTACTAAGCTTTAACTCTTGGTGGATCGTGGATTTTTTTGCAGGTCAGAAGTACACAGTGTAATCCTGTCTTGTTCTTTTCTTGTAGTTTGGAAGATGATTCATGCAAGGCATTCTCCTGTTTTCCTGTGTTTAACTCTGGCCTCTGGCCATAAACAACCCCCTCCCACCCGAATAACAAACAACAAAACAAAAACAGAAAGAAAAACATTCAAACCCTAAACAGTAACAAAAGTAAAAACAAATGCAGCTGCAGACCAGCTGGTGTGATGATTTGCAGCACAGCTAGTTAAGAGATTGTATTTAGCACTGTTAGCCCTTTCAAGGTTGATCCAGCATTTCTGAGATTCGCATGACCTCTCTCAATTGTGATCTTTATATGGATTCTTTGTTAAGCATGTTTCTTTTAAATGTGATATATTTCATCAAGTTTCTGAGAATTTATCAGATATGGTAATCTCCCTTGTTCTTCAAAGGAAGCATCAGGCTTAAGCAAAACACATCAAACCTAGAGTTAGACTTAGACCTAGTATTAAGGAAGCCAACGAAGCAATGAGTAGGAATCAGTCTTGGAATGTCAGTGAGGTTTATTTGTCAGTTTGGAACTTATTTCTGTATCCATTACCCTACTAACAGTGAGATAAGATTTTAGGCTCCAGGAAACTTGCTGGTAGAGGACTTGTTAAGGTAACTTGAGTGCAATGAAGACAGCCTGGTTCGCTGCAGTTGTTTCTGGTCTTTCTAGGGAAAGTAAACTCAGTATCAGCAAGCCTCTAAACAGCTTTCTTCTGCATTCCAAGTACAGTATTGAAGTAATTTGACGCTTTTTTTTTGACAGGACATTATAATATTAATTATTGGAGTGTATAAGTTTTGGTTTTTCTGCCTGAAGTAATTGAGTATGTTTTTATCTTAATTTTAGGATGGCCAAGATTCTGCGCAAAGGAACAGGACGAAGCAGGAAAGTGCTTGGCTTTTCAGGCTGTGGTATAGCTTTGACCACAAGTATCCTTTTGAAAACACAGCTTAGTTTCAAGGCATGAAATGTTCACTTTTTTTCCTTTCCATGTACCCATATGTAGCCTTAAGCACTTGATCTTTCTCCTGTTTGACTCTCTCAAGTATTTGACAAGCTCAAGGCACAGAACTAAAGCTTGAACTCACTGGCTCAGCAGTCAGACCTTTGCTTTCCCTAATGCATGATGTGTGACACTTGCTGGAGGACAGAAGCAGTCAGTTCTAGGAGATGAAGTACCTTCCTAAACAACAAGACAGACAATTAACTATTTCAGGTCCTCTGATTTGTTCTGTTAATCTGTTCTAATTTTCACTGATGCTCAGAGCACAGTTTTCCAGTTCATTGTACATGTCCAAGCCTCGACTCACTGCTCTGCAGAGCCATCCGCTTTTGTGGCGAAGTCCCAAAATTTGTGGTTGATTTCTAAAGAGGAAGTTCTAGAACTAAAAAAACTGCATGAGATCCAGCTCATCTCCTTAGGTATATCCAGAGATTACTATGGTTGTTAAAGCAGAGTGTCTCTGAGTGCATATAGTACTGTACAACCTTTCTGAAGCTATTATTATGGTATTTAGATCACCTTGTTTAAGATTCTGAGCAATTTTTGTGAAGCTGTCCTGTATTTCATGCTTGTGAGTTTGGGGTTTTTTTGAATCTACTTAATTTAGTATGTCACAGAGCTGCTCCTCCTCTACAGCTTACCAGTCACTGAGCAGAAAATGGCAAAGATAATCTTGCAGCCACAGCAAGTCACTTATACCTAGAAACTCAAATAAATTTCTATGCTGAATTCCTAGTAATTTCTAGGGCAGCTAAATATACACAATGACCTGTGATAGGGCCCTAATGTTCTTGCAGCTTGCATATGAGTATTTTCACTGGGGTCTTGGCCTTTGATTGATGAGAGACTGCTGGGCTCGTTGGAGCACTGTAGTTTCCTTCCATGCCATGTGCATGAGGCTTTCCCACCCAGGCAAACCCAGGTAGCATGTTGAAAGCATTAGGATCCTAACAGCACTTGCCTTTTTGGGGTAAAATCTGTTTGCGACCGATGCTTTCAGATGCAGTAGTACTGACCCAAAGCCCAGAAAGGAGTGTATGAGCTACTTTAAATATTCATAAATGTCTGTAATTCCAAGTTAACTCTTTGAGTTCTAGTGACTGCCCTTGAAGTGCCTCAAGGTCAATTTTTATTATTGAAAAATAAAAAAGAGAGACTTCGGTGTTGAAAGCATGAAAGGATCTGACTGTGGCTGACTGCTTCTTTTTTGCCTTTTTAAGAAGGAAGCAGAGCCATCCTCTTCCCCTGCCTTTACAAAAGGGATGTGCCTGATGAAGGGAGTAGTTGGCAACGCTGACTTCCTTCAGCTGATGCTTGCAGAGAACAGTCCCTCCCCAGCAGCTGCAGAAAGGGCAGGGGGAGTGCCTGGAGAAAATTACAGCTCAACTACCTGTTTCACAGAAACTTAAGGGATCCTGATAGTGCATTCCCTTTTTTTTTCCCCGTGGTGACTAGCAATATTTAGGAAAAGTTTCTGTGAAGTTTGTGCCAAGGAAACTGACTTTAAGAGGCAGAACTGTCCTACTGTATGTTAGAGAGAAAAGTCTGCTCCTTCTCCTGGAAGAAGGCATTCAGATAAGCATTGGCTGGGTGGGCTGAAATTGCACAGATGGGATGATCTTTAGAGTTGCCACCTCTATATCCACGGCTAAATGTCAAAATATTTTTTGCCAATGCATTCACTTGGTTTCTGGGTAGAAAGGCAGACTGTCTCAAATTTCACTCTTTGCAAGAGAGCTTAACTTGAAAAAGGTGCGACTAAGTGATGGAAAAGTGTGTTCCAAAGCTCACTATTGCCTGCAGAGCTCTTTACACATGGATAAGCGGGAACTTCATTCCTGTGGAATGCAGAGTTCATTTAATGTTGTGGGCTGTTCCCTGGGTTCACCCACAACTGTTAAACATGGATAAAACTGGAACTGTGATGAAGTAGCAGATGTCTTTAACTGGGCTTGTTTTTTCACAGCTGAGTGGCTGCCTGTCTGGCACAGGGCAGCGTGGAGCCTGGGTTAGTGCAAGGGCGAAGAGCTTGTTTCTTTCCAGGAATGGGTGTAACCGCACTCTTAGTGAAGGAGGAAAGGAGGAACCATAACTCTGCTTGAGTAAACAGCTGTGCCAGGCTCTGCTAAAGGGAAGGGATAGCTCTCTGCTAAAACAGCCCCCTTTTAACCCCCTCTTTGCCCTAAGCATCTTAATGGGTTGGGAGGGAAACTGTTATATTCGCAAACGGACTTAATTCTCTCTGTGCTCAGAAGCCTAAGAAAGTAACTAGAATGCCTCCAACTTATATATTTGTATTTAAAATAATCAGATGGATTCATGTGCTAGTCAAGGTCAACATGCTGCTCTTTAACAGGCATCCTGCCAGTGGGTATTTTTTTCAGGCATATCATCAGTGTGGAGTACTCATGTGAAAAGTATGGATTTACCTGAGCACAGACCTGTAAGAGAGGTGTAAAGACTCCTTCCTTTCCCACCTGCATGTCCCCTCAGTGTAATCTAGGTAGCACTGCTTTCCTTCCACACTGTAGTACATGGTTCTTGCACACAGTTGTCCCTTTGCCTTTCTGAGGCTGTGTGGTACGTGTATGTGCACTGCAGAAATGTCTGTGAGCGTTACCAGGGTGATATCTGTGGTTGCACCTCTGTGGCTCAGTAACCAGCAGATCAAGTGGCTATACTGCTTTGAGGATGTTGAATGAACAGAATTTTTTTATTTCCCTGTGCTGAGCCACACAAGAATGTCACCTTGCTACCTCTAGCTTGCAACCATGACACCATACTCCCTTCTTCAGAGCAGAAACACCCTTGGACCTTTCAACACTAAAGCACCTTTGCTTACTCCTTTTTACTTGAGAGCACAGAAGCTGGAAACATTGCAACTGTTTGAAACTTGTAAGAAGAAAGTTAGCTAGTTGTCCTTGCAGAAAATGAGTAAAGAAACTGCCCTTGAAACAATCAAGGAGAAAATGCTGGGAGGGTGCTTTATGCATAGAATTATTGTATATCACAGTTCAAAGGTAAAACCCCATTTATGTACAACTGTCTCTTTATATTCAATAGTGGTTTTTGAGCACTGGTGTGTTTTCCTTAACTCCTTAAGTTATTTAAAGCCAATTCTCACTCACAGTGGCCCTCCGCTGACCACAACGCTACCCAGCTGGTGCGGCCTGATAGCCCGCTGTCTGACAAGTCCCCAGGTTTATGACGTAAGTAGAACAATTTGATACTTCTTTGTTTTGCTTTTTATTTGTTAAACTTCAGCAAATCAGTGTTTTTTTCTTTCTAGGTAATGTCCTGGTTTCAGCTGGCCAGATAGACATACTGCAAGAAAGTGCTGGTTTTCCTAGGCAGAAAATATTTAAGATTTTTTTTGCTCTGAGGCAAAAGCTTCTGTTGTTCGAGATCAGGAATTACCTTATTGTTCAAGTACTACATTAGAAAAATAACATTCAAGGATATGGGGAAATTCCATGCCTAGTCGATAACCCAGTTCAGTGAAACACTTCAAAATATTCAGTCCCTTCTCAAGACTTCTAGACAAGATTCTTTCCCTGTTACTGCTAAACTTTGAGGTCTCCTTACAGATGTCATTGACACATTTACGCAGATGAAAAAAAACCTGTTAGTGCTTCCCTTCGTGGTTTCCACTGCAAAATTTGAGATCAGATTTCAGAAACGGTTAATCAGTTACTTATCTCAGTCTAGCAGGTCACTACACTGTCTTTACAGCCGTGTCTTGCAATAATTAATGCTCTATTCTCCTATTACTCTTGCAGGATCCTGATACTTGTCATTCCTATCTGTACAGAGCTTCTGAAATCTACAATTTTTCATGAGCTGCTTGTAAATAAAACCATAGTACTATGTGGGACATCTCAAATTTGCAGATTCTCTGGAATATTAATATCTCCATGCTGAAGTAGTCTTGGACCAGTTGTCTATTAATCCTTTCCTAAAGAGTTATGAATTCTATTTGCAGTTTTGAAATCTTCCCCTACACTTCTTTCTGGGTATCATTAGCATCTTACTTGTACTTGATAGAAAAATTTCAAAGAACTTTGAGATACCTGCTGCCCATTTGGAGCTATCAGTAATTCAAGAAATTGGCCATGTTCCCATCTTTGCAATGGTACTGGAGGTCTTAAAACATGTCTAGATTGGAAGGCATCCATCAGACATTGCCCATATATCTGTCTATGTATGATGTTATGAGAGCAACTGTCCAGCAACTGAGGACCTAACCAGAATAAACATGCAAGCTTTGACTTTCATTTTCTCTAATAGTTAGGCTTCTTTTTTTTTTTTTTCTCTCATTGCTCATCGTTGTTGGCTACTACCAGATGTGGAAACTTATTATTTAATGGATTGGCTTAGTGATACACACAGGATATTAACTTAATTAAAAATGCTTGTAAGGTTGTATACTTTGTTAAGGTGTATGATGTGGAGCTTTCATATTGTATTCTCTTTTCTGTTCCTATTTCAGTGCAGTGCTGCATTTGTCTTAGGAAAGAATATAATTTTGAAGTTTTATTTCTAGCTTCTTTTCAAGATTTCTGAACCCTGCCGTTGCTTTGTGTCTCTTTGTTTCTTTACATGGCTGGCTTTGCTACAGCACTTGGCTATAACATTTCGTTACTGGTTAAAAAGGTGTGGAATCTTTTTGCCTTTCTGTTAAGTGCAGGTGAAGCAACAGAGGCAGCCATGTCTTTGTGGGGACAGAAACTGCTTAGAAGAGTGCTTTCGTGAGGTATTTCCAGGAAAATTAAATGGTACACCTGTGAGAATTAAAGACTGAAGATTTTCGGTTAAACAAGAAGAAAAAAGTCTGTAAATACTTAATAAAGTATAACATAGCTGTAAAATATGTTTCCCAAACAAGTAAAAAATACTGGATCTCATTCCAGGTGCATGTCTGAAAGCAATAAGTATGTGGCCATGCTAACTGTATATTTCTGTATTGTTTTTAGCTTTTGTTGTTTTGTTTTGGTCTTTTTTTTCTCCTCTGAATTTATCACAACTTTACTGAGAATTCACTCTCACTTCCACAAGTGGGAGTAGGTCTCTTTGATTAAATGCCAAAGGGGGGTTTGAAAGTCTGAAAGTCAAATAATCCTACAATGCAGCCCACCCACAACTTGTTCCTCAGCATGAGATCGTGTCCTCTAAGCTTCAATTTGCATGGAATATGTGTAAGGCTCTGAGTCAGCCCACAGGGGTGAGGTGCAGTGGATTTTTTCCAGAGATGATGTTACTGTTCCTTGCTGATGTTCTCTCACTACTTTAAGGCTGTGCCACTAGGCTGTTTCCAACACAGACAGACAAGTTGGAGTTTAAAGCATGAAAAGCTGCTGCAGTTAGCAGTTAAATTTTGAAAATTATAGTTTTAAACACCAGTTTCTCTTCTGGTGCTATCTTCAGCGCATGACCGGTTGGCAGGGTTTTCCAGCTTATCCCAAACGGATGTAGGTCAGTTATTTTGCCTTTCCTTTTAAAGTGTCCTTTGAAACTTTTAGTAATGCTCTGTTCTATCAGTCATCCCAACTGAAAGAAACACTCCTGGGGATGCTTTTTTGTTGTTTGTTTTGGGGTATGTTTTGTCTTCCACACTTAAAAAAAAAAAGTATAGTTCTTGTACATACACAGTATGACAACTTGGTATGAAACTAGAAGGAACTGAAGTAATTTATAAACCTGCAAGCCCAGTGAAGAAACTTAATTTGCAATCTTTGGAAGAGATAACTCAAAATGGATAAGAAAACTGTTCAGCCAGGCTTCCCTCTTTCCCCTCCTTAATGGCTCTAGCTTCATAGCAAAAATGGCTTCGTTTCCTTAGTGAATTTAAATTCATAAGAGAGAAACTAAATGGAGCATCAGATTTAAGTTGGAATATATTTTGCATGCATGGTACTTGATGCTTTCATTTTGGAACCACAAGATAAGTAACTTGTGATGCAAGTTTTGTTACCTGTGGTGCCTGTGTTGTGTTCAGCACCAGCATTTGTGACGACTGCCAGCACTTCGCACATGCATCGTACTTTGCTTGTGTTTCTTTTTACATTGTCTTAGGAGGCAATAAAGACTGGCTTTGTAAGCAGTAACTCCTTTTAAATAAGCTTTAATAATAAAAAACATCTCCAGCTTGCATTCTTTGGAGCATGAACAACTTTTACCACAAACAGGAATAGACTGCAGGGAGGTCCCTCAAGGTTATGGTCAGCACATCAAAGCAGAATTCAGGCTTTTGCAGAGTTTTGGATTCAGGTCTTTAGCCATTTTAGTGAGTCAGTTAAAGCAGTGAAGTTCGGACCTGTGTTCTCTGAGTGAATTGAAGCTTTTCCTACAGAACCGTAGGGGATTGCAGAGGCCTGTTTAGGGTTATTCTTGGGTGTATTTCAAGTCTCTGTGGATCTATTTGGATACATTTCCTGCCTTTCTTGAAAGAATTGTTCATGCTGCATGAAGCACGATAGGTTTATTCACCCATCCTCTTTGTTTGCAAACATAGTAAATCTGTATAGTACATGAGATTGTTCGTGGGTGTTCTCTGGGGAAATGTACAAAGTAAAATGCATGCTGCTTGCAGTACTATTCAGAATGGAAACAAGTAAGTGGAACTTGGCTTGTACAGGGCAATGTTTGTTCACTACCTTGAGAGAAAGCTCGGTGTTTCTCTGAAACTGATCATGTTTATGTAAATGTAAATGTAGCCTGGGACAAACCAGCAAAGACTGAGTCAGGACTTGCCACGTAGTATAAAGCCTGTGACCCTCTCTTTCAGTATTGTGCTTCCAAGAGCTTCTCAGCCTTTTGGGGAAGCTCAAGTGTAGTGTGTTCTTACCTGACAGGTGGCTGCAGGGATTTGCTGTTCAATAGCATTGTGGAGACAGGAGGTGCTTTGGGAGCTTGCTGCAGCCACTCCACACGCAGCCCTGGTATAGCAATTCCTTCTGGTGCTCTGTTAGCCCTGCCTTCCCCTCCTTGGTGCTTCTCCAAGGGCAAACATCATGAAAGGGGACCTGTGATAGACCTTTGCAGCTTCTTCGATGTTTTAAAACGCAATCAGTCAACAGTCACAAACTGCCTGCTTCTTGCTCGTTTTTCTGATTTTCATCCTTATTTGAATGTCTCTTCTTCAAAGGAATATATATCCAGATATCAGATTTTCGTAAACTGATTGTTTTGTGACCCTTTTAATCATTTTGGTCTTGTACCTCAGACTTTTACTTTTTTTTGCAACTAGAAGATTGCAAAGGCTGTTTCTGCCAATTATAGCTGAACCCTTTAATTTCTGCCTTTTTTTCAAGATGGTGCCAGTAGTTCAGTATTTGCAAACAAAGAAAGCAAGTGTCCTAACCTGTATTTGCTCTTTGAGAACAGTGTTCTCTATCAGACTAACCCTGTCACAAAAAAGCAATGATAAATTTGGATGCCATGAAGGTTCTGGGGAATTAGCATTCCTTCCAAGTAGGGCTTGTCTTGCACCCTACACTGAACTGCACCATTTCTTCCGTTGATTTTGGCAAACTCCTGACACCTCTTCTACTTCTTGTTAGTTAAATATTCTGTATCATCTAGAGGCTTCTGCTGCTTTATTTTGTCTGATTATCTTTCTGACATAACGACAGGAAGCTTTCCCAGGAAGTTTTATTTAGCCCGGAGCTGCATTTTTCATCATGGACAGGTTAATCAGCATTTGCAATCTCCAGTGCCCTGAACTCCTCTTCTGCAGTAGAGGCAGGGCTTTCTGCTCACACTGATCAGAGACATCCCATCTCACATGGCCCGTGCCCCCCTTCCTTTGCCGCAGTGGAAGAAAATAATGTATTTTGAGAACGTTGCCTGATTGGTGTCCAGCCTACTGAGGGAACAGCAGTACACACATTTCAGCTCCTGCTAAGCAGTATGGAGCCATTCATGTGGGGAAATAATTGCTTTCAGTTGCAAGAAAGCAAGCTTGTAGTACTGATTAGAACTTTTCGTCCAATATGAAGAAAGCCCATTTTCTGACCAATTCAGCAATTTTGCCTTTTACCATGTTAAACAGCAGTGGAACACGGTACAATTGCTTGTTGTTGTACTATGCTGTGATAGAGAAATTAAGTGTTTTATTACACTTTAGCAATTTCTCTTCTCTGACTATATATTTCATTCCATCTCTGCCAAAAAAAATCACAGGGTTTTGTGAGCCACTTTCTTTAAATGATTTTGAAAAGAAAACACATCGGAACTAGTTACAACACCATGAAGCCAGCACTTTCTTGTATCCATCCATTATGGCTCAGGAGCATTCCCAAGAACTAGGTCAAGTAATTCTTTATTTAGTAACAGGTAAAAGTAAGGGGATAGTTTGAAAGAATGTTGTTAGTTCTTGATGTATAACAAAATGATGTGGAGGAATTCCTTGAACATAGAGATTTTGGGCCTTATGAGTTTCTATCAGTTTGCATGAAAAATTTACTAATGAATTTGACTAGTCAGCAACAGATGTAACTCTATCTGGAGTGACTCAACTGTGCTTGATCTCCAGTCTTTGTCCTGTACTGCCTTCTAAACTGTCATGCAAAACCCAATACATGCCACTCATCTCTCATACTTTTGGTGTACTTCCAGTGCTGCTAAATCCCGGGTTACCCGTACCATAACCTAGTTCTTGGCTTCAGCTCCCTCTCATCTCTCCCCAGTAGCAGTAGTTATACAGGGAACAGTAAGCTGATTTGCAGACACTGGGTTCAAGGTTATTTTTAGCATTTCTTAAGGTGGAACCTCATCTCTTCTGTATTGACATGTAGGTGAATTCTTCAGTTGCACTCCGGGCAAAGAAGGGTACTGTATAAAGATTTTTCTTTTTTTCTTTTTTCCAGAATCAGGAACAACTTAGAGAAGAGGATTCTGATTTTATTCTGAATGATGGTGACCTTACCGTGACATATGGTGATACAACAATAACTGCAAATGGTTCTTCTGGCCCCCACACAGCTACCACTAACCTTGACAGCAGGAGAACAAAAAGTAGTTCAGAGGAAGCGCTGGAACGTGATTTGGGAGCAGCAGATCATGAAGTTACAAGCAGGGGTACCAGGCTAGTATTTCCTCTGGAATACAATGCATGATTACTGACTCAGTAAAAATAACTCTTGCTCTGTGAATGGATCAAGGAAGACTGCAGGCCACTGTGTCACTTGAGGCGGGGGTGTTTATTTAAACAAGTTAACATGCGTAAGTGGTTTTACTAGGGTCTGAAGATGTCACCTATTTTTTACTCAAGATGCTGACAGTGGGGTTTTCTATATGTCTGAAAATAGACAAATGAGAAAACTGGTTATTCTCCTCTTTCCAACTGCTAATCAAATCCAGGTATAACTAGCATGCTGCAATTGTCTTGTTCAGCTGCAGCAGCTCTCTCTCTGAAGAGAGGTACATGAAAACATTGTCATACAACTGAGCTTGTCTTGGCTTAGCTTGAGAATGTGAAAGGACAACTATAAACTTGATAATAATTAAGAGACAAAGATTGTGTGTGTATCTGAATGTGGAGAGATCCATGGTTAACTTCTCTTGTGAGGCTGAGGAGACTCAAGTGGAATGGGACAGTAAGTATTAGGGCTACAGGCGCGTGAATGAAAGACTGGGGCATCTGTTACTGCAGACTGTACTCAATCTATTTCAGGGAAAAAAAGGGAAAAGAAGATTTCTTCGCTGGCCAGCTGTTTAAATAGGAAGGCAATGGGAGCTACTTGTCCCTTTAGCTTTGGGCAACTTGACTATTACTCTTAGCCTAACTTCTAGTGCCTCGAAAGAAAAACATCCAGCTTCCTGTGGTCTAAGATGTACCTGAAGCCGACATGAGCCTGGAGCCAGGCTCTCTTGGGTAGCAGTCACAAAGCAAAACTTTATTTCATATGAAGATAGTTGGAAACTTGGGCTGGGGAAAACAGCAGATAGGAGCAGGGGAGAAAAAAGAGAGAGAGGCAGTATTGAACTTGCATGGAACCAGGAGGTTTCATATTGCTCAGAAGAATCCATGGACTCTGCTTACAGTTCTTGTGTGTGATAAACAGCAAACATCTAATTAAGCAGACAAACAAATACTACTGTTTTTACCATTTGTGACTATCGTAAAAGAAAACTGTTTACCCTTGTTCTCTTTTGCAGAGTAGATGTGAAACTTCAGTGGGGCACTGCACAACAGCATATAAGCTACAGAAGTGATGAACTGTAGTATCATCTTAAATGTGAAAAGGGAAAAATCTCTGACTAGTATTTAGCCCACTTACATGTAGGGTAGCTTTAACTTATTGCTAAATGCTTTTTAATTTCCAGATGAGGAGATAATCATTGTCTTTGCCAGTAGCTGAAAATGTATGCTTTGAAGAGCCTTTCAGCTATTTAAAGCATGCTAAAATGTGATTTCATTCTCATGTCTCAAAGGATTTATTTTTTTAAAGAGTTCTGTGGCCCACTAATGTGATGTAATATCAGTTTGTCCAAAAAATGTGTTTTTCTTGCTGCCATTTCAGTTGTTCCTCTCATAAAATTGTGTGTGAGTAAATACCCACTCTGTCTTTCCTTAACTATTAAACTTATTGGGCTAACCTCAGTATGAGAACTTCCTGCTGCAGAGAAACATTGCAGTTGTGTTGTCTAGTCTGCTTTCTTTCAAATGTGTTCTCTAATGAGTGATCTACCTCCCTGTCTGTCCCTCCAGTGTAAATTTATAAAGGGTATTGATCTGTAATGACTGTCTCACATTTTTAAGGAAAGAGACATGAGGAAAACAGGAGCCTTTTTGTGGAAAAATTGTAAAACCAATACAGAATCACAGAATATTCCCAGTTGGAAGGGACCCACAAGGATCATTGAAGTCCCACTCCTGGCCATGCACAGCACCCATCCCCGAGGGTCACACCATGTGCCTGAGAGTATTGTCCAAACTCTTCCTGAACTCTGTCAGGCTGGTGCTGTGACCACTGCCCTGGGGAGCCTGTTCCAGTGCCCAACCACCTCTGGGTGAAGAGCCTTTTTCTAACATCCACCCTAAGCCTTCCCTGACACAGCTTCAGGCCATTCCCTGGGCCCTGTCTCTGGTCACTACAAGGAAGAGATCAGTGCCCGTCCTTTTCTACTCATGAGGAAGTTGTAGATCTTTGCTCTTAAATGGTGCAGAGTAACAATGAAGATTGCTGAGCAGAACAACTCCTTTTCAGGTCTGCATGTGTTTTGCACAAAAAAGCCAATTCTCTTCACCTCCCTGGGAGCACAGGCAGTTTATCAGTTAAAGCTGAGGAGCCATGAGCAGATCCTGTGACTGCCAAGAGCACTGCTACAAACAGGGGCACGACACTGGAATTTTCAGGGTGCTTTCCGTGAGAGGGGTTCCAAGCGCTGCTGATGCTGGCTGCTGGAGTAGCTCTGGTGCTGTATCTCCAGTTATCAGGAAGGAGGAACACTATGACAAGTGTGTTTACACTGTGTGTTACATGTCTGCTATGCAATGTAAGCTGGCTTTTCTGATAAGCCTGAACAAGGGTGAAGTATCGCATACTTGGTACTTGACCAAGTCTAGCCCTGTTCCAAGGATGCATGTTTCCTGGCCTATGAAAAGACAAAAAAAATTTTGTATTTACTTTTACAATGAAGGAATTGCCTTTGGGGAAAGGACTGCAGGAATTTTAACTGGAGGAGAGAAAAAAAGTTCTTTTTTGGCTGAACTTCCGAAGAGCTGATCTGAAGCAAGCAAATAGCAAAGGTTAAAATGACGTCTGTTGTTAATGAAATGATGGCTACTATGTTTTACTCCTGGGGGGGGAGGGAAAGATCTCACAGTAGGAATTCTAGCAACCTTAACAGATATTGTGAGCTGCTCATGCTACTTAGGAGGCCAGATTCTGTGATTTTAGTCTTTATAATCCAATTGGCATGGTCCTT
The DNA here is from genome assembly GCA_013400235.1 of Oriolus oriolus. Classification (NCBI taxonomy): domain Eukaryota; kingdom Metazoa; phylum Chordata; class Aves; order Passeriformes; family Corvidae; genus Oriolus; species Oriolus oriolus. The sequence continues at coordinate 477,946 of VXBT01007850.1, forward strand.
CTTGTCTAATATCAATTTAACTCTAATTGCAGTCTTTCTTTAGGCAGTATTGGTCAGAAGAGTGTCTTTTAGTCTTATTCTGGACAGTAAAACCCTAGGAACTAATATGCTTCACATGCCTTTCAAAGAAAGGTTCAGTGTTTCTTTTAACTCTGAAGCAGCTCCCTGGAATAACATGCTTGACCTCAGCCTTGGCAGACATGGTGTCTGCTTCTGCACAAGTGTGGGAATGGAATTTGGATACTCTCAAGCCTAAACTTCATATGCTTTTCTTTAACATTTGGGGGAGGACCTTTTTGGGGGAGAAACCAGAGAAGTTACAGATGCACCAGCAGGGAGTATTCCTCTCCAAAATTACTGAACTCATGACCCACTGAAACTTTAGAAGAAAGGGAAGACAATCCATGACTAGGAGACACAGACCATCCAGGAGAAAAGCAGCCAGTAACTACCCTGGACGGGTTATGAACAATCTTGGTCATAACTGGACTTGCAGAAAGTAGGACAAAGCTGCTGAAGAGGTTGAACACATTACTCAGTTGAAATAATGTAGATTAACAAATTCAAATATCCCTGTGCTGGAAAATACTCTTTATAAGAAGCAGCCCATGCTAACCTTCTTTTCAATGCAGAAGCAGAGTCTTGCTTCCCAAGGTTGGTGGGGAGGTTAATATGGTGCAGTGAAAAACCACAGATACTTCTTGGTCTGGAATTTTTGGGAGTGCCATTCTAAAAAATAACTTCCAGTAGAAATAAGCCTGCAAAGTGAAAGAGGAGGAAAGTGTGGAGGAAACAGTGAATTACAAAGCCAGGAAATGGTTTAAACAGGCAGCTCTACTGTGGGAACAGCACTGTAAACAATTGCTATTCTTAATTTTGCAGTCCTAAATGCTGAGAAGTTGTGTTGGCTTCTGCATACCTTATCTAAAACAAGGGCACTGGGATAATGGAAAAGTAACAAAACCACCCCATCCTAACTGATCACAAAATCAAAGGCTTTTACAGGGCAGCACCAACTTGCTTCTACTCCAGAGCAAGGAAAGTAACTCTGAACAATTTTTATAAAGTAATCTCACATCATTACTATGTTTTCTTGATTCTAAAATGCCTTCAGTAACTTTGAGAGCAGTTCTATGGTAACATTAGTGTGATAAACATGGATGTGCCTTATGAAACATGCACACATACAAACAGGATGCAAATGCTTGTCTAATATTTGAATCTGTGTTGCAGACTCAAATGACATTTCATCTCTTCATTTGATACCTGCAACTTATATAAGTTTTTGCTATGGAAATGAAACAGTTGCAACAAAGCAGTTGAATATTAGAGTCAGTTCAGATTTTCAGGTAATAAAATGATCTGTCTGGTTTGGCTGCTTTATTCACTCTTCCTCTGGTACTTTCTTGATAATAATCTATTTTGCACTGCCCTACATGGACTTGCTGACATCCAAAATGCCAGTGGGTTTGAAGCTTTATCTAGGGACTGAATGTTAACTGGGAGAGACAGCTCATTATAATTTATACTGGAATAAAAGACTTTATTTGTCGCCTGCACTGTCTCTGTCAGGGAACTTGCTGGTGGAGAAAGGTATCTGCAGGGAGGGAGAGAAGCCCAGGCTTATTGAATATCTGCCTAAGCTGCCATGGATAAAGCCAGTGCTCCTCTCATGTTCTTGTGCGGTAATACAGAGCCAGAAAGGATTTCTATTGCTGCATGCAAGGGAGCAGCAATCTTTGTCCTAGGAAAATTAAAAATATTTGGGTTAGTTCTAGTTTTTATTAACATAACATGTTTAAATTTAATTTTCTGAAGCCCCATTTCCAGCAGTTTTTTAACCTTTTGGAGCTTGAAAATGTCACATATAAACACATTAGATATAGTTTTTTAAAAAGGAGGGAGGGAGGCAGAATAGTCAGACTTCACTTTAGTGCCTGAGTACAGTTTCAAAGCTGTGCTACATTGCTAACTTATGCAAATTTGATTAATTAAATTGCAATAATTTGAAATGCTGCAATTAAGGTCACTTTCCCGCTTCTAATTGAAAAAAACCCTCCAGATTTGCATTCCCCCAGAGAAAGCGAATGCCCAACTTAAAAGGGTTTTGCTGCAATGTTAAATTACTTAACTTTAGGCTATGAGAAATAAATTGGATTTATTTTTTAACTAGTAAAATCCCTGAAGTTGTTATTACTGAGGCAGTGAGAAGTAGGTCATGCAGTTCCGTATTTATGACTTTTGTTTCCAGATTTTAGTTTAATCAGGGAGGTTATCCTCCACTGCCTGATTTTGAATTTCAGTCACAAATTTCTTGGCTTGCATGTCTTGATGTTGACACAGATTAATACCAGAAAGCAGAATACCAGAAGACATTCTTCTGGATCGCATCAGCCGATTAGTAATAGCTGTTATGAAATAACAGCTTCCAGCCCACGGGGTCACTTGAGGTAAGTTTGTCTGATTTCAGTTTGGGATATCAGAAGTAAAGAAAAAGAGTAGAATCACACGACCCATAGCTGGTTCTGGTGGAGCAAGGAGAATGTAAGCCATCTAAGGACGTCCCAGATTTGCTTCCTTCCTTTTAAGGGAGACAGGCTGCTGTGCCTTGCCTTTGCAGTTACAGGCTGGGTGCTACAGGTTTCCTGTTAATTAGGTTTTGTCTGTTCATAATGCTCAAAATCACAAGCAGCATTTAACCTGAATTTTCAGTTTACCATTCTCATAGCTCTTACCCTCTTGTCACTTAAGATATAAACATATCAGTAAGGTTTCAGGAGGTGTCTTAGGGTTATTTCAAACATAAAAACGCACTAAGTATCCAAAGCACATCATGCTGTCCTGACTAAGACTGCTGTGGTAGATGGTCTGTCCAAAACTTTTGGTGCTTCAGCTCCCTTGAGGCACCTAAAGCCTGCATGGTATGATAAATTCAAGCTGGGGGTGGTCCAACCACTGTGAGGGAGGGCTGTAACATATCTTAAGTCCTATCCTTCCAAGAGATAAACATGGTTTCTTGTGTGCAAGAAACTGGGACCAAATGTCTTTGACAATGCTGATGAAATTACTCTAAGCAGAGGTTAGTAGAACTGGAATATAGTACTGTATCCCCTGACACATCCTCTCTGTGGTGTTGACAGCTGCATGACAACTGTCCTTTCAACATTTGCACTTGAAGCAGTGAGGATGTAACGAGATCAGCAACTCTTGCAGTACCAGGGCTTGGTTTCTTGGTCTTCAGCACACCAGTGGTGTGCAGGCCTCTGAGTCCTAGTTTGGGAGCTCAGTATCCTTAAGAGGTTAAATGGCAAGAGGTTATCATTTAAATACAGCAGTGGGTGGGGAGGAGAGAGAAAGCAAGATACTGTGCAAGCTCTCCATGTTGTGAGGATAGCAGTAGTGGAGGATGGGGATAAACACCTGCTGGGCTTTCTGCCACTGGCTGGCTCGTGTACAAGCTCGGCTAAACATTCATTCATGTGGACAAGATACTGCAGTAACTTCAGCTTTGAGCCTCTTGACTGAGGCTTCATCCAAGCATTCTTTCCTCAAGAGAAGAAATTTTAGTGCTGCTTGGAACTCCTGCTCTGTCAACAAGTTTCAGGTTAGGTATGAAGATCATGTTACTGTACTAGGTCAGCATCATATTTTCATTTCTTATTACTTCTTTACTTCAAATAGGCCTTGGAGTCACTGGGAAGCAGCAGGTACAAGGTGGTGGTAGCTTTTGTGGAGCTCATTGCTTCACACTGAGTTACACCACTGGCTGCACTAGAACAAATAATCATAGTTGTCATTTGTAGTCAAGTCAGAAATATGTCTTCTCTTCTTATGTGGCTGATAGTAATGCAAAACTTACTGTGGCTTGACACATTTGTGATACATATAAACTTTGTATTTTATCTCAGTAGTGAAAAAGGCTGATACTGTCAGGTCGTTCCTCAAGGCAAAGCCAGCAACTCAGCCCTCTTCTCACAGCACAGAACTGATTTGGAGTTCCCTTCCTTAAAATCTAATTAATGGTTCCCACCTTGGAGCATCCAACAGTTGCTTTGATACCCTTGTCTTTTAGGAAGGGTTGCAAAGTACAACAAAAAGTAAACGTTATTATGTAGACAAATAAAATACAGATTTACATCAACATGGCTGGGAGAGAGAGGTGTTTTAACTTCTAAATCTGTTCTTAGAAAGAGTGAATGATCATGCAGACAAAGGAGGTCTGGATGATATACTTCATTTTATAAGATATTTGGAAAGTCCTTTCTCAAGAAGCCTTGGCTCATGCTGTCTTAGTCACTGTCGGAAGAAGAATCTATGAGGATTAATAACTGACTGTTCATTCTCTGTTCTGTTTCTTACCTTTTCACCAGTTTTCACAATGGAGAGAAGTTACCAGCACTGTCATCTAGAGATTTGTAGGGCAGGATCTGGAGAAGGGAGTCATAGGAAGGTGAAAAATGTGAGGGAACCCAAAGTTGATTGTAAAATGGGGCGTTGCGCTTAGTGAAAAGCATCTCCAGTGCACGTGCACCTACAAGTGCAGCAGCCCATAAAACAGCTGCTTGTCTGTAAGAAAGAGCTTGGAATCATCCTGGTTAGTGTTCAGAAGACAGCAGGAGTGATTAGAAAGACAACGCTGGGAACTGAAGCCAAACTCACAAACCATCTGTTGCACTATAAATCCAGTGCAGGAGCTGCTCGCCAGTGCTGTCCAGAGCAGCAATGTGTGGGTGGCTTTGCTGGTCCTCTGAGAGGACGTGAGGTGGAGCCTTGGCAGAGTGCCAGCTCCAGTGTCAGATACCAGAGGAGAATCTTCTCTATTTTGCATAAGCCTATCATGTATAGTCAGTAGTTTTTCAGTATGCTAACATCAGCTGAATATTTGAACTGGATCAAACAAAGCAGGAGTGGAAATAATGAAAAGAGATGGTGATCAGAATTTCACTCTGCTTGAAGAGCTACAGACGTTCTGCACACTGACTTTCTTTCCCCAGCCATTCTTTATTTTCTTAAACATATTTAATAAAGGATATTTGTCAATTTAACATCGCTTCTGTTCCAAGACTAGGGTACCTCTGCTACGACTGAGTTCAATATTCTCAAAGCTACTGAATTTTGTTAATCCAGATATCTATTATTTTTCCTAACCAAGAGTGAGTTCACAAAGTAAAAACTATTCCTGCTAGACTAATCCACAGCCCAAGACAAAATGATTTCTGAGAAGCACTTAAATAAGCCATGTGTGTTTTTGAAGATAGGAGCTGTTTTATTTTAAGAAAAATTTTAAGAAGAACAAAAAGTGACAGCTTACATTCAGTTTTTGTGCAGGGTAATACTTGAAAATGTGATTATTTCTATATATACTATGTGTCCTGAGACATTTGATCAATGAAATAAAATTATGAAATCCATCCCTATTAAAAATATTAAACAAAACCACGCCTGCTCTCTTGTTATGGGACAAGAAATAAAATTTAAATACTAAATGATTATGTACAATCTGAAAAAGGGAATTATAACTTTGGTAAATGTACAGCTATCTTGAAGGCACTCTTTATTTAGGAAAGGATGAGTAATTAAACACATGCCACAGCTATAGAGAGAAACTTGGTTTACGGCATGAAATGTTCTATAACAATTACAGTACTGAAACGCACGTGTCTTTTGCTAGAACTCCCAGCCTCGTCTGCCCAGCAGCGCTTTTAGTGTTTACACCGCAGTGAGGAGGAAGCACTTCTCCACGGTTTGCTGTGCCCGGCTTCTCTCTGTACACTGGTCATCCCGCGCAGAAAATTGTTTCTGTGCTGTTACAGCAGTGAGTTTGTCTTGTGTGGTAGGTTGTAAAACAGCAAACAGAAGCTGCACTCAGTAGGCAGCAGAGCTTTCCTGGTGCCCTCCACTGTGTGGGAGGCAGCCAGCTCCTAGACATTGGACCGGACAGATGCTGTGGGGTTGGATGCGGCTGCGGCGCTCCAGCCATCTGCTCCCACCCAGGTCCCTTGGTACTCAGACCTCGATAGACCAAGTGCCAGCTGGGTTAAGTGAAGAGTGGGATCTGAACTATGTGTATCCATGGTCAGGGATGTGGTTTAAGCCCAGTCAGCAGCTAAGGCCACGCAGCCACCTGCTCACTCGTCACCGGTGGGATGGGGGAGGAAATTGCAAGGACAAAAGGGAGCAAACTTGTGGCTTGAGATAAAGACAGTTTAATAGGGAAAGCAAAAGCTGTGCACACAAGCAAAGCAGAACAAGGAATTCATTCACTATTTCCCATGGGCAGGCAGGTGTTCAGCCATCTCCAGGAGAGCAGGGCCCCATCATACATAACTTGGGACGACAAACACCATCGCTCCAAACATCTCCCACTTCCTTCTTCTGCCCCCAGCTTTACATGCCAAGCATGAGGCCACATCATCTGGGATACCCCTGTGGCCAGCTGGGGTCAGCTGTCCTGGCTGTGTCTCCTCCCAACTCCTTGCTCACCCCCAGTCTCCTCACTAGTGGGTGAGGAGCAGAAAAGTCCTTGACTCTGTACAAGCACTGCTCAGCAATAAGGAAAATACTCCCCATGTTATCGATGGTGTCTGCAGCACAAATCCAAAACACAGCCCCACACTAGCTGCTCTGACAAAAATTTACTACCCCAGCCAAATCCAGCTCTGCTGGGCTTTTCAGCCAACAGCAGGAATTTGGGGTTAGACCCCAGAGAAGCAGCAGTGCTAAGCAGCTTCAGGCAGTGAAAGAGAGGGAACCTCAAGGTACATAGTGCACTTTCATCTAATGGATCATGGGAGAAAGTCTCTTCAAGCACAAGAAACACCCACACTGGTAAAACCCTACTGGAAAAATAAACAGGGCAAGATGTGATTTACCCTGGACATTGGTGTTTAGAAAGGGAGAAGAAGGGAATGCTAGCAAATTTCCACAGATCTCCCTTCACTAGGAAGGAATTAACTGTTACAACACTATGGTCAAATGTAAAAAGAGCTACCCTTACGTTACTATAAGCTATCCACCGCTGCATGCTTCAGTACAGATGCTATACCTGCGTGGGGCAGAGGCAGCAGTAAGTAAAAAAAAATCCAAAAAGCTTCTAAAAATGAAGGTGGTCCATACTGGGCCTTTAGCCAACAAAATCTGCAAAGATGGATGTGCATTTTTTTCTTGTAGAATTTCACACTTTATTTGGAGAATAATACTACGCTTGTATGAAAGCACTTGGTTACAAAAATCAACCTGATTTTACCTTTTGGCAATTATTCCAAAGCTTGACTGTCAAGTCAGGATGTAAAGGATTTCAAAGAATGCAAACTTCACTCTGTGTTAATTGTACTTATGATATTACAGGTATTCGAACTGCTGCTTACAGTTAGATACTTCTAATACTACAGCTGGTTTAGATTAAGGAGTAACTATCACCTTCCCTAGATGTTTCTTCCCTTCACTAGTTTAAAACCACTCAATATTGGAATGAACTTTTCATGGGTAGAGCAGTGATGAAGCCCTGCAGGCATTTAGAAATAAGTCCCAGGAATTATTCTGTAGGGCCCTAGACTACTTGTGCATTCCCCAGATCAAAGCATCGTCAGAAGATGAAAAAGTTTTATTAATTAAATATCTAGCTCAAAATTATTCTAGCTATTCTGTAACAGATCACAAGAGACTTCTCTCCCACTTATCCCTGGACCCCTTCTTTCATGCCATAGTAAAGCTTTTTAATATAATGTTTATTAAAAGCACAGCCCAACTCTTCTGAAGGACAGGATTTTTTGCCATGAGGACTGAGGCATCACTCACCTGCTCAGTAGCCAGTAAAAGAGTTTTACTCTCTGCAGTACTGAGGAGTGCTCCAAGGTCAACCCTCAGGAGCTCAGTGTCTCAGAACTGGGATCCCCCCCGGCAGGAATCTGTGAAGCCATAGGTACAGGCATGACCAGACACACTTCAACAGCTCCAAGCAACCTGAACCTCAGTTTAGAAACAAGCCAAGTTTATGCAGTCTTGAAATTGCTGACTAGCTGCTTCCTTCAGGGAAACATTACCAATTTACAAGCAACATGTTAACCTACGGGAGACAGCTAAAAGCAGCAGGAGGGCCATTTTCTAGGGCAGAACTATCAAGGCAGCTACACATAACCTATATTACTTGTCAAGATTTTAACTCCTTTCCCATTAAGGAGCTAAGTTTTAGAAATACTGACTAGTTGTTGCCATTATTATTATTATCATCCGATCTGAATGTAACTGCTTTAATTGTAAGTTCTTAGAAGAGTCAACTAGCAAATATTTTAATAAGAATTTCCAGAGAACCAACAGGAAGATATAGTTTCCAATTTACAGTTTAAGGATACAAAATGAAATTCATGCTAAAGCAGCTCCTCATTTGCTACAGCAACTTGAGGCTGGGTCCTTCTTTCTAGCAGTTTCCACAACTTAAGACATTAAAACCTTGTGAACAGCCCAAACCAATTTTCAAGTAAGTAAAAGCACCTCTTTTCACACAAGAAATTGATGTTATATAAATGACTGAAATATTTATCTGGTTATCTGATTTGGGGGCATCAAGGCAGAACTGGGACTTGGAAGTTGATCAATATGCAAGGATGAACAAACCAAAGTGCTTTATTGAAACAAAAATTGTAAAATGCAGAAATTAATTAGAAATAAACAGGCTTGAAAGCTGAGTATTTGGGGAAGGGGGAGGGTGGTTGTTGTTGTGTAAAAAAAAATCCTATGGTTATGTGCTTGTGACAAGAACAAGTTAGTACAGAGCAATGATGGCAGGCTGTTTTCTGCATCCAGTAAGAGAAGTAACAGACTTAAACTGAATCAAGAATGATTCAAACAGATCACTGAGAGCAGTTTTTAACAGTGGGCATTCAGACATAATGGAGTAAATGACTGCTGGACAAAGTCTTCATCCTTAATGATTTTAAAACCAGATTGAAACAGGTGACAAATGTATCACTAATTGTTCTTAAACCGGTTTTATAAGAAAAGGGAAAAAAATAAGAGAGGGGGTTGAATACTCACAACAATCACCGAAATGATGCCTGGTCAAGCAGCAGCTGAAACGGCTGTGAAAAGCCAAGGAAAAGTTTTCAAATCTTCTATCAGAGAGGACTCTGCTGTACTTGGATACATCTCCCACAGCCCTTTCCCATTATTTTAACAAGTGCTGCACTTCAGATCCTATCCAGAGCACACCTGAAACTAGTTTCATGCCTGTGCATAAATAAACAAGGGCCTAATCATTTCACAGCTGTATGGTAAAGCATTAAACACAGCTCAGCTGCAGCGAGAGCAGTGCTAGGGCTGGGTGGTCTCACATCCTGCACTTGCTGGCACAGCTGGGATTTCCACCCATGGCAAGTGAACAATCACACAGCCTTTTCTTACATAAACACACCCCACCTTTCCTTTCCCTTCAGCTCATCTCAAGAAAAGCAGGGCAAAAACTACTGGGTTAATGGTGTGTGATTTGTGCTCCTCTTGATTTATTGCACAGCTCCAATATATTTCATTCAAATGCTGGCAGAGGTGCAATTACCAGATTTCCTCATAGGAAATGTTATGAGACACTAATCTATGGCAGAGTACTCCAGAACAAACTATTTAAAAACATTTCCATGAAAGTCAGCATCGCCTCCTATTCACAGAGCACAAACAAAATGTACAAAGCATCTTTAAAACAGGGCTCTGGTCTTTTTGTACATTAAAGCTGAATTTTCGGGACACTTCAGCACTCTGTGCAGTACTTCCTATGGATCACAAGGCTTCTGGACCACCAGCTTCATATCTTGTCATAACATATCAGTTCCTTTCTATTTCTAAATTATAGGAGTTGTCTTTTATAATGAGTTATCCCTTTTTTTCCATCCCTTCCTGCCATGCTGTTCCCATGGTTAAAAAAACCTCACCTTCTTCCAACTTCCAGGCTGAAATGATTCATTGCTGATGTAGAAAAATCTGTTCTAATGCCAGTATTGTTCATAGCCTGATTACCTCTCTCCCACTCTGCTGTTCATGTTGCTGTGCACCGCTGTCCTCTTGCAACCTTGACTTTGAGACGAAATAAACCACACAGCTTGGTCCTCTCCAAGAAGTTATTTCACATGACATTTTTCTGTATCTATTAAAAATATTAATTCATCCACTTGGAGCTCTACGACAAAGAACATGTTAATGCCGCCATACATTTGCCCTTTTCACAACTAGCTCACTCAGAGGTTCAGAGTCACCCCTTGAGCCACCAATGCCTCCTGACCAGGCACACATGAATATTGACTGCTGCTACAGCAGTTCTGCCCAGCCAGCTCCAGCATACCAAAGGTATCACTCAGCTTCTGCTTGATATGGACTTGGCCTCTTCAGAAAATCTAACGTATTTGTCTAACATCTCACAGACACTGTGGCACCAGGGACTGAGTCCAGCTCCTCTGAGAGCTTTTAAATACGTCAGCCATGAGATACTGCCTCCATCCTTTTTACCTCCTTCAGTCTCCTACCAGATTCCTGCACACTTTTGAACCTCTGGCACAGACCAGGCGGGGCTCATGGTGCCAGACATGTTGCACGATCCATTCCTGCCCCAGGTGTGTCCAGCCTTGAGTGTTGGTCAAGTGCTGCAGTGGAGAAAAAACAACCACTTGTGATACATGACTGATAAGGAGCATGAAAGGGGAGGCAGCAGACACTGAGTCTGACTCCTTCAGTGCTTGACTTTGCTGCACAGACACTGAACGCCTCTGTAACTGTGCACAGACAAGAGGTTTCCTGGCATTTTTGGAAAAGCTTATACTGAAAACAATAGATGTCAGTGATATACACGTGAGTCACTGCTAGAACTGGGACTTTTAAATCCAGTGCACAAACATCTGTCGCTTGAACCAAGGACACAGACAAGGACCTCCTCCAGACTCCTCTGTTCTGGTGGCTGGTAGTAATGCCCACTACAGAAGTGACTGCAAAGGCACTCCCAAATGGAGCTCAGGCAAAGGCAGCTGGGTGAGACAGCTCTCACATCATCCCTTGTACAAACTGAGCCAGACAGTAGGTGGGCAAAAGGTGGGCAAAGACTTTATTTTTGCAAATTTGAGCTTTAAAACTTCAGTTTTGCAGGAGAGCACTTCTTCCCATGCGCCCCACCCCAACGCTGCTAGGAGAGCAGGGGGGCAGTTAATAAATTCCTTATGCAGAGGGAAAGAGACGAGTCTGGTTTGCAGGAGTAATGCGTTTATGTGGACTGAGAAAGGTATAGGGGAAGGCAAGTCACCATTGCCCTGTGGACCAGCTCTCCACCCAGGGGCTGGTCCACTGCCAGTTGTCTGCACAGCCATTTGAACTGAGGCATGGCAAGAGCTGATGCTGAAGTATTACCAGTTTCCCCCTGCAATTCAGACTCAGACTCACCCTGTTCTCCATCTTCCCCCCCTTCCCCCTCCACCCCAAGCTTTCCTCCTCTATCTGCTCCAAACAATACACTTGGGGCAATTTCCAGTTCCTTCCTTCCTTCACACATACTTCTAGCCAACTTTTCCAATTAAAGCAGTCACTGCTTCCTGCCTCTCCTCATCAAATCCCAGCCCCTCATTCCTCTCACACCCAAGTCCTTTGCCAAACAAATCCCACTGTTCTCAACTAAAAGTGAATTCCTTTCCCCATTCCCTCATGTTTACCCCATCTGTCATCAATGTCTTCTCCCTCTCACCTACAGTCCTTTCCATTATTAAGCACTGGAAACCCACTGAACACTGGATTTGGGGGTCTTCCTTAGGAACAACTGCAACAGGGAAAGAGGGGATAGGGAAGAAGGCATCAGTGGGAACCAGGAATGGCAGACTCCTCTATGCTCAGCCCAGTGATGCAGCCCCTGTCACAGTTACATGGTTTTGATTCCCACTGTTTGTATTGTACCACAGTGAATTGTCTATGAGAAAGAAAGATGTTTGCGCATGCTCGCTGGAAATAAAACCAATGCAGATTTTATTTGGTATAAAATAAAGATACACACACATACCAAAACCACTTTTACTGAACATGTGCTATCCATTTTATACAAACATTAATATATTTGGCCAAATCAGAATAGAAAGCAGAGGTAAAAATAAAAACACAGGGGACATCCTCTACACAGAGGTAATTTCCCCTACCAAACTGGAGTTCCTGTCCCAAAACACTGAAGTGACAAATGATTTCAAAGAAATATCTTTGAGAATATTTGAACACAGGCAAAAGACCACACATTCTAAGATCAAAAGAATACGCACTGTTTTGACTGAAATTCCCTCAGAAGACTTAAACCTTAGGCCCATGATGAAAAGCTTCAGTCTATATACAGTTGAAGTTTGGCAAAATTGGACATTTAGAAACAGGGCAACAAATTTGGGAGCTCCAGAAAAAGACTGGATTCCCATTTGACAGCAACAAGAAATGGCATTGCAGGTGCCCTAGGTTAGCAGCAGAGCTTAACATCTCAGTGCTGGAAGTAAGAATTTCACAGTACTCAATATCCAGACTCCAAATTCTAAAATGTTAATCAGCTTCCAGCCTGTTGTTCAGAGCTGAGACTGCCAGATATGTGTCTCACCAACAAACAACAGGCCCCTTCATCATTGAAACCCACCACCTCAATGTGTTTGGATCTCACATTCATCTCTTTAAACCACAGCCAGGAGAAGAACAGCCTGGAGCCGGCCCCTCACACACACACATGCACACACTCTGCCAGTGGGGGGTTGAAAACGGCAAGGTTTGACAAACCCTATTTCTCCCATGTCATTCTCCATGGTGGTAGGTGTCACGTAAGTTAAATAGGAATGACAAAACAACATCAAAGGTAGCCCCAGTGCTGCACGGATTGCCTGGTGACTGAGAAATGACATGCACCATCAGAGAGCCTCAGTGACAGCTTTCTGTGTTCAAGAAAGGAACAGAACATGCTGTCGGGCTTGTTGGCTCAGGGTTTCAGTTGTTTAATTCCGTTACCATAACAAACTCAGAAACTCTGCAGTTTTTTTTATCATTAGAGACCCACAAGGATCATCAAACTGAGAACTTCATGCAGAAACTCAGGACTTTTCCTGATGCCCAGACTGATGAGGGGGGAGTGGGCTAAAATGACTCATGCAATACTGAAGTTGTTAAATAAGTAACTCTACAACCATTCTAACACTTCTGTTAGATACTGCAACTGATACTAAACTATTTCTATTGTACCTGCAGTATGCAAGTACGTACTGTGGATATCTACAAGGACTCCATCAGTAATATCCTAAGGAGTAAAAATAAGGCAGGGGCCAAGTATTTCTTGGCCCTGGACTTTCATCATATCCCGCAAGTATGTCACTACCATTTGCCTCCCCAAAAGAAACAATTTAAATACGGATATGATGTTGCAAAAGAGCAGTTAACAATTATGGCATAGAAATATCTCAGCCTTTTATGAATAATTACAGTACTCAGGTTTCTACCTCCCTTAAGTCGGATGTGTGACAACCAGAAGTTAAGTAAAAACAGACAACAGACATGTCTTGTGAGCACCTGTTAGCTTTTTACCCATTTCCCACTATGACTTTTTAATAAATTAAACTTGTTAATTCATTGTATGTAATGTAGCACAAGTAGGTAATTTTCACCAGTCTCAGTCTGAAATACTAAAACTCTACGGATCAGCCCTGCGCTCTGATTCTAAGCCTTCCAAGTTCAGGTTGGCTGTAAGAATGTGTTTACTGTTTCCCTTGCTTATCATGCCTTGCCCTGCTTTAAAAGAGCAGTTACGGTTCAATTTTCTACATCATCCAGCAGAACTGTGACTTCACTTCAAAATGCCCAAGCCATAAATGTCCAGCTGCTCTCAAAATGCAGTCTAACTATGGGTGTCTTGCTTTCAGGAAGTTCTGATTGCTTCCAAAGATCTCTGCCACTGAAACTCCATGCTGGGTGTCCTAATCAGGCCTGTTTCCGTCTTTTCAGGTAGATACCAACACTGACATTCAACAGTACATTTGCTTTTTCTTCAAGGCCTGAGTTTCAAGACCAAGTACATGCTGTAAGCACCCTGAATGATGCTGTCCAATGTCATCAAAACACCCTGAAGAGAAAAATGGGATGCATTTTTTGGTGAGCCTTAGTTGTCCCCCTTGGGCAGGAGAATTTTAGAAAACTTTCTAGTGACTGAAGCACACATGTCACACCATCAGTAATTAAGCAACAGCCATCCAACCTTATATGCTCTTGCACACAATGTTCTAAGATGTCACTCTGGGCTACTTGCTCCTTTTTCAGCTTTGGATATTCTTTATGGATTTTTTAGAAGAGTTTTCTAATGAACTCAGGTGCACTGAATACAAACCACAAATTGCACTTGCTATATTTTGTACACTTTGCCCAATGGAGCCCTTTTCACATTATACAAAAATCAAAAAATTAAAATAATCACTTACAGGGAGCAATCAGGTCAGTGAACAACTTTTGCTGACAGAAACAATTATTGATACAGAATATGCATCTATTGTAGAATATCCTGAGCTGGAAGAGACCCACAAGGATCATCAAAGTCCAACTCCTGGCCATGCACGGGACAGCCCCAAGAATCACATGATGTGCTCGGAGCATTGTCCAAAAACTTCTTGAGCTCTGTCAGGCTTGGTGCTGTGACCACTGCCCTGGGGAGCCTGTTCCAGGGCCCAACCACCCTCTGGGTGAAGAACATTTTCCTAATATCCAACCTAAACCTCCCCTGACACAGCTTCAGGCCATTCCCTTGGGTCCTGTCACTGGTCACCACAGACAAGAGATTGGTGCCTGTCCCTCCACCCCCCCCTCATCAGGAAGCTGTGGACTGCAATGAGGTCTCCCCTCAGTCTCCTCCAGGCTGAACAGACCAAGTGCCCTCAGATGCTCCTCACACAGCTTCCCCTTCAAGGCCTTTCAGCACTTTGCAGCTCAAACATGGAAACAGTTTCAGAAAATACTAAATAATTTCCGATAAGTGGATTTCCTCCCAGCTATCAGAATCAAGTTAAGCTAGATGTCACCACTTCTTTCCTCACCACGATGAACCATTTAAGTGAAATTAAGTGTGGATTTTGAAAAACGTACGAAAGATATTTACCACCTGAAAGAGCATGATGAGATTCCCTGTCAAGATGATGAGAATGCTTAACAGTTGCATCACATAATTCTGTGGCTGCAACTTGCTAAGAACAGATCAACAGAATATACTGGATTTTAATCTCCCATCCAATTTAAGAAAATAAGTACCGTATCATCTTTCGGTATGCACAAAAGTCCTATTTTCTTTCCAAACCTGTCAGTACAAGCCAGGCTGGGTGTAGTCCCAGAAAAGCCTTCCAAAATAGGTTACCTGACACAGGTTATCAAGGCATTAGTACAGGTATTGTCTATCTATACAAATACCATTATTAAACGCCACTGGAACAACCAGAGACAAATTTTGGTGTCACAGGCACTGTGAGAGAATGCAGAAACATCTTTTAGATAATACACAAGGTTGTTCCAGCACAAAATGAGACCCTGTAATTCTTACTTCAAGCAGAAGCCCAAGGACGCAAAACTGTATGAAGCATGCTACTGGGAAATGGATAGATTTGTTCCAAAACATTTTTATGACCACATTTTCCTGTCAGATAACGAAAGAAACCCGCTTCTTGTGCCAACATACTCTCAGATGGGAAGATCAAGGGGAAAAAAAGAGCTGAAATAAATGTTCATCCTAACTTACTGACATGCTGCACAGCATAACACTCAGAGCACAAAAATGTACAGTGCAATTCAAACACCTCCTCCGTGATAACGTAACGTCTTTGAACTGCCTTTATTTTCAGCACTTTATATAAATACATCTTTTTTCCTGATCCGGGATTATCCTCAATCTGAAACTCATATTCTGGATTTGTATTTGAGGACTGCATGTAAACATCCCTATAATCCTGTACACTCTTGTGGGGCCATTTAAAGACTACCAGACTGTAATGGATTCAAAAGCAGTCTCTATGAAGTTATGAAACTGCATCCCTAAATTACATCTATCCCCATATCTATCTATCTTCTATCCCCGCCGCACCTGCTTAAGAAACAAAGGTACTCGCAGATAAATACACACCCTCTTCTCACACAAGTTGCAGGATATCTGCGGGAACATGTAATTTTAAAATCCGAAATAAAACTTCAGGGGTTTTTTGTTTGTTTCATTGTTTGTTTGTTTTTTTAATAAAAGGTTTTATTTGGGAACTTCATGATTAATTTCTCTTAGCCTCTTAGGAAACATTTGCTTTTGTCCAGGAGTTGCCAGCTGAGAGGATGTTATTGTTTGGAAGGGATGTGATCAGGAGGACCCTGTGCACGGCACAATGTGTCAAGCCCGGAAGTGAGGGAAGAAAAGTGATTCTCTCATCTGACAGAGAAAACAAAACGGAAATATTGAGCATTTGCCTTCCAGTTTCATTCAACCCTACACGTGTTCCAAAGAAATATATTAGTCACCTGTATCTCACGCGAGTATCACCAAACTATATCAACGTATGTATATTAAAAAAAATCCTACTTTCAAAACAATTACAGATTCCTTTAGAAAAGCAAAGATTTCTGCCACAAACATCTTCAAAACAGATAAGCAGGCAAATGCTTACCCTCTCTGCACAACTGCTTACCCTGCTGCTCTGAACGGTGGACAGAGTTGGACACGGCTCCCCTTCCCTCAGCCCCCTCCCTACAGCCCCAGCAACCAACAGGGGCAGAGACCATCCCCGCAGAGCAGGTTTGGAGCAGGAGAGCTGAGTCCTACCCTGCAGCAGGCACCCTCCTGGCTGTCCACTGACCTCTGCAGAGACTTCACAGAAGCCTCTTGTGTTTCAGTAGCAGTAGGACAGAGGCCAGTGTGCTTCAGACCTCCAGAAGGGCAATGCTCTCACAGGAGCACCTTCCAGGCCCTCTAGTTCCTTGCTGAGAGTCTTCACCTGGGGGATTTTTAAATTTTCATGCAGTTTGTTTGTAGCATACCTGTGCTTTGTACACGAATCATGGTTTCACGCTGAAAGGGCTCCAAGAGTGATGCCGTACTGGGAGGACACCTCTTACCAAACCCTTCTCGTAAATAAGACATCCCCCCTGCCCTCTCCACGCAGCCCACAAGGAACACAGCCACACTGAAGCCAGAGCGGGCCGGGGGGCCTAGACGCTGCCGCGCTGCCTGCGCCCGAGGCGAGGCGGGAGTCCCTCAGCCAGGGCTGCCCCCGAGGGAGCCCGGCCCACCAAGTGGGCGCCTACCATGCCAGCGGTGAGCCCCGCGCTCAGCTCTGCCCGACGGCGCCCGTCCGTCTGCCCTCGGGCCCGTCCGCGACGCGGGGCTCGGGCTCTACCGGGCGTCGCCGGCGCTGAGGGGGTAGGCGAGGATGCTCATGGCCTCTCCGCACGCCGCCTCCACCTGCCGCACCTGCTGCCGGCTCAGGCGCTCCCGCCAGGCGTGGACGGCCTCCCGCGCGTCGCGGGCGGAGATGAGGAAGGGCCGGTCAGAGGAGTAGGCGGCGCCGCGGGTCATGTTGAGCACGAAGCCCTCCAGGGCGGGCGGCACCGTCAGCCCGGCGAAGCGCAGCAGGCGGCGCAGCTCGGCGCGGGGCTCCCGCACCAGGTCCTCGTAGCGTAGCTGCGTGTAGCGGCGGCGGAGCCAGCCCGGGGCGCGCCGGGCCAGGAGGAGATCGCGGACCCAAGCCTGGCAGATCACCTCCAGCGCGCCGCCGAGGAAGAACTCGGCGCGGTGCT